>CM038141.1:424636305-425120119 GCA_021437245.1 Aegilops speltoides | reverse complement strand
TCTCCATCTTTTAGCTATAGAACTTGTTGGAGACTTCATATCTCTCAACTCGGGTATTTGCTTGAAATATTAACTTCAACTCCTGGAACATCTCATATGGTCCATGACGTTTAAAAGGTCTTTGAAGTCCCGATTCTAAGCCGTTAAGCATGGTGCACTAAACTATCAAGTAGTCATCATATTGAGCTAGCCAAACGTTCACAACGTCTGCATATGCTCCTGCAATAGGTCTGTCACCTAGCGGTGCATTAAGGACATAATTCTTCTGTGCAGCAATGAGGATAAACCTCAGATCACGGACCTAGTCCGCATCATTGCTACTATCATCTTTCAACATAGTTTTCTCTAGGAACAAATCAAAATAAACATATGAAAGCAACAACGCGAGCTATTGATCTACAACATAATTTGCAAAATACTACCAGGACTAAGTTCATGATAAATTTAAGTTCAATTAATCATAATACTTAAGAACTCCCACTTAGATAGACATCCCTCTAATCATCTAAGTGATCACGTGATCCAAATCAACTAAACCATGTCTGATCATCACGTGAGATGGAGTAGTTTTCAATGGTGAACATCACTATGTTGATCATATCTACTATATGATTCACGCTCGACCTTTCGGTCTCCAAAGTTCAAGCCATATCTCAGATATGCTAGGCTCGTCAAGTTTAACCTGAGTATCCCGCATGTGCAACTGTTTTGCACCCGTTGTATTTGAACGTAGAGCCTATCACACCCGATCATCACGTGATGTCTCAGCACGAAGAACTTTTGCAACGGTGCATACTCAGGGAGAACACTGATATATATCAATGTGTCATCACATGGTCGTCTCACCAACTATTGCTCTTGCAACTATTGCTATCGCATAGCGATAAAGTAAAGCAATTATTTGGTGCTTGCATCTTATGAAATAAAGAGACAACCATAAGTTTTCTGCTAGTTGCCGATAACTTCAACAAAACATGATCATCTCATAATAAAATTTTTGCATCATGTCTTGACCATATCACACCACAACATGCCCTACAAAAACAAATTAGACGTCCTCTACTTTGTTGTTGCAAGTTTTACGTGGCTGTTACGGGCTGAGTAAGAACCGTTCTTACCTACGCATCAAAACCACAATGATAGTTCGTCAAGTTAGTGATGTTTTAACCTTCTCAAGGACCGGGCGTAGCCACACTCGGTTCAACTAAAGTTGGAGAAACTGACACCCACCAGCCACCTATGTACAAAGCACGTTAGTAGAACCAGTCTCGCGTAAGCGTACACGTAATGTCGGTCTGGGCCGCTTCATCCAACAATACTGTCGAACCAAAGTATGACATGCTGGTAAGCAGTATGACTTGTATCGCCCACAACAAACTTGTGTTCTACTCGTGCATATAACATCTACGCATAAAACCAGGCTCGGATGCCACTGTTGGGAAACGTAGTAATCCCAAAAAATTTCCTACGTACACGCAAGATCATGGTGATGGATAGCAACAAGAGGGGAGAGTGTCGTCCACGTACCCTCGTAGACCGAAAGTGGAAGCGTTAGCACAACGCGGTTGATGTAGTCGTACGTCTTCACGATCTGACCAATCAAGTACCAAACGCACGGTACCTCCGAGTTCAGCACACGTTCAACTCAACGACGTCCCTCGAACTCCGATCTAGCCGAGCTTTGAGGGAGAGTTTCGTCAGCACAACGGCGTGGTGACAATGATGATGTTCTACCGACGCAAGGGTTCGCCTAAGCACCGCTACGATATTATCGAGGTGGATTATCATGGAGGTGGGCACCACACACGGCTAAGAGATCCAAGGGATCAATTGTTGTTGTTGTGTCTAGAGGTGCCCCTGCCCCCGTATATAAAGGAGCAAGGGGGGAGGGGGCGGCCGACCAGGGAGGAGGCGCGCCAAGGGGAGTCCTACTCCCACCGGGAGTAGGACTCCCTCCTTCCTTGTTGGATTAGGAGAAGGGGGGAAGAGGAGGGAGAGAGAGGAAGGAAATGGGGGGCGCCGCCCCCCTCTCCTTTTCTCCACTAAGGCCCACTATGGCCCATTAAGCCACCGGGGGGTTCCGGTAACCCCTCGGTACTCCGGTAAAATCCCGATTTCACCCGGAACACTTCCGACATCCAAATATAGGCTTCCAATATATCAATCTTCATGTCTCGACCATTTCGAGACTCCTCGTCATGTCCGTGATCACATCCGGGACTCCGAACAATCTTCGGTACATCAAAAATCATAAACTCATAATATAATCGTCATTGAAACTTTAAGCGTGTGGACCCTACGGGTTCGAGAACTATGTAGACATGACGGAGACACATCTCCGGTCAATAGCCAATAGCGGAACCTGGATGCTCATATTGGCTCCTACATATTCTACGAAGATCTTTATCGGTCAAACCGCATAACAACATACATTGTTCCCTTTGTCATCGGTATGTTACTTGCCCGAGATTTGATCGTCGATATCTCAATACCTAGTTCAATCTCGTTACCGGCAAGTCTCTTTACTTATTATGTAATGCATCATTCTGTAACTAACTCATTAGCTACATTGCTTGCAAAGCTTATAGTGATGTGCATTGCCGAGAGGGCCCGAAGATACCTCTCCGACAATCGGAGTGACAAATCCTAATCTCGAAATACGCCAACTCAACATGCACCTTTGGAGGCACCTATAGAGCTCCTTTATAATCATCCAGTTACGTTGTGACGTTTGGTAGCACACAAAGTGTTCCTTTGATAAACGGGAGTTGCATAATCTCATAGTTGTAGGAACATGTATAAGTCATGAAGAAAGCAATAGAATCATACTAAACGATCAAGTGCTAAGCTAACGGAATGGATCAAGTCAATCACATCATTCTCCTAATGATGTGATCCCGTTAATCAAATGACAACTCATGTCTATGGTTAGGAAACATAACCATCTTTGATCAATGAGATAGTCAAGTAGAGGCATACTAGTGACACTATGTTTGTCTATGTATTCACACATGTATTATGTTTCCGGTTAATACAATTCTAGCATGAATAATAAACATTTATCATGAAATAAGGAAATAAATAATAACTTTATTATTGCCTCTAGGGCATATTTCCTTCAGATAGCATCGGCAATAGCGCTAGCGCAATAGCGTCCGCTATTGCTCAAACTAAATATCATTACTTTTTGTTAAGATTTAGAAAGATAACTAATAATCCAGTGCTTTTACAAATCCGCTATGCGGACATAGCGTCCGCAATATCGCCCGCTATCCGCATTCCGCTACACGGACCTCCAATCCGCTACCAGCCCGCTATCCGCTATTTAGAACCATGTTCTCGCACACGATTACAAGGATAGATCACTAAGCAAGCTCTCTTAAAGAAATGATGGAACTAAACTTTTATTCATCTAAAGCAAAGGATCGAAATAAAATAAGTAAAGACAAAGATAGTGGGGGTGATACGATACCGGGACACCTCCCCCAAGCTTGGCGGAAGCCAAGGGGAGGGCCCATACCCGATACTCAATTTTCTTTTGGTGATGAAGAAGGTGGTGGTGGTGAAGTAGAGATCTTGTCCTTGAGTTTCCATGGCAGAGGTCCACCATCATAAGAGGAGGAGTGAGTCTCATGGGTCCTGCAACCGGCAGCCAAACTCATACCTTTAAACCTCGCCTCATATTCAAAGACTTGGTTTTGGAGATCGTAGATCGGGATTTGGAGGAAGTTAATTTGCTCGTGGAGGGTGAAGATGATGTCCTTCATGGACTTGCCATCCACCTTGAGATCACGGGTAAGGTCCGTGATCATGAGGTGATTGGCATTGAGTCCACGCTCCACCATCCCCTTGCACCGGAAGACCTCCTGCTCCATATCTTCAAGCCTAGCCTCCATGGTTCCCGTCCCCTTGGGACCTTGCACATCGCAGATGTGAAGCACCCCCTCATGCATCTGGATGACCTGAGAGTGCTGCACCACCACCCGCAAATATGGGTTGATGACTTTCTTGAAGAACTTGTCCTTGGAGGAGCTTGAAGCGGCCATGGTAGATGGGATCTGACAGAAAACAATAAGGAAAAGAAAACAGAAGATTTTTCCACGATACGGTGGTCAACAGGTTCGGGAGGTATATAAATATTTTTTATCTTGGGAAACAAGAAAACGATAGAAAAACGGAGTCCAAAAGGTACCCGAGGTTGGCACAACCCACCTGGGCGCGCCTGGCTGTCTTGTGCCCACCAGGGTGTGCTTCCCAGTAGTTTCTTATTTTCCTAATTTTTGTTATATTCCAAAACTGAGAAAAATATTTTTTGCGGATTTTTCGGAGTCCGTTTACTTACCGTATCACGTACCTCCTCTTTTTCACGATTCCGGAGTGTTCCAGAAGGACTCTTTTATGTGTTCTTCCGGTGTCATAGTTTGGATAATATTACTTTTGATATTAATGGGCGTATCTGAGATATAATGTTTTATTCTTTGCCCATTAACAACCTTCGGGTTAGTACCTTCAGCATTATTTATTTTGATAGCTCTAGACCGATAAACCTCCTCGATAACATAGCGTCCTTCCCAGTTGGAGAGGAGTTTTCCTGCAAAGAATCTGAAAGGAGAATTGTACAAAAGAACGTATTCTCCAACTTTGAACTCACGCTTTTGAATTCTTTTATCATGCCATCATTTAACCTTTTATTTAAATAACTTGGCACTTTCATCAGCTTGGGTTCACCATTCATCTAATGAGCTAATATCAAATAACCTCTTTTGATGAGGCGTGAACTAGCGAGATGCTAATTCGCGCGTGTAGATGGCCCGATCTTTCACGGCGATACTCGATCAACACCTCGTCTCCCTGTTCCTCCTCGTAACCTCCAAGAACAATTTTCACCTATGTACAAAAATACACAAATGAAAATAATGACCCCCTCGGATCAGCACGTAGGCGTCGATGTGATGATCAACCCTCCGTTGCTAGTAAATTTCCACGATGGGAAAATCACAGACAATACACAAGATATGGTCGCCCATAACTCGGACGTTTTTTTGTATATCTCATACTCGGAATAAAACTCAAAACTAATCTCCTCCCATACACGGTCGTAGCCTGGCCTTTAAAATAGCCAACTTACGCCCCTTCCAACAAGCAAAATAACTAACAAGAATATCTTGCCTAAACAAGTCGTACAAGATTTGGACTATGAAAGGAAACAAAAATAAATCTTAGCTAACTAGCCAAACCGTGACTAGTACTCCATATAGAAAACCTTCTAATAAATATTCTAGACAATCCTGTATGCATGCATGTACTTTTCAGATTGCATGCACCATGGACACCTTGCTCCACCGCAATTAAAATTGCACCGATCCTGACCCATCCTTGTGGAGTTCTGAACGTTGGTCGCACCTCTTCTGCTTCTGGTTCATTGCTCTTCATCAGTTGAACAGTGTTGTAGTGAACCCCTGACGAGGGTACACATTTAACCCCTCGCGGATGTATATATTTATTTTCGTCTTTTATTGTCGGACCGCATAATGCTCGCAACTTTCCGTCTGTTCCAGATGAATTTTATGTGGCACCACACTAGGTCTGCTCTGAAAAGCGGGTGTCACCATGGTCCTATCATCCACTCGCCCTTGAAGCGAAACCGTCCCTGGTTTCGTATCAATTTTTTGCAGCTCCTCCGTAGTTTGTTGCTCTATCTTGATTGCCTTGTCTGCCATTGGTTTCAACATGTGTCTTCTTCCATCATGCATAAACATGTAAGTGTTAGATTTCCCCGCATGTACAACATCATGATCATACTGCCATGGTCTTCCTAATAGTAACTGACACGCGTCCATTGGCAAAACGTCACAATCAACCTTTTCAATATAATCGCCGACCGCAAATGTTACACGTTCCTTGTGTGTGATTTTTAATTTACTGGAATTATACAACCACTCCACATGGTGCGGATGCGGATGCCGCCACATAGACAAGCCCAAAGTTTGCACTAGATCTTTGCTAATGGCGTTGGTGAAGCTACCATCATCAATGATCATCTTGCATGTACGATCATTGATTTTGCACTGTGTTTTAAATACACTCCATCACTGCCCTTTCACATCACCGTCTTGTACCTTCTGTACCAAAAGATTCAGCCCCTCCGCCGGTGCAACAACTTCTTCCTCTCTTTCCTCCTGTTGCTCTCTTCTTTTTAGTAAACGATTTTTCCGATCTGCGTTGAACACATCCATTGGCATTGGAATAAAACAGATTTGTTGGCCCTTCCAAGATACAGAGTAACTATTTTTTTGGAATTCCGAACAGCCCCAACACGTTTGCACCATGGGTTCCCAAGTAGCAGATGACATGACACCATGGGCACAGGACAAACGTGAAAAAATTCCGCACAACAATATTTCCCCAAAGTAAAAATTAGCAAAATCTGGTGCATAATTTGGATTTCACCTTCGAACCACTTCAGTGTGTATGGTCTTTCAAGAGGTGTCATCTTCAGCCCCAATTTTTCCACCACCTCGATGCTCACCATATTGACTGTAGTACTCTCATCGATTGTCAGATTGACATGTCATTCATTCACAACGCAACGAGTGTGAAAAAGAATGATCTCGCCAATGCCTTCCTCCTCCATCAATATGTTCCTGCTCAACATGTTGATGCTTGCCTCCGCAGACGACATTGCAAAACAAAATCGCCGTGACTAACCTTTGCTCTGGTACCAAATGATGTAGACCGAACCTCGATGTGAGATCTGACCTGTTGTTGCGGCCCGATCTTCCACGACACTCCACCACCAATAACAGCAACCTCTCGCCCGCGCACGCGATGTACACGAGATAGAGGGTTTGAACCTTGCGGCTCGGCACGAAAAACCAATCTCGACGACGGTACTCACGCGCAAAACAATTTCCTCACAGAGAAATCGCAACACAGAGGTTTTCTAAAGCTTCCTCCAAAACTTAGGGATTTTTAGATAGCTTCCCCCAAAACTCGATACGGGTATTTACCCTAAAAACACATCGTGTCTATTCATAAAATATAACCTCCTCTTACAATGACCGTATCAGGACTATATATAGTAGAATAGCTATCCAGCTCTAACTTGCCTAATAAGTTGACCGTACAAAATATTGTCTCTAACTATCGACCCAACAATAAAAAAAATCTGATTACGTGCTTTATTTTAGCAGGTATTCATTACAGATTAAATACCAAAATTATTAAATACAAATTATTCGGTGGCCCCCATCCAATGTCTCTCAAGGAAAGCAATTTCCACCGATCGAACAAGCTGGTGTACGCTTGCTCTGCCGGTCTTGACCGGGAGAAGTAGTAGCTGATTAGGATTCTTTGCTTAGTCTCAATAAAATATATATCTTGTACACGTACAGCTGGGTCTTGCTCTGGACGTGACAACATAAGCAAACAATCAAGTTGCTGCAAACCTTCAAACGTGCATGTGAAGGAGTTCTTCTCTTCCATAGCGTGCCTCCCATATTTTGGCACAACACCAACCGTTGACTCTGGTTGAACCTTAATATTCTCCTGATTAGGATGCATCATGTTATCAAGTGAAGCTGCCATAACTTGACCTAGACCAGCGTCTTCTACGTCGTGGTGGTCGTTGATACAAATAAATTTGGTGTTGGTCATATCATCCTCTCCCCCTTGCATCAAAGCCGTCCTCGGATTTGAGTTGACCTCTTCAACAATATTTTCCTCACTCGATTGAATGACAACCGTAGAAATTTCAGCAACTTTGACCTTATTCTTTAATTCCGATTCAGCTTGAGCAATATCTTGCTTCTTGCGATCAGCCATATATTTATCCGATGTATATGAGTCAAGTGGTAGAAATCGTCCCTTCCGAACAAACGAAAATTCCCCAACAGAATGATAAGTTAATTGTCTCTTGTCTGTCCATGCTTTGCCTAGTAGTAGGGAGCAAACATGCATGTGCATAGGAAGCACGTCACACATGACCAGATCATCATCTCCACACAAAGTAAATTTTACCTCTACACGATGCTTGATCATGACAAACTTGTCCTTCCACCAAAGCTCATATGGTTCTAGATGTTTAGTTAATGGCAAGTGCAAAGCATCAACCATAGTCTAACTCACCAAATTCATATTGGAATAGCAATTCATCAATGTTGCACAACTCGCTGGCCCTACACGCACACGCGTAAAGCATTGGTACCACGACAAAGCACGCAATGGATCATTCTCCACCGCCATCATCATTTGCGAGCTACAATCTTTTCTCATGATAAAAACATCTTAAATAGTAACTCGAAGAAAAATATTTTGTCGTGAACAACCTTTGCTCTGAATACCACCTGATAAAAGACTGAACCTCGTGCTGGTCGTTGATACAAATAAATTTGGTGTTGGTCATATCATCTTTTCACCGACAAGTTTGAAATCATAGTCGAGTTCTTTGATTGCCCAATATGCTTTATGTTCTAACTCAAGAGGCAAATGACAAGCTTTTCCATAAAACATTTTATAAGGAGAATACCCATTGGATTTTTATATGTTGTTCTATAAGCCCAGAGTGCGTCATCTAACTTAGACCAATTCTTCCAGGGCCTGTTGATAGTATTTTGCAAAATTAATTTCATTTCCCTATTGCTAAGTTCAACTTGACCATTAGACTGAGGATGATAAGGTGATGCAATTCTATGGTTAACACAACCATTTTATGGAAAGCACCATGAATAAAGTGTGAACCACCATCAGTCATTAAATATCTAGGGACTCCTAACGTTGGGACAATAACTTCCTTAAGCATTTTAATATAGGTGTTGTGATCAACACTACTGGTTGGAATAGCTTCTACCCACTTAGTAACATAATCAACAACAACCAAAATATGCGTATACCCATTAGAGGAAGAAAAGGTCCATGTAATCAAATCCCGAAACACCAAATGGTTCAAAAGCAAGTGAATAATTCATAGGCATTTCTTGACGCTTACCGATATTACCTATTCTTTGACATTCATCACACGATAAGACGAACCTACGGGCATCCTTGAAGAGAGTATGCCAATAAAATCCAGATTGCACTAATTTGTGAGGAGTTCTGTCTCCCGCATGATGCCCTACATAAGCTTCAGAGTGACATTTCCGTAGGATTTGTCCCTGCTCATGCTCAGGTACACAACGTCTAATAATATCATCTACTCCTTCTTTATAAAGATGTAGGTCATCCCAAAAGTAATGTCTTAAATCATAGAAGATTTTTTTCTTTTGTTGGTATGTAAAGTTAGGTGGTAAATATTCTGCAACAATATAGTTAGCATAGTTAGCATACCAAGTAGTGTTATGAGAAACATTTATTGCAGCTACCTGCTCACCCAGAAAACTATCATCAATAGGTAGTGGGTCATCAAGCACATTTTCAAGCCTAGACAAGTTATCAGCTATGGGGTTCTCAGCTCCTTTTCTATCAGTGATATGCAACTCATATTATTGTTGCAAGAGAACCCAACGAATAAGTCTAGGTTTAGCATCTTCCTTTTCCATAAGATATTTTATAGCAGCATGATCAGCGTGAACAATTACTTTTGAATCAACAATGTAAGATCTAAATTTATCACAAGCAAACACCACTTCTAGAAATTCTTTTTCAGTAGTAGCATAATTTCTTTGAGTATTGTATAGAGTTTTACTAGCATAATGAATAACATTTAGTTTCTTATCAACTCTTTGTCCTAGAACAGTACCAACAGCATAATCAGGAGCATCACACATAATTCAAAAGGAAAGTTCCAATCAGGTGGTTGAACAATAGGTGCAGAAATTAAGGCTTTCTTGAGTGTTTTGAAGGCTTCTAAACAATCATCATCAAAAACAAAAGGAACATACTTTTGCAAAAGATTTGTAAGAGGCCTAGAAATTTTAGAAAAGTCTTTGATAAATCTCCTATAGAAACCAGCATGACCTAGGAAACTACGAATACCTTTGATATCTTTAGGAAATGGCATTTTCTCAATTGCATCAACCTTAGCTTTGTCCACTTCAATACCTCTTTCATAAATTTTATGGCCCAAAACAATACCTTCATTAACCATGAAGTGGCATTTCTCCCAATTCAAGACAAGATTCGTTTGCTCGCATCTCTGCAAAACTCGATTAAGATTGCTTAAACAATCATCAAAAGACTTCCCATAAACAGAAAAGTCATCCATGAAAACCTCAACAATCTTTTCACAAAAGTCAGAGAATATAGCAGCCATACATCTTTGAATGGTAGCAGGTGCATTGCATAAACCAAAAGGCATATGTCTATAAGCATAAGTTCCAAAGGGACAAGTGAAAGTGGTCTTTTCTTGATCAGGTTGAGAAACTGATATTTGTGAAAAACCAGAATATCCACCAAGGAAGCAGAAATGTGTGTGCTTAGATAATCTTTCTAGCATTTGATCGATAAAAGGCAAAGGGTAATGATCTTTTCTAGATGCTTTGTTTAATTTTCTAAAATCAATTACCATTCTATAGCATGTAACAATTCTTTGTGGAATATGTTCATTCTTGTCATTAGGAACAATAGTAGTACCTCCTTTCTTAGGGACACAATGAACAAGACTTACCCATCTACTATCAGCTATAGGATAGATATTATACCTGCTTCCAGAAGTTTTAATATTTCCGTTCTTACCACTTTCCTTCATTTTCGGATTTAATCGACGTGGTGATCAACAACGGGTTTAGCATCAGGTTCCATGTTAATCTTGTGCTGACAAAGAGTGGGACTAATGCCCTTTAAATCATCAAGAGTATATCCAATAGCAGCTCGGTGCTTCCTTAGAACATTCGATAATCTTTCTTCTTCATGTTTTGAAAGGTTAGCACTAATAATAACAGGATATATCTTATTTTCATCAAGATAAGCATATTTCAAAGTGTCTGGCAATTGTTTTAATTCAAACACATGATCACCTTTTGGTGGAGGAGGACCTCCTAGAGTTTCAATAGGGAAATTGTGTTTAAGAAAAGGACGTTGTTCAAACAAAATCTGATCTATTTCATTTCTTTCATGCATATGTAAATCATTTTCATGGTCTAGCTGATATTGTTCTAGAGGATCAGTAAGAGACACAACAATAGAAGCAAGACCAATTATTTCATCCTTACTGGGCAAGTCTTTTTCATGAAGCTTTCTACTAAACTTGGAAAAATTAAACTCATGAGACTCATCACCAAAGCTAACATCGACAGTTTGTTTCTCACAGTCTATTTTAGCATTAATAGTGTTCAAGAAAGGTCTAGCAAAGATAATGGGACAAATGTGATCTTGTGGGGAACCAAGAACAAGAAAATCTGTAGGGTATTTTATTTTCCCACACAAGACTTCAACAGCTCTAACAATCCCAATTGGTGATATAGTATCTCTATTAGCAAGTTTAATAGTAACATCTATGTGTTCTATCTCTGCGGGTGCTATTTCATTCATAATTTCTTGATATAAGGTAAAGGGAATAGCACTCACGCTAGCACCTATGTCGCATAAACCATGATAGCAGTGATCTCCTATTTTAACTGAGACAATGGGCATGCCGACAACGGGTTTGTTATCCGTTCTATCGGGTTTGACTATTCTAGTAGCTTCATTACAGAAGTAAATAACATGCCCATCTATATTTTCTTCCAAGATATCCTTAACCATAGCAACACTAGGCTCTACTTTAATTTGTTCATCAGGTTTAGGTGTTCTAATATAACTTATTGACCACACTTGAAACTTTAGCATGTTCATTTATCCTAACAGGGAAAGGTGGTTTCTCAATATAAGCAGTAGGAACAACTGGATCGACATTATAAATAATAGTTTCCTCTTTAGCTAGTACCGGTTCTTTAATTTCTTCTTTAATAGGTGGGTGATATTTGAACCACTTCTCTTTAGGGAGATCAACATGAGTAGAAAATGATTCACAAAAGGAGGCTACTATCTCAGGGTCAAGTCCATATTTAGTGCTAAACCTTTGAAAAGCATCGGTATTCATAAAAGATTTAACACAATCATACTTAAGCAGTTAAGCTTAATACCTGACTCTTTACCTTCGTCGAGCTCCCAATCTTTAGAGTTTCATTTAATTGTTTCTAAAAGATCCCATCGGAATTCAATAGTCTTCTTTATAAAAGAACCAGCACGAGAGGTATCAAGCATGGTTTGATCATTATGAGAAAGCCGAGCATAAAAATTCTGAATAATAATTTCTCTTGAGAGCTCATGATTGGGGCATGAATATAACATTGACTTAAGCCTCCCCCAAGCTAGAGCGATACTTTCTCCTTCACGAGGCCAAAAATTATATATGTAATTCCGATCACGATGAACTAGATGCATTGGATAAATGTTTTGGTGGAACTCCAATTTCAATCGACTCCAATTCAAAGATCCAATATCATCGCATAGCCTATACCATGCCAATGCTTTTCCCTTCAAAGATATAGGGAAAACCTTCTTCTTAACTTCATCTCCGGGTAAACCGTCAAGCTTAAACAATCCACAAATTTGTTCCACATATATTAAGTGCATATCAGGATGTTCGGTTCCATCTCCTGCATAAGGATTAGCTAGCAGTTGTTCTATCATACCCGATGGAATTTCATATTCAATATTTTCAGTAGGTGCAATAGGTTGAGGGGTAGCTAATTGTGGTTCTGGTCAAGGTGAAGATACCCCGAACAAACCCCTCAAAGGATTGTTTTCCATAGTAACAAGTGACAGTAAATTTCAGCGCACTATATAAATGTTTCCTTACCAAATTCCACTTACCAAAGGCGCTTCACTCTCCGGAAACGGCACCAGAAAATAGCCTTGATGACCCACTAGTATAGGGGATCAATTGTTGCCTTTTCAATAAGTAAGAGTGTCGAACCCAACAAGGAGCAGAAGGAAATGACAAGTGGTTTTCGGCAAGATAATGTCTGCAAGTGCTGAAATTGTAAGTAACAGAGTAGTTTGATAGCAAGATATTTTGTAACGAGAAAGTAATGATAGTAGTAACAAAAGTGCAGCAATGTAGCCCAATCCTTTTGAGGCAAAGGATAGGCCAAAACGGTTTCTTATAATAAGCAAAGCATTCTTGAGGGTACACGGGAATTTCATCTAGTCACTTTCATCATGTTAGTTTGATTTGTGTTCGCTACTTTGATAATTTGATATGTGGGTGGATCGGTGCTTAGGTGCTGTTATTACTTGAAAAAATCTCCTACTTATTGATTAACCCCCTCGCAAGCATCCGTAACTACGAGAAAAGTATTCCGAATAAATTCCAACCATAGCACTAAACTTTTGGATCCAATTGGTCCCTTACGGAGTAGCACATAAACTAGGGTTTAAGCTTCTATCACTCTCACAACCCATCTTCTAATAACTACTCCACAATGCATTCCCTTAGGCCCAAATATGGTGAAGTGTCATGTAGTCAACGTTCACATGACACCACTAAGGGAATCACAACATACATACAATCAAAATATCGAACACATATCAAGTTCACATGATTACTTGCAACATGATTTCTCTCGTGACCTCAACAACAAAAGTAACTACTGACAAATGATAATCATGTTCAAGCTCAGAGGGGTATTAAATAGCATATTGGATCTGAACATATAATCTTCCACCAAATAAACCATATAGTAATCAACTACAAGATGTAATCAACACTACTAGTCACCCACGAGCACCAATCTATAGTTCCGGTACAAAGATTGAACACAAGAGATGAACAAGGATTTGAGAGGAGATGATGTTGTTGAAGATGTTGATGGAGATTGCCCTCCCCAAGATGGGAGAGTTGTTGGTGATGATGACGATGATGATTTCCTCCTCCAGGAGGGAAGTTCCCCTGGCGGAATCGCTCCATCGGAGGGCAAAAGTGCTCCTGCCCAAGTCCCGCCTCGAGACGGCGGCGCTCCATCCCAAAAGTCCTCTCCTTATTTTTTTTCTAGGTCAAAATGACTTATATACCAGGAGATGGGCACCAGAGGTGGTCTGAGGGGAGCACCACCCACCAGGGCCCGCCTGGGCTCCCTCGCGCGCCCAGGTGGGTTGTGCCCACTGATGGATTCATGTACCTAGGGTAGGGTCATAGACCTGATCTAAGTGCCCTACCCAAGGGCACCCTTAGAAGAGATCACCTCCCAGTCGACCAACGAGGAACCCACTCGACTGACTGGAAGGACTCGACCATGAAGACTCACTCGACCACCAGAAGGTCGGAAGACACTCTACACTGCAACGGCCTGTAATTGAATAGACTTTATGGTAGTTAAGACACTTTATGTAGGGTGTTACTAGTAACGCCCCGGACTTAATGTACTTTAAACCCTTCATTACGTGGGCTGGCAGGGGTCCTGGCGCACTCTATATAAGCCACCCCCCTCCACAGGCAGAAGGGTTTGCACCCCTGTAACACATACACACATAATCCACTCGACCGCCTCAGGGCTCCGAGACGTAGGGCTTTTACTTCCTCTGAGAAGGGCCTGAACTCGTACATCGCTTGTGTTTACAACCTCTCCATAGCTAGGACCTTGCCTCTCCATACCTACCCCCACTCTACTGTCAGACTTAGAACCACGACAGTTGGCGCCCACCGTGGGGCAGGCGTTTTAGCGATTTTGTGGAGAAGTTGCGGTACTTCCGAGTACTTTCATCATGATGACCGTTGGAGTTTTGGTCGAGGGGCGCGAGATCCGTCTCGGCGCTCTCACCTTTGTCGCCGACGACTCCGCGTGGCTCCAGGAGGCTCCACTCGACGTCGATGCGCTCCCCATCCGCGGTGCGACGCATTTTCGCGCATGTGTCCGCGGCGTTCTACTGCGGCAACCGTCGACCCCATCTCGGTCGACTCCTTTGTCGGCCATCCGCCCGGTCTCCCACCAGCGCAAGCGCTCTGGTCGGTTGAGACTCCAGCGGTGGGTGAAGCACGCGGTGGCTCGCCAGACAGCCACCGCCCAAGTCGCGGCAATTGAGCCCGACGAGTCCCTCTACACTGCTCGATCCGCCGACCGCTCGTGAGAGATCGTGATCCGAATGTGATAGCAGTGATCCGCGGCGGAAATTTCATGGTCAACGGACCCGCATCCTCCCCGGCTTCGCTCATGGGGGCGGAGTAGGCGGTGGAGGCGACCCGCACAAGACCACGAAGAGTACCAGCCCGAGACACTCGACTCTCGCAGAGAGAATAGCCGCCCAGCAGAACATGGATGCCCTACATACTCCCATCGCGGAGAAACCCCGAGGCTCGCGCCTTGGAGGAGGCACGCTTGGCCAATCTGGTGAACGCGCGTCTCGAGAACCTCCAGTGAGCACTCGACGAGCTTGTGCAACGAAGTTCCCGACGCCAATCGACGTCAACTCTTTCCGCCGACTCAGGTATATCGAACCCCAATCCAGAACTTAGCAGCTGCAACCCATATAGCAGAGTCCATCCAGCCCTCTCAATCGAAGGCTGGCAGAGGTTTGATGTAGATCAGAGATTTGCTCCGGGCAGCAGGAGACCAAAACTCAGCCGTGTCGCAGTCGCGCAACAGAATTCACAGTCGATCCGTCGCTGCGAATACAGTTTAGTCGGCTCACAGTCCCAGATCGCCTCCGCAGCGGGAAGGGCGCGACAACCGGCGAGATCAGTATGGAGACAGACACGACCGAGATGACAGGCGTCGAGTGCCCGCTTCCCCTCCGAGGGACGGGTCTTACGCTCCTCGGCGACAGGATGACAGGCGTCAGTTCAGTGCTGTCACATCCCTGGTCCTGGCATGTAGTAGGCTAGCCCTTCATGTGTGCATCATGTTTAACTTTTCAAATGAAGTTGAAATGAGGAAAGTGAGAGCCTCAGAAATCATTTTAAAAGAAGGGCAAGAACCCTTTAAATTGCATTCATTGTTCCAAAATGCCTTCATAAATGTTTGATAATTTTTGGCATGGCTTTGAGACCAAACCAAAAATAGTGAACATTTTTGAGGAATATTTTGGGCACTGAATTTAAACCACTATTGTATTTGAATTTGAATTTATATTCCTAGTATATGGAATGTATCCTCAAATGCCTCTGAAATATTTGTGTGCCCTTGGAAAACCCTATCTAAGCCACATAAATATTTACAGAAAGTTTGGCACTGGTTTGAAATTGTTTTGAATTTGGAATCAGTGGCAAATAAATATATAAAACAAACAACAAAAAACAGGAAACAGGAATCATAGACCTACAGCACTTACCGGCACACCTAGTGCCCCAACCGCCCGCACTGTGACAGCCCAACCGCCCGACCGCCCAAAGGCTACCATCGTTCTCCTCTTGCCGGAGGACGCAGCTGCGGTCGCTGCGCCCGCAAGACGCCTCGCCAGCTCACGCTTGCCCGACGCCTCGATGCCTCCGCACGCCACGCAGCCTCCTCACGCCACCGCGATGCCACGAACCCCCGGTGGCCCTCTCCTCTCCCTCACTCGCTGCTCTCCTCCCCTCCTCTGTTTCTATGCGCAGCCACCGAAGCGAGCCCGTCGCCGCTGCTCACGCCACCGTGGCCACCATCCACCCCTCGCCGACATGATGCTTCCAGAAGATCGAATCGCGCGCCAAGACGGGCTTCGCCGCGGCGGCCCCGTGACCAAATGGCCCGTCGTCGTCCGTTGCACTCATAACGACCCATGGAGCAACTCTAGCGCGACAACCGCTTCGCTTGGTAAGCCGCAAGACTAACCCCGCACCCACCAGTAGCTCCGCCGCCGTTCTGGTCGCCGCCGTCGACCCCGGCCTCCCTGTGCCCAGCTGCGTGCGCCCCTAGACGCGTGGGAGCACGGGCTCCCTCCTGGTGCCCTCAGGGTGCCCAGCCGCAGCCTGTAGCGCTGCCCCGACCAACTCCGGCGAGTTCCCGCTGCTGCTATGGTCGCCGGCGTCACCTGCTGACATGGCGCCGGTTAACTAGTGCTAATAACCCCGCTAAACACCCCCAGAGCCACTGCCATGTGGGCCCCTGCGCTTAATTAGGTTAATATAATTTTTCTGTTAAATTAGTGTTAATGCCGTGGACCCCACGTGTCAGCTTTGACTCTGGCCCAGTCATCGTTGACCGGTCCCACCTGTCATTCACTCAAGCCAGACCTGAGTCACTGACGAGTCGGCCCCACTGGTCAGGTTTGACCTGAACCCGCCCTGTTGACCTGATGATGTCAGGGTGATGTCATGCTGACGCAGTAAAGTATTTCTGGAATTAAAATAAATCAGGAAATGATTTATAATTTTCAGAAAATACCCCAAACTTCTAAAATTCATAGAAATTCAACCGTAACTCCAAATTAAATAAATTATATATGAAAAATGATCAGAAAAATCCAATCTATCCATCTGTACCATTTTCATGCATGTTAGAACAAATTTTGTTCATTGTTTAGGTCAAATCAAATAAAGGCATTTGAATAATAACATATGGAGTTTGAATTTGAACTTAGGGTTCAAACCAACTTCATTTAACTTGCTGCTAGTTGCATTAGTTCAAATCACATCATATTGCCATGTCACATTCATGCATCATATTGTCGCATTGCATTGATTGTGTTCTTCCTTGTTTGCCGGTAATTGTCCCCTCTCGATAGACGTGTACCGGCGATGTGATCGATGACACCGATGAAGAACTATACTATCTTCAAAAGTGCCAGGCAAGCAAAACCCCCTTGTTCATTCCGATACAATCCCACTCTCTCGCCCCTGCTCTATTTTACTGCATTAGGACAACAACGTTTCAACTGTTACATGTTGCGGTAGTTGAACCCTTTATCCTCTCGCATGACTGTCATTGCCACAAGAAATAGATGAAACCCACTAGCATGAGTAGGAGTTGTTTGAGCCCCGATGTGCCTACTCATTCATGCTTGTTTGTCATGCCTGCTATTGCTTAGAGTTGAGTCAGTCCGATTCATCGGGAATGAATCGGAGGTGTGTATACATGTCCCATCGTTGAGAGCTAAGTGTGTGAACACGATTTGGTAAAGGTAGCGGTGAGAGGCCATGTAGGAGTACATGGTGGGTTGTCTCATTGCAGCCGTCCTCGTGAACTGAGTTCGTGTTTGTGATCCATGAACAGCTACTACCACGCATTGGAATGCTTAAGTGCCCTCTCGGCTTCTTAATCACCCTTGTTCTCTGTCCGGAGTTGCAACTAGTTTCGTGTTTGTAGGTAGTGTTAGTAGTCTACCAAGTGGCACCCTGCATGTGGGCTTGGGATGACTAGGCACTGATGGCACGGTGTACCAAGTGGCACCGGATGGTGGGCTTGGGAACCCTGCCACATCGCTTGGGGCCGTGAGCGACACCCCGCCGGATCTCCTTGCGGATGGAACCCGAATAGGCGATAAACCTGGATGAGAGACTTGAGTGTTAGGTAGGCCGTGGCCGACTCCCTCGCCCGGCTTCCGCTTGAAGGTTGCCGAGGTACATGACGTGTACAGTATGATAAGTGGCGAGAGCGTGTGTGAAGAAGTACACCCTGCAGGTTATCATTATCTATTCAATAGCCGGATTCCTCGATATGGAAACTTGGACCCTTGTACAGTTCATAGACAAGTGAAAGTGGATTCTCTAAATGCGCAAGATAAGCGTGAGTGCTATGGATGGCGTTCTCATAGGGAGACGGGAGCGGATCCATAGTGGTGTATTGATATGGTGAATATGTGGACTCGTATGCGCCACCCCAAAAGAGTTACTTGCAAAAGTAGTTCAGATAGCCACCGAGTCAAAGCTAGCTTGCTGCAGCTTAAACTCCACCACCCCTTTGTTGATAATGATGCATATGTAGTTAGTTCTGATGTAAGTCTTGCTGGGTACATTTGTACTCACGTTTGCCTATTTTATGTTTTTGCAGAGAGACTTCAGTCTCGCTAGTAATTACGCTTGGACTTCGACGTTTAGCTTGTTACCTCAGCTACGATCTTGTGCCCTCGGCAGATCTCGTAGATAGTCGGGCTTCTCACCTTTTTCATTTCTAGATGTCTCGTACTCGGACATGTTAAGCTTCCGCTTGTGCTTTGACTTGTATGTTTCAATGTTGGGTCGAGAGACCCATGTTTGTAATATCTCGCCCTCGGAGCCTAATGAATAAATACTTGAGTCGAGAGTCATGTTGTGATTCCATGTTGTATTTGCACATATCGAGCATATTGTGTGTATGTTATTGAAATGCTTGGTATGTGTGGATCCGACTATCTAGTTGTTTATCCTTAGTAGCCCCTCTTACGGAAATGTCTCCTAGTGTTTCCATCGAGCCATGGTAGCTTGCTACTTGCTCCGAACACTTAGGCTGGCCGCATGTGTCCTTCTTCGCTCTGTGTCTCGTCCTTCGGGAAATGTCACGCGATGAATACCGGAGTCCTGTTAGCCCGCCATGCCCGGTTCACCGAGTCTGCTAGCCCAAAGCTACAGCCGGATTCACTCGCCGATGACCGACACGCTCGATGTTTGGGTCATGGATGCCTGTCCTCGTAAGTTTGTGCCACTTTGGGTTTACGACTAGCCATGTCAGCCGGCTCCTTATCATATGGATGCTAGCGACACTATCATATACGCAGTGCCAAAAGGCTAAACGGTCCCGGCAAAGGTAAGGCGACACCGTGGGAATACCGTGCGTGAGGCCACAAAGTGATATGAGGTGTTACATGCTAGATCGATGTGGCATTGAGTCGGGGTCCTGACAAGTGCGGGGCGAAGAGCTCCAGTCGACCCCAGGGAACCAGGATTCGACGCGCGATCCATTATCGTGCAAGGCTTGGTCGACCGGAACAGAGCCCATCGAGGTGGACCCGAGAGAGATGCGCCCACGAGCAGTTGAGTGCATGTTTCTGGTCCAGAGTGTTTTAGCAGGGCTATCAGAGCCGCAGTGATTCCCCCCAATTTCAGGTTGGCAACAGGAGTCAGCAAGTTCACTGGTGAGTCCAAGCCTGAAACCTGGCTTGAAGATTACCGAGTGGCTGTTCAGATTGGTGGTGGGAATGATGAGGTGGCCATGAAGCATTTGCCCCTCATGCTGGAAGGTTCAGCCAGAGCGTGGTTGAATCAGTTACCTCCTAGCAGTATTTACACTTGGGAAGATTTGTCCCAGTGTTCGCCGAACTTTTGAAGGAACTTGCAAGCGACCAGCTGGTTTGACAGAGCTGCAAGTCCGTGTGTGCGAAGACCAATGAGACTCTCCGAGAGTACATTCAGAGGTGGATCACTCGCACCATACCGTGGAAAATGTGTCCGATCATCAAGCGGTTTATGCCTTCAAAGATGGCGCCAAGAACAGAGAATTGAGTCTGAAGTTTGGTCGAACCGAGACATGACACCGAGTCGAATGATGGAGATTGTTACTGGCACGCCAACGGCGAGGAAGAGGACCGACTCGAGCTGCAAGTACAAGCCAAGTCACGGAGAAGGGAAATTCCAATGGAAACAGAAGCGGAAAGCCGAGCCAGCAGCTCCTGGAGAGGCCCGGCCGTGACTCAGGGAAAGTTCAAGGGGAAGCCAAAAGGATCCTGGAATCCTAAGAAAGTAAAGGATAAAGAAGGAAGCGACGTGATGGATATGCCGTGTCACATCCACACGAAGAAAGATGAAGAGGGCAACATCATTTACCCAAAGCACACCACTCGCCAAAGGTCGACTCCTGATCCAGCGAAGCCAGGAAAACAGTCTAAGGACAAGGAGAAGGAGTCGACAAGGTCAAGACAAAGAGGACAAAGTGAGGAAGGATATCCGCATGTCAACTCCACCTCGATGATCTTCGCAGATGTGGAAAGCAAGAGTCGACTGAAAGTCATTAACCGTGAGGTGAACATGGTTGCCCCAGCAAAACCAAGTTATCTGAGATGGTCCCAAACACCCATCACATTCGACCAATCTGATCACCCGACTCATATTGCCACACCTGGGAGGCAAGCTTTGGTGGTCGATCAAGTTGTCGAAGGCACTCGACTGACGAAAGTGCTGATGGACGGTGGTAGTGGGCTAAACTTGTTGTATGCAGATACACCGAAAGGAATGGACATCCCGATGTCCCGACTGAGCACCGGTAACATGAGTTTCCACGGAGTCATACCAGGGAAGAAAGCTGAATCACTCGGCCAAATAGCTCTGGACGTGGTTTTTGGTGACTCAAAGCATTTTCGCAAGGAAAAGTTGACCTTTGAGGTTGTGGATTTTCAGAGTGCGTACCACGCCATTTTGGGGAGGCCAGCCTATGCACGGTTCATGGCTCGACCATGTTACGTGTACCTCAAACTGAAAATGCCAGTCCCAAAGGAGTGATCACCGCCATCGCGATCGGAAAAAGGCAGAAGAGTGCTTTCAGAAGGGCTCGAAGATTGCCGATTCCCAGGTGACAGCGGTCGAGTTTGAAGAGTACAAGCAAAATGCAGATCCGAGTGATTTGTTGCGATCCAAGAAACCCGCCACAGAATCAGCATTTCAGTCGTCTGGTGAGACGAAGCCTGTTCACATTCACCCGACCGACCCCAATGCAGCCCCGACCCACATCTCCACAACACTCAACCCAAAATAGGAAGAAGCGCTCATCCAGTTCCTCCGTGAGAACTGGGACATTTTTGCATGGAAGCCAGCTGACATGCCAGGTGTTCCCATGGGACTGGCTGAGCATCACCTCAGAGTCGACAAATCAGCAAAACCAGTCAAAGAGCATCTTCGGCGGTTCGCCGTCCAGAGGAGAAAAGCTATTGGTGAGGAAGTGGCTCGACTATTGGCGGCAGGATTTATCCGAGAAATATACCACTCCGAGTGGCTCGCTAATGTTGTCATGGTTCCCAAGAAGGACAAGTCACTCCGCATGTGCATTGACTTCAAGCACATCAATCGGGCCTGCCCGAAAGATCATTTTCCTCTCCCTTGCACAGATCAAATTGTTGACTCAACCGCGGGATGTGAGAGATTGTCTTTTCTAGACGCATATTCCGGTATCATCGATCCGCTCAGATGGACCCGACGAAATAAAAACAGCTTTCATCACTCCATTCGGTGCTTCGCTATATCACCATGCCATTCGCCTCAAGAATGCCGGAGCCACATTTATGCGAATGATTCGAAGTGTCTTCACCAAATCAGTCGGAATGTGGAAGCGATATGGATGATATCGCCGTCAAGTCGCGAAAAGGTTCCGACCTGCTTGCTGACCTCGCCAAACATTTGCCAACCTCGTAAGGTATGATATCAAGCTCAATCCGTCAAAGTGCACATTCGAGTTCCCGTGGAAAGTTACTCGGTTTTCGCTTCCGAGCGAGGATCGATGCTAATCCGAGAAGATTGGCACTATTCTCCGAATGAAACGCCTGCGGCGAAAGTGCACGATGTCCAGAAGCTTATCGATGCTTGGCCGCATTAAGTCGATTCATCTCACGACTCGGTGAAAAGGCATTGCCTCTTTACCGATCGATGAAGAAGGCGCATAAGTTCGAGTGGACTCCGAAGTCGATGCAGCGCTTGTCGAGCTAAAAGCTCGCTCTCCACC
The DNA here is from genome assembly GCA_021437245.1 of Aegilops speltoides. Classification (NCBI taxonomy): domain Eukaryota; kingdom Viridiplantae; phylum Streptophyta; class Magnoliopsida; order Poales; family Poaceae; genus Aegilops; species Aegilops speltoides. Next base: position 425,097,602 of record CM038141.1, on the reverse strand, counting down.
CAGCCGGTGCTTGTTGCTCCAATCAGCAAAGAGCCTCTGTTGCTTTATATCGCAGCCACAGGACAAATCGTCAAGACAAAGGCTTACGGTCGAGCGGAAGAGGAAGGAAAAGCCTTCAAAGTTCAGCGCCGTGTATTATTTATCCAAGTCTTGACTCCATCCAAGCAGAGATATCCTCATTACCGTAAGCTTGTGTATGGAATATACATGACCACAAAGAAGGTTGCTCATTATTTCTCCGATCATTCCATCACACGCCGTGACGCCCACTATTAGAGATTCGCACAACAAAGATGCAACCGGTCGAGTGGCGAAATGGGCGATTAAACTTCTTCCCCTTGATATCAAGTTTGAGGCAAAGAAAGCCATTAAGTCCCAGGCAATAGCAGATTTCCTTGCCGAGTGGATTGAGCAACAAAGCCGGTCAAGTTCACTTGGAGCATTGGACAATGTTCTTCGATGGCTCTAAGATGCTGAATGGTTCCGGTGCTGGGGTTGTTCTGGTTTCCCCGAGAGGAGATAAGCTTAGGTATGTGCTCCAGATTCACTTTGATTCCTCCAACAATGAGGCAGAGTATGAGGCCCTTTTATATGGATTAGCATGGACATCTCACTCGGCGTCCGTCACGCCTCGATGGTCTATGGCGATTCAGATTTAGTGGTCAATCGTGATGAAGGAGGGGGCGTGAGAAGCCCAAAGAATGATGGATACTGCAATGCAAATGAGGAAGCTGGAAAAGAAGTTCGAGGGGTTAGAGCTCCACCACATCCCCGATGAAAAATCAGCAACAGATGATCCGCAAAGATAGGTTCCAAAGAGAAGCCATTCCGAGTGGTGTGTTTTGGAGCATATACACACTCCGTCGACCAAAGAAGATCCTTTCACGTAAGAAGCTCCACAGCCCAAGAGTGCCACAGATCCGACTGAAGTTGTGGTCCCAGCTGTGGTCGACTTGGTCATGGAGGTTTTAGTGGTCACTCCAAACTGGACAATTCCCTATATCGCGTATATCCTGAGAAAAGAGCTCCCAGAGGATGAGGAAGAGGCTCGGCAGATCGTCTGTCGATCCAAAGCCTTTACCGTTATCAAAGGACAGTCAGATAGAGAAAGCCCGATCGAGTTGGTCAAAATGCATAACGCCGTAAGAAGGTCGAATCATTATCAATGATATCCACTGGGACCTGTGGTCACTATGCGCCCTCTCGGACCATTGTAGCCAAAGCATACCGAGCCGGATTTTATCGCCGAGGGCGAATGAGATGGCAAAGGAAATAGTGGACAAGTGCGAAGGATGTCGGTTCTACTCCAATATGTCACACAAGCTCGTCGACTTTGAAGACCATTCCACTGTCCGCCGCTCGCAGATGGGGGTTAGACATGGTCGGTCCCTTGAGAACAGGTCAAGTGGTTTCACGATGTACAGTAGCAATGACAAGTTCACCAAGTGGATTGAGGCTAAACCAATCAAGAATCTTGACACCGGTATCGCTGTTACCTTCATCGAGAGTCGACGCTCAGATATGGAGTCCCGCACAAGATCATTACGGATAATGGGTCGAACTTTGACTCGAAGAATTCGTGAGATTTCGCAACTCTCAAGGCACACGAGTCGACTACGCTTCAGTCGCCCATCCGCAGTCGAATGGACAAGCGGAACGAGCCAATGGCTTAATCCTCAAGGGTTTGAAGCCCCGACTGATGCGTGATCTCAAGCATGCGGCTGGAGCATGGGTCGACGAACTCCCTTCGGTGCTTTGGGGGTTGAGGACCACACCCAATCGGTCAACCGGAAGAACTCCATTCTTCTTGGTCTATGGAGCTGAAGCAGTCTTGCCGAGTGATCTTCTTCACAATGCTCCTCGAGTTGAACTCTACAATGAAGCAGAAGCTGAGCAAGCGCGCCAGGACGCAGTCGACCTCCTAGAGGAAGAAAGGGAGATGGCTCGATCCGTCGACCATCTACCAACAGACTTGCGCCGCTTTACGCCTTAAATGTGAGAGGTCGAGCCTTCCAGAAGGAGATCTAGTTCTCCGAGTGGATCAATGTATAACATAAGCTCGCTCCTTCTTGGGAAGGACCCTTCATCGTCACCAAGGTTCTCCACAATGGGGCATACCGCCTTTACAACATCGAACACAATATCAAGAGCCCCGAGCTTGAATGCGGATCTGCTCCGCCCATTTTACACTTAAAGTTTTTCACCGGATGAGTTGTAATAAAGTACTTCGCAGCTCATGGATTTCAAATAATAGTGCCATAATTCCTTCATAATTTTCGCCACTTTTTATTTTTGTCCAAGAAAATTTTCCCCGAGGGTGGCTTAGCCGCGAATCCGCTTTCGCCTAAGTTTGTACAAATCCTACCGAGTGGTAAGCCGCCTTCCACTGAGGCTTAGCCGAATCCGCTTTCGCCTAAGTTGTAAAATCCTACCGACCGGTAAGCCGACTTCCACTGGGGCTTAGCTGCAGCCCAAGGCTCGCCTAAGCTATAAAAATCCTACCGAGTGGTAAGCCAGACTTCCACTCGGGGGCTTAGCTGCAGCCCAGTGCTTGCCTAAGTTATAAAAATCCTACCGAGTGGTAAGCCAGACTTCCACTCGGAGGCTTAGCTGCAGTCCAAGTACTCGCCTAAGTTATTAAAATCCTACCGAGTGGTAAGCCAGACTTCCACTCGGAGGCTTAGCTGCAGTCCAAGTACTCGCCTAAGTTATTAAAATCCTACCGAGTGGTAAGCCAGACTTCCACTCGGAGGCTTAGCTGCAGTCCAAGTACTCGCCTAAGTTATTAAAATCCTACCGAGTGGTAAGCCAGACTTCCACTCGGAGGCTTAGCTGCAGTCCAAGTACTCGCCTAAGTTATTAAAATCCTACCGAGTGGTAAGCCAGACTTCCACTCAGAGGCTTAGCTGCAGTCCAAGTACTCACCTAAGTACAACGTGACGTCAAGAAGGAGGACGAGGTGCAGGTCGACTGCGACCCTCTCCTCTGAGCTACGCCATAAGTACAGTGTGTGTGCTCACAAGGAGGACGAGGTGCAGGTCGACTGCGACCCTCTCCTCTGAGCTACGCCATAAGTATACTGTGTGCTCGCAAGGTGGACGAGGTGCAGGTCGACTGCGACCCTCTCCTCTGAGCTTCGCCACAAATACAACATGAAAATCCTACTGAGTGAAGAGCAAACCTCTCACTCGGGGCCTTAGCTGCAGCCCAGTGCTCGCCTAAGATATAAAAATCCTACCGAGTGAAGAGCAAACCTCTCACTCGGGGGCTTAGCTGCAGCCCAGCGCTCGCCTAGGATATAAAAATCCTACCGAGTGAAGAGCAAACCTCTCACTCGGGGGCTTAGCTGCAGCCCAGCGCTCACCTAAGTTATAAAAATCCTACCGAGTGAAGAGCAAACCTCCCACTCGGGGGCTTAGCTGCAGCCCAGCGCTCGCCTAAGTTATAAAAATCCTACCGAGTGAAGAGCAAACCTCTCACTCGGGGGCTTAGCTGCAGCCCAGCGCTCGCCTAAGTTATAAAAATCCTACCGAGTGAGGAGCAAACCTCTCACTCGGAGGCTTAGCTGCGGCTCAATGCTCGCCTAAGGAATAAGTCGACTGCAGAAGGCTCCCCGCTGTGAACCTGCAAAGGACAATTCGAGCCAAAAGCAATCATATCCAAACATCAAATCCAAGTTTAGGTCGATACCTAAAGGAACCGAGAGTGCTCAGGCGCTAAGCCTGTTAAGGTTTATCGGTTACAATTCCACTCGGCATACCGAGGCAAATTTAAAGCGCCGGGCTTAAAGGAAGTTTTTACCCTCCCGTGGAGGGCTGGAAGGAGCAACGAACTCATCAAGGTTGATTCCGTCTGCGATCCGGGTAGCAGCAGCGATGAAGGTTTCCATGAAGGACCTGAAGTCATGTTTCTTGGTGTTGGCCACTCGGAGAGCCGCCAGTTTGTCTTCTCACGCGCCTTTGCAAAGGACTCGGGCGCATACGAGCAACATCAGCATCGCAACGAGCCGAGGACTTCTTCCACTCTTGCACTCGGTCAGGGACGGCGTTCACTCGAGCCATCAGTGACTCGAGGTCATTCTGGAGTGTCTCCCTGGGCCAGAGCGTCGAGTCGATGCGGGACGTAGCAAACTTCAGCCTTGCAAGGTAGTCCACGACAGCTGCAACACGGGACTCCAGTCGGAAGACTTTCATAGCAACTTCATCATTCACCGGAGAATTGACAGGGTCAAGGTTTGGTTCCAACTGGCTAGTCTCTTCTTCAAAGTTTCGACAGAATTCTGCAAGGACAAACGCCGAGTCAAGACATTGGTCGAATGGAAGCATCACAGTTGAAAATGTTGGTCGAGTATAAAAGGTTACCTTCGAGCATAAGGAACAATTTCTTGGCAAGACCACCCAGGAAGGCTTCCAGGTCATTCTTCTTCCCAGTCAACTGATTGATCTTGTCGGTCAGAGTGGTCTTGTCGCCTTCGCCGGTCGACTTCCTTGTTGGCAATCCCAAGAGCAGCTTTCAGATTGGTATTCTCCTGCTCAAGCTTGGTAACTGGCTAACTTCTCGTCAGCAAGCTTGGTCTTCTCAGCTAGCTCAAGGTCTTTTTTCTTCTGGGCCTCCTTCACCTTGCCTGCAAGTTACAGTAAAGTCAGATTTTGAAACAAATGAAGGGAAAAAGGAGTTGTCGAGGTCTCACCAAACATACCTTTGGTCTCCTCCTTTGCCTTCGTCAGATTCTCCTGCACTAGCTTCAGATCCAGCTCGAGCTGAATGTGCTTCTGCTCCAGCTCGGTATAGCGGGTCGCAAGGTCACAAGATTTCTACGAAGAACCAATCGACAAAATATCAAAGATAATTCACTTCCGAGTGGATGAGAGAAAATCATACGCTTTAAGACTACACCGAATGCAAGCATTCGACCGTAGTCTCGGGATTACACCCGGGGGTGCACTCAGCGTGCCCCCACTAGTTCTATTAAAGACAGAGTCGACCACCGACCCCCCAAAAAAAGAGAGTCTTTTCAGATCGTAATCGATCGCCAAAGCAATGACCACGCCTCGGGATTACACCCGATGGGTGCACTCAGCGTGCCCCACCGTTTTCGAAAACCCATTCGATCCAAATAATGACGAAAAGCCTTTACTTATAAAGTTTAAGGTCGATCGCCAGCAATGACCTTAGCCTTGGGGATTACACCCGGTGGGTGCACTCAGCGTGCCCCCGCTAACACGGAGTTTTTTATCAACACACTCAGTGGGTGATTGCTATGGATTCCAGAAAGAAAAGTTTTGATAGCATATCCTAAGAGAACAGGCGGTGGTCGACTGACCTGAACGTTGCTTTGAAGGGCGGAGCTGGCGTCGTAAGCTGCTTGGCTCGCATCCCGGATGGTCTTCATCTGCTCCATCATGGCCCCTGCTTGGCGTATCGCTTCCTTGGTAGCGCTGGCTTTGTCCTCTGGGACGTGGTGCTTCGTGAAGAGAGAAGGTTGCGCAGCACTCGACGAAGTGGGATGAGCACTCGTCAACGGCACCGCGAAAGACACGGTGTGTCGAGTGGTGTTCTCCCCTTTAGTGTTCAGAGTTTCGGGCACCGTCACATCCTGGGCCACCCTGCCGGCAGACGCTTTCCTGCTCCTTCTGTGCTTCAGTGGTTCTTCATCCTCATCATCATCAGGAAGAGTGATAACAACATTGGATGGAGCTACAGAAAAGAATCAGAATCAGAGATCACGAATCAGTCGACTAAAAAACGGAATTAAGAGTATAGTACCAGGGTTTGAGGTTGCTGCGTCCTCCATCTCATGGTCCTCAGCCTTGCCTGAGGTCTCAGAAGTAGCAGCACTGCAACCCCGAAGGATCAGTCGGTTAACTCAAGTATCAATCAGAGATAAAGCTTGTACAAAACAAGGAGACTTAAGTAACATGTTTACCCTGATATGGTGGGGATGGACACCTTCATCTTCGGCAGGAGCTTGGTGGGCTTTGACGGAGCCACCTTCAATGCTTCGGCGCCTTTTCGATCGGCGCCGAGAAGCGGTCCGAGGGCGCTTTGGTCGATCGCAGGCAGTCGCAACCCCCTACCGCTGCTTCAACAAGGGTCATGGACAAGTTTCGACCGCTTTTCCGAGCGGTGGTGCAACCTCCTCCTCCTCCTCTTCTTCGTCCTCATCATCGCTGCCGCCGTCATCATCATCTTCGCAGCGCTCGAGTCCCACTCCTCCTGGCTCTCGCCTCGCTGGCTTCTCCTCCTCGGTCGAGCTCGAGCTCCATTGGGCATCGAGTACAGCTCGGTGAGGGCCTCGAAAGACGCTGCCCGTAGATCAATCGACCAACTTACGTAACATACGTAAACAAATACGACAAGTATGCAATGGAAGGCGAGCGTATACCTTATCCGAACGCCAGGATGGTCGAGTGGAGGAATCCTCCCGATCCACGGGATTGTCCTTGTTCCCAGTGACCGCGCCATCCACCTTTCCACCGTGGGCGTCGCCGACCGCCTCCGGTGGACCCGAGTCTCGCCTTTCGCCCGCAAGACAACCACATACAATGGCTCCGGAATCAAGAGGCTGGATACGCCGCCGAGGAAAACTTCCGAAGGTCCATTCCAAAGAACGCCGTCCCGAACCAACCGCACCACGCGATCCATCAGCATCTTCACGCCAGCTCTCCTCTCGGAATCACCTTCAGAGAGGAGGGCTTGTTCATTCGGTCCATGGTGAATTGCGGAGTCCACTCGATCGCCCGCATCGACTCATTCCGCGAGAGAACCAGTCGATCGCCAGCCCCGACCGACTCGGGAAACGCTATGGCTGGAAGGTGCTCTTGTTCCTCACTTGAATCCCCAGGCCCCCGCACATTTGGACAACTTGGGTTTTCTCATTGCCTGGACTCGCCTTCTTCACGGTCTGAGAGCGACACGTGAAGATGTGCTTGAACAAGCCCCAGTGCGGTCGACAGCCTAGGAAATTCTCACACATGGATACAAACGCAGCAAGATATGCGATGGAGTTCGGGGTGAAATGGTGGAGTTGGGCTCCAAAGAAGTTCAAAAAACCACGAAATAAAACACTTGGTGGCAGAGAAAATCCGCGATCGACATGAGTGCCCAGGAGCACGCACTCACCCTCTTCCGGCTGAGGCTGCCACTCTTTCCCTGGAAGCCTTGCGGCGCCGTGGGAAATCAGCCCGTCGTCGGCCATGTCGAGGAGATCCTTCTCCCTAATGGTCGACTAGATCCAATCTCCTTGGACCTAGCCCTTCGGCAGGCGAGATCTAGACGAAGACCCGCCGCGACTGGTGGATCTCCCCTTCGCCTTCTCCGCCGCCGACGCCTTCTTTGCGCGCTCCAGCACCGCCGTCTTATCCTTGACCATGGCTGCCGACGAGATGCGCAAAGAGGAGCTTTGCGGAGGTAGAAGCGGCCGCATTGGGCGGAGACGAGGAGAGCGGAGAAGAAAGAGCACTGTTCAGAAAACCCTCGCTGGTCGCATTTATAACGTCCCTTCCGAGTGGATGACAGGTGGACCCGGTCAATCTAATCATATCCCAAAACAGTTGCATTGACGTGATACGTGGCGGAAAAAGCGGCGCGTGATCGAGGCGTCTATGTCCTATCCTTTCCGAACGCCGCGGTCCGCCCCGCTTCGCGTGCTTCCCCAAATTTCGTATCCCGTGGAATCCGCGAACGGCAGATCAGTCTGTCAGACGCGAGATCTCCTGCGATCCGTCGCTCGAGAATAGGTGAAGTCCGAAAAGTCACTCGATGAAAGACAAGAATGGATCGAGTCGACTGAAGACAAGTTGCTCATTATCAACAAAGAAGATCTTGATCCAGAACAATGCGTAACCAGTATGCAAAGGTCAATCGGAAACAACATCAACTCCTTCCTCACTCAAGCCTCAATCCATTCGGGGGCTAATGATGGATTCATGTACCTAGGGTAGGGTCATAGACCTGATCTAAGTGCCCTACCCAAGGGCACCCTTAGAAGAGATCACCTCCCAGTCGACCAACGAGGAACCCACTCGACTGACTAGAAGGACTCGACCATGAAGACTCACTCGACCACCAGAAGGTCGGAAGACACTCTGCACTGCAACGGCCTGTAATTGAATAGACTTTATGGTAGTTAAGACACTTTATGTAGGGCGTTACCAGTAACGCCCCGGACTTAATGTACTTTAAACCCTTCATTACGTGGGCTGGCAGGGGTCCTGGCGCACTCTATATAAGCCACCCCTCCACAGTGTAAGGGTTCGCACCTGAACACATACACACATAATCCACTCGACCGCCTCGGGGCCCGAGACGTGGGCTTTTACTTCCTCTGAGAAGGGCCTGAACTCGTACATCGCTTGTGTTTACAACCTCTCCATAGCTAGGACCTTGCCTCTCCATACCTACCCCCCACTCTACTGTCAGACTTAGAACCACGACACCCACCTGGTGGCCCCCTTCTGGTACTAATTGGCTCCAATATTCCTCATATATTCCATAAAAAATCTCCGTAAAGTTTCATCTTGTTTGGAGTTGTGCAGAATAGGTAGCCTGACGTAGCTTTTTCGGGTCCAGATTTCCAGCTGTCAGAATTCTCCCTCTTTGTGTGTACCTTGCATATTATGAGAAAAAGGCATTACAATTACTCCAAGAAGCATTACTATGCATAAAAACATCATAAATAATAGTAGGAAAACATGATGCAAAATGGACATATTAGTAAGAGACTGTCCAAAATCTGAATCAAGTTGGTCTAGCACTTACTGTTTGCACCTAATTGACGTGAATAATTGGATATCATATCGAATGAGTAAGAAAGACAAGTAAAATTGTAAACAAACCTGGACTGATGTAGTAATCTGGGTCAATGTCCTATGACCAACAATCGAACATGACTAGTGTTTGTTCCTAGGGCCGAAATTTTGAAACCTGTGAACTTTACAAGTACTAAAGATTGCTGAAAATCTAAACCGTTAAGTGTAGCTAGCACTCAGTACACAACAAACCCTAATTATAGTCCTACCTAATGAGTAATGAATCAATTAGAAAATGGGTGATGAGGAGTGGCTGCTGATGTCTACTACACAACCTTCTTCTTGTAGACATTGTTGGGCCTGCAAGTGCACAGGTTTGTAGGACAGTAGCAAATTTCCCTCAAGTGGATGACCTAAGCTTTATCAATCTGTGGGAGGCATAGGATGAAGATGGTCTCTCTCAAACAACCCTGCAACCAAATAACAGAAAGTCTCTTGTGTCCCCAACACACCCAATACAATGGTAAATTGTATAGGTGCACTAGTCCGGCGAAGAGATGGTGATACAAGTGCAATACGAATGGTAGATATAGGTTTTTGTAATCTAAAAATATAAAAACATCAAGGTAACTAATGATAAAAGTGAGCGTAAACGGTATTGCAATGGTAGGAAACAAGGCATAGGGTTCATACTTTCACTAGTGCAAGTTCTCTGAACAATAATAACATAGATAGATCATATAACAATCCCTCAACATGCAACAAAGAGTCACTCCAAAGCCACTAATAGCGGAGAACAAACGAAGAGATTATGGTAGGGTACTAAACCACCTCAAAGTTATTCTTTCGGATCAATATATTCAAGAGTTCGTACTAGAATAACACCTTAAGACACAAATCAACCAAAACCCTAATGTCACCTAGATACTCCATTGTCACCTCAAGTATCCGGGGGCATAATTATACGATATGCATCACACAATCTCAGATTCATCTATTCAACCAACACAAAGTACTTCAAAGAGTGCCCCAAAGTTTCTACCGGAGAGTTAAGACGAAAACGTGTGCCAACCCCTATGCATAGGTTCATGGGCGGAACCCGCAAGTTGATCACCAAAACATACATCAAGTGGCACGTGATATCCCATTGTCACCACAGATAAACATGACAAGACATACATCAAGTGTTCTCAAATCATTAAAGACTCAATCCGATAAGATAACTTCAAGAGGAAAACTCAATTCATCACGAGAGAGTAGAGGGGAAGAAACATCATAAGATCCAACTATAATAGCAAAGCTCGCGATACATCAAGATCGTGCCAGAGAGAGAGAGAGAGAGAGAGAGAGAGAGAGATCAAACACATAGCTACTGGTACATACCCTCAGCCCCGAGGGTGAACTACTCCCTCCTCGTCATGGATAGCACTGGGATGATGAAGATGACCACCGGTGATTGGTTCCCCCTTCGGCAGGGTGCCGGAACGGGCTCCCGAGAGGTTTTTGGTGGCTACAGAGGCTTGCGGCGATTGAACTCCCGATCTGTCTTCTGTATGGATGTTTTTCGGGTACGTAGGCTTATATAGGCGAAAGAAGTCGGTCGGGGGAGCCTCGAGGGGCCCTCGAGAGTGGAGGGCGCGCCCAGGGGGGTGGGCGCGCCCCCCTATCTCGTGGCTTCCTCGATGCTTGCCTGGCTTGCACTCCAAGTCTCCTAGGTCACGTTCGTACCAAAAATCACGTTGCCGAAGGTTTCATTCCGTTTGGACTCCGTTTGATATTCCTTTTCTTCGAAATACTAAAACAGGCAATAAAATAGCAATATGGGCTGGGCCTCCGGTTAATAGGTTAGTCCCAAAAGTAATATAAAAGTGTATAATAAAGCCCGTAATCCTTCAAAACAGATAATAAAATAGTATGAATGCTTCATAAATTATAGATACATTGGAGATGTATCAGCTGCTGAGTGTTGAGGATGTATCTCAGGATAAATCGGGTTGGCTTAGTGGCTACTGCACGCCTGTGCCCGGAACAGACTGGGAAGGTAGGCACGGCAGCGCGCCCGGGCAGCGGTGATGCTGTTGGGCAAGTGGCTCCTGACCTCCTGTTAGTTCAGCGTCTCCTCCTAGAGTCATGCCATCCGGGGATGGCAAGTTGCCGGCAAGGCAGGCGGCTGGGGGCGAGTAGAGATCGGAAGCGCAGTAGAACAGAGGGGAATCGGGGTCTAGGCCGACCCAAAATCCTAGGGTGGGCCGCGGCCCACCATGGGCACCCTATAGATCCACACCCTAGTGGCGTACATGCATTTTTGAAACTAAATTAGGAACATTTAGCTGACCAATTAAATGACTCTATTTTAATAATATCATATTCGTATTTGAACAATTAAGCTTGTTTAGCTTGATGGGTGGAGAGTGCTATTATGACATGAAGCACCTATGCTGATCGTATAGTGATCATAAAAGGGGGGAGACCCTAAGCATGATCAATTAAACCCTATTATGACTGTGCCATGGCAGATTTGAAGCTGCAAACCGCAGAAATGCTATTTAGCAACCATTGTTTGCTTCGAACTAAGAACTAGATTCTAAGAGTTGAAAAGAAAGTACAGTATTTTCTTGTTGAGAACAAAAATTTGAGCAGATATGAAGTAGTACCAGCTCTCTTGCGACACCGTGTAGGCATCAGGTTAGCGATGGCTATCGATGGCGTTGAAGCAGATCTGCGATGGTAGACGGGTGCATCGGGGGTAAATCCTGTTGCGGTGGACGAGAAGGTCATGGGAGCGGCACCGGCAAGGAGGACGACGGCGTGGATGTAAGGCTCCTAGTCCGTCGCCGTGGATGAGAAACGTCCATCTCTAGTAGTTGATGATGCGGTCTTGGTAGGCGCTCTGGCATGGTGGAGGACAGTGGCGATGGATGGGGTGGAGGATGGCGGCGATGGATGGGGTGGCGGACTGGTGTGGGGATGGTGTGTTCTAGCGCGGACGGTGTATGAATGGGAAAATGGAGTGAGAGGTACAGGGAATGGATGTCTTCGGGACGCGCCTATCTGAAATATGGGAAAGTTACGAACTTCGCAGCGCATGATGCATACCTACATGTAATACTCCACCAACTGGGAGCACTGGTTTGCGCTAGATTATGAGGAGGAGCGCCACCGCGGCGTCCACATCGACCACGATGTTCCCCCTGCCTCCATAGGTATTGCCAGAGGATGAGAGGTGAGGCGGAGTACCAAGCCGCCCTCGAGGAGGCCCTGGAGCACACGCTTGAGGCGAGCCGACTCGAGGAGGACGCCCATTGGGATGGGCTAGAGCACACCCTTGCCTTGTCGGTGGTAGGGGACTCCCTCCACGCGCTAATGTTTGTCCCGCCACTGTCGTCGCTGCCATCCGTCGTCAAGCCCAAGGCCGAGCCGGAGCGGGAGCGCGAGCACACGCCCACGTGAAAGCGGTCGATGCCGCCCCCTAAGGGAGTCCTAGACTAGGGGGTCCTCGGGCGTCCGTACTTTTGATGTGGGCCGGACTGATGGGCCGTCAAGATACAAGACAGAAGATTATCTCTCCTGTCCGATGGGGACTCTCACGTGCGTGGATGGCAAATATAGGTGTCCAGATATTTTATTCCTTTTTGTAAAACCGACTTTGTACAACCCTAAGTCCCTCCGGTGTCTATATAAACCGGAGGATTAGATCGGAGGTGGGATCACAATAACATTGCTAGGCTAGCTATCTAGGGTTAGCCGAATCGATCTCATGGTAGATCAACTCTTGTAACCCCTATACCCTCGAATATGATCAAGCAGGAGTAGGGTTTTACCTCCATTAAGAGGGCCCAAACCTGGGTAAACACTGTGTCCCTTCTCCATTGTTACTATTGATCCTCAGACGCACAGCTTGGGCCCCCCTACCCGAGATCTGCCGGTTTTCACACCGACATTGGTGCTTTCATTGAGAGCTCCGCTGTGTTGTCGACAAAAGGATCATGGATCACCTCTTCGTCAACAATGACGCTGCATCCAGGGAGACCTTTCTTCCTGGACAAGTTTTTCTGTTAGGTGGCTTTGTGCTTCGTGCCAACTCGATCGGCCACCTAGAGCAGGTCGATAGTTACGCCCCCGGCCACCAGATCAGGTTTGGAAACTTGAACTATGTTGCCGACATCCGAGGAGACCTAGTCTTCAACAGGTTCACGGCCTCGGTCGCCACTCTCTGTCCCTACCAGGAAGACTCTTCGGATCCCCTGTCAGATCCCATCCCGGGGTCAACACCAAAACCTACCTCGGTCTTAGATCCGGGGCAGGTCCCATTGTCCGAAGATGGGAGCTTCAGCCCCGTCGGATTTCTTCCCCTTGTGGAAATCATAACCTAAGACCTAGATGTAATCTTAGACCTGGCTCTGGGCAACCATCCCGAACCGCTGAGGACCGCACTAAGCGGGCCCAATCAGGCGTCCTACGCCGAACTCAGCTGGGCGGATCCACAGTTTCCAGTTCCACTTTAGCTCTTAGACGAAGCATTGGGACTGATGTAGTCTCTCGCCATCACAGAGGCCTTACCTCCGAACTGCACCTAGTTCGGACTGGGGGTTGAGAGCGGGCAAGTTTACGCCCCACCCACCACCCACTTAATAGCCACAGTCAAAGACTTAACCGACATGTTGGTCTACGCGTCCGAAGATATCAACGGCATGGACGACGATGCTGACGCCGAACCAAGCCCAGTCCCACCCGTCTCGGGGCGTTGGACAGCTACCTCAACCTATGATGTGTACATGGTGGACACTCCAAAGAACGACGAGGATAACCCTAGCCCAGATGAGGACAAACCCGTCGACAAACCACCAAAGCGCCGACGTCAGCGGCTGATACGTCTCCAACGCATCTATAATTTTTGATTGTTCCATGCTATTATAATACCTGTTTTGGATGTTTATGGGCTTTATTTTACACATCTATATCATTTTTGGGACTAACCTACTAACCGGAGGCCCAGCCCGTATTGCTGTTCTTTTGCCTATTTCAGTATTTCGAAGAAAAGGAATATCAAACGGAGTCCAAACGGAATGAAACCTTTGGGAGCATGATTTTTGGAACGAACGTGATCCAGAGGACTTGGAGTGCAAGTCAAGAAGCAGCCGAGGTGGCCACAAGGGTGGAGGGCGCGCCCACCCCTACAGGGCGTGCCTCCTATCTCGTGGGCCCATCGGGCGGCCACCGACCTACTTCTTCCTCCTATATACCCACGTACCCCGAAAACATCCAGAGAGCCAACGTAAAACTATTTCCACCGCCGTAACCTTCTGTATCCGCGAGATCCCATAGGGCTTGATGGCTCCCTCGATCATCTTCAATGATGCGGTCCAGGGGGAGGTTTTCCTTCCCGGACAGATCTTCGTATTTGACGGCTTCGTACTGCGGGCCAACTCGCTTGGCCATCTGGAGCAGATCGACAGCTAAGCCCCTGGCCATCAGGTTAGGTTTGGAAGCTTAAACTATACTGCCGACATCCGCGGAGACTTGATCTTTGACGGATTCGAGCCCATGACAGGTGCGCCGAACAGTCACGACGGACATGACTTTGATCTACCGTCGGACAGTATTCAGGAGATCGCACCCGCGTCGGCATCGGGAATCAATCTGGAGCAGATTGTGCCTTCCGAGGACGGGTGAATGGACCCCGCCACGGAGGCCGCACACTCATCGACGTCGGAGCCGAACACTGATCCCACCTCCTATGAGAGTGGCGTTATCGGACCCCCGGACTCGTCTCCGTCTGCAGGATCCGAACCGCGTGCGTCCGTTCCTATCGAATCAGAGTGGGCACCCGTCATGGAGTTCACCGCCGCGGATATCTTTCACCACTCCCCCCTGGGTGACGTGCTGAAATCATTAAGGTCTCTGTCCTTGTCAGGAGATTCTTGGCCGAACTATGCCCGGCTCGAGTGGGGAGCGGACAACGGAGAAATTCGTCGCCCACCCACCACCCACTTCATAGCCACTGCTGATGATTTAACCGACGTGCTGGACTTTGACTTCGAAGACATCGACGGCATGGACGACGATGCAGGAGAAGAACGGGAACCACCGCCTACAGGGCGCTGGACCGCCACCTCATCATATGATATTTATATGGTGGACACCCCTAAAGAAAATAATGGCGATGAGGCAACGGACGATAAGCCCTCGGGGAAGCAATCTAGACACCGGCGTCATCAGCGCCGCTCCAAGCCCCGCCACAGCAAAAGCAGTGATACCGGCACAGAGATAATAATCCGGATGGTGCCGAAGATGAAGACAATCCTGCCCAGCCAGGCTTCGAGATGGCCGATTAAGAGGATGGGCAAGCTAGCCCTAAAGAACAGGCAGCTGATGGAGAATCAGAGGATGATAATTGCATGCCTCTCTCCGAAGACGAAGTGAGCCTTGGCGACGAAGAATTCATCGTGCCTGAGGATCCCGTCGAGCAGGAGCGCTTCAAACGCCGGCTTATAGCCACTGCAAAAAGCCTGAAGAAAAAGCAGCAACAACTTCAAGCTGATCAAGATCTGCTAACGAACATATGGACCGAGGTCCTAGCTGCCGAGGAATACGGACTCGAGTGCCCTAGCAAAAGCTACCCAAAGCGCAGGCTGCTACCTCAACTCGAGGAAGAGGCTTTAAAGCCCACGCTACCAACGCATGATGCGGCTTACTGGCCACCCCGTGGCCGTGACAAAGCGGCGTACCAGCCCGAAGTCCAGACCACACCCCGTCGCCAATCAAACAATAAAACCAAGGCCCGGGGCTACACGAAGGACCTGCGAGATGTATTGGAAAACAAAGCAGGACAGTCAAGATCGATCTACGGATCACGGGGGCGCACCACAAGACGTGACGACGACCGTCACGCCGGATACAAGAAACCAAAGTCCGGCCGGGCCGAATACAATAGACCAGAGTCATTTGAACTACGTCGGGATGTAGCCCGGCATAGAGGTGCCGCACACCCCCTATGCTTCACTGATGAAGTTATGGGTCACAAATTCCCAGAAGGGTTTAAACCCGTAAACATTAAATCATACGATGGTACCACAGACCCCGCGGTATGGATAGCAGATTTTCTCCTCCACATTCACATGGCCCGCGGAGATGATCTAAACGCCATCAAATACCTCCCACTAAAACTGACGGGATCGGCTCGGCATTGGCTAAACAGCTTGCCGGCAAACTCCATCGGGAGTTGGGAGAACCTGGCAGACGCATTCCTTGACAACTTCCAGGGCACTTACGTGCGACAACCATATGCTGATGATCTAAGTCACATAACCCAGCAGCCCGGAGAGTCAGCCAGGAAATTTTGGACCCGGTTCCTAACCAAAAAAAACCAAATTGTCGACTGTCTGGATACCCAAGCCCTAGCTGCCTTTAAGCATAACATCCGTGACGAACGGCTTGCCCGGCATCTCGGCCAGGAAAAACCAAAGTCCATGGCAGCCCTCACAACACTCATGACCCACTTTTGTGCGGGCGAGGATAGCTGGTTGGCTCGTAGCAACAATACAACGAGCAATCCTGGCACATCGAAAGCCAAGTATAGCAACGACAAATCACGGCGCAACAAACACAAGCACCGTAAAGACGGCGATAATGCTGAAGATACTTCAGTCAACGTCGGATTCAGCAGCTCCAAGTTCGGTCAGTGGAAGAAACCATTCAACAAAAACAATTTAGGCCCGTCCAGTTTTGACCGCATACTTGACCGTCCATGACAAATTCATGGCACCCCTGGAAAACCAGCCAACCACACCAATAGAGAATGCTGGGTCTTCAGACAAGCTGGCAGGTCAGACGCCGAAAACAAGGGGAAGGGGTCTCAAAGTGACGACGACAAAGAGCCCCGATCACCAAATATAGGAGGACAGATGAAATTCTCTCCCCAGGTGAAAATGGTGAATACGATATGCACAAGCCACATTCCCAAGAGGAAACGTGCACTAAGGAAGGTCTATACAATCGACCCAAAGTTCAACCCATGGTCCTCTTGCCCGATCACTTTTGATCGCAGGGATCACCCTACCAGTATCCGTCATAGCGGTTCAGCCGCATTGGTCCTCGACCCCATCATCGACGGATTCCATCTCACACGAGTCCTCATGGACGGAGGCAGCAGCCTAAACCTGCTTTACCAGGATACAGTGTGCAAAATGGGCATCAACCCCTCAAGGATCAAGCCCACAAAAATCACCTTTAAATGTATCATACCAGGTGTGGAGGCCTATTGCACGGGCTCAATCACACTGGAAGTGGTCTTCGGATCTCCGGACAATCACCGTACCGAAGACTTAGTCTTCGACATCATCCCTTTTCACAGTGACCATCAGGCACTGCTCGGACAAACCACATTTGCTCGGTTCAACGCGGTGCCGCATTATGCCTACCTTAAATTAAAGATGCCTGGTCATCATCACGGTTAATGGCAGGTCCAAACTCCCCCTCACGGCCGAAGAGTCTACCACCGCTTTAACAGCAAGAACAAAGGACGACACATCATAGTCGAACCTTGCTACGTCTCGAGCTAGCGTTGGTTTTCCCCGAAGAGGAGGGGGTGATGCAGCACAGTAGCGTAAGTATTTCCCTCAGTTTTTGAGAACCAAGGTATCAATCCAGTAGGAGGTCACGCGCAAGTCCCTCGTACCTGCACAAAATGATAGCAATTCACAACTAACGCTTAGGGGTTGTCAATCCCTTCACGGTTACTTATGAGAGTGAGATCTGATAGAGATAATATTTTTGGTATTTTTGATAGATAGATGCAAGGTAAAAAGTAAAGGCAAAGTAAAAACAAAGCAAGTAAATAAAGTGATATAGATTGATATGATGAGAATAGACCCGGGGGCCATAGGTTTCACTAGTGGCTTCTCTCAAGAGCATAAGTATTCTACAAGGGTGAACAAATTATCGTTGAGCAATTGATGAATTGAGCATAGTTATGAGTATATCTAGGCAATGATCATGTATATAGGCATCACGTCCGTGACAAGTAGATCGAAATGATTCTGCATCTACTACTATTACTCCACTCATCGACCGCTATCCAGCATGCATATAGAGTATTAAGTTAAAAACAGAGTAATGCCTTAAGCAAGATGACATGATGTAGAGGAATAAATTCATGCAATATGATAAATACCCCATCTTGTTATCCTCGATGGCAACAATACAATACGTGCCTTGCAACTCTTTCTGTCACTGAGTAAGGACACCGCAAGATTGAACCCAAAGCCATGCACTTCTCCCATTGCAAAACTACCAATCTAGTTGGCCAAACCAAACGGATAATTCGAAGAGACTTGCAAAGATATCTCAATCATACATAAAAGAATTTAGAGAAGAATCAAATATTTTCCATAGATAATACTGGATCATAAACCCACAATTCATCGGTCTCAACGAACACACCGCTAAAAGAAGATTACATCGAATAGATCTCCACGAGAGAGGGGGAGAACATTGTATTGAGATCCAAAAAGAGAGAAGAAGCCATCTAGCTACTAGCTATGGACCCGAAGGTCTGAAGTAAACTACTCACACTTCATCGGAGGGGCTATGGTGATGATGTAGAAGCCCTCCGTGGTGGATGCCCTCTCCGGCGGAGCTCCGGAACAGGCCCCAAGATGGGATCTCGTGGATACAGAAGGTTGCGGCGGTGGAATTAGGTTTTTGGCTCCATCTCTGGTCTAATGGGGGTACGTAGGTATATATAGGAGGAAGGAGCACGTCGGTGGAGCTGCGAGGGGCCCACGAGGCAGGGGCGCGCCCAGGGGGGAGGGCGCACCCTCCACCCTCGTGACCCCCTCGTGGCTTTCTTGACTGAGGGTCCAAGTCTCCTGGATCTTATCTAGTGAGTAAATCATGTTCCCGAAGGTTTCATTCCGTTTGGACTCCGTTTGATATTCCGTTTCTTCGAAATACTGAAATAGGAAAAAAACAACAATTCTGGGCTGGGCCTCCGGTTAATAGGTTAGTCCCAAAAATAATATAAAAGTGGAAAATAAAGCCCAATATAGTCCAAAATAGTAGATAAAGTAGCATGGAGCAATCAAAAATTATAGATACGTTGGAGACGTATCAAGCATCCCCAAGCTTAATTCCTGCTCGTCCTCGAGTAGGTAAATGATAAAAAGAGAATTTTTGATGCGGAGTGATACTTTGGCATAATTTCAATGTAAATCTTCTTAACCATGGTATGAATATTTAGATCCGAAAGGTTCAAGACAAAAGTTCATATTGACACAAAAATAATAATACTTCAAGCATACTAATCAAAGCAATCATGTCTTCTCAAAATAACATGGCAAAAGAAAGTTCATCCCTACAAAATCATATAGTTAGGCTATGCTTCATTTTCGTCACACAAAGATGTTCCCAACTTCTATAGCCCCGATGACAAGCCAAGCAATTGTTTCATACTCAAATAATCTCAAACTTTTTCAACCTTCACGCAATACATGAGCGTGAGCCATGGATATAGCACTATGGGTGGAATAGAATATGATGATGGGGATTGTGTGGAGAAGACAAAAAAGGAGAAAGTCTCACATCAACGAGGCTAATCAATGAGCTATGGAGATGCCCATCGATTGATGTTAATGCAAGGAGTAGGGATTGCCATGCAACGGATGCACTAGAGCTAAGAATGCTCAACAAAAGAAAACTAGTGGGTGTGCATCCAACTTTCTTGCTCATGAAGAACTAGGGCATTTTGAGGAAGCCCATCGTTGGAATATACAAGCCAAGTTCTATAATGAAAAATTCCCACTAGTATAAAAAGACAACTTATGAGACTCACTATATGAAAATCATGGTGCTACTTTGAAGCACAATATATGAGACTCACTACATGAAAAACAAGGTGCTACTTTGAGCACAAGTGTGGAAAAAGAGATAGTAGCATTGCCCTTTTTTTGGGCCTTTCTTCTTTTTTTTTCTGGCCTTTTTTTTGATTGGGCAATGCTCTAATAATGATGATCATCACACTTCCATTGATTACAACATAATGATTACAACTCGATACTAGAACATAGTATGACTCTATATGAATGCCTCCGGCGGTGTACCGAGATGGTGCAATGAATCAAGAGTGACATGTGTGAAAAATAATGCATGGTGGCTTTGCCACAAATACGATGTCACCTACAAGATCATGCAATGGCAATATGACAAAAGTAATGTCTGTCATGATGATGATGGTGGTGGTGGAAGTGGCATGGCAATATATCTCGGAATGGCTACGGAAATGCCATGATAGGTAGGTATGGTGGCTGTTTTGAGGAAGATATAAGGAGGTTTATGTGTGAAAGAGTGTATCATATCACGGGGTTTGGATGCACCGGCGAAGTTTGCTCCAACTCTCAATGTGAGAAATGGCAATGCACGGTACCGAAGAGGCTAGCAATGGCGGAAAGGTG
This sequence comes from Aegilops speltoides, assembly GCA_021437245.1. Classification (NCBI taxonomy): domain Eukaryota; kingdom Viridiplantae; phylum Streptophyta; class Magnoliopsida; order Poales; family Poaceae; genus Aegilops; species Aegilops speltoides. Next base: position 425,077,402 of record CM038141.1, on the reverse strand, counting down.
AGAGTGCGTATAATCCATGGACTCAACATTAGTCAAAAGAACTCATATACTTATTGCAAAAATTTAGAAGTCATCAAAAATTCAAGTACTACGCGCATGCTCCTAGGGGTATAGATTGGTAGGAAGACCATCGCTCGTCCCCGACCACCACTCATAAGGGTGCACAAGCCAGGTACACTTCATGTTTCAAATTTGTTACACAACTTTAACCATACGTGCATGCTACGGGATTTGCTAACTTCAACACAAGTATTTCTCAAATTCACAACTACTCATCTAGCATGACTTTGATATTATTACCTCCATATCTCAAAACAATTATCAAGCATCAAACTTATCTTAGTATTCAACCCACTTAAAAGAGAGTTTCACATATCTTGAATACCAAGTATATTAACATTAAGCAAATTACCATGCTATTAACGACTCTCAAAATAATCTAAGTGAAGCATGAGAGATAAAGTTTCTTTAAAACAAATCCACCGCCGTGCTCTAAAAGATCTAAGTGAAGCACTAGAGCAAAAATTATCATGCTCAAAAGATATAAGTGAAGCACATAGAGCAAAGCTATCAAGCTCAAAAGATATAAGTGAAGCACATAAAGTATTCTAACAAATTCCAAATCATGTATGGCTCTCTCAAAAGGTGTGTACAGCAAGGATGATTGTGGTAGACTAACAAGAAAAGACACAAATAATACAAGACGCTCCAAGCAAAACACATATCATGTTGGTGACTAAAAATATAGCTCCAAGTAAATTACCGATGGAAGTGGACGAAAGAGGGGATGCCTTCCGGGGCATCCCCAAGCTTTGACTTTTTGGTGTCCTTGGATTATCTTGGGTGTGCCATGGGCATCCCCAAGCTTAGGCTCTTGCCACTCCTTGTTCCATAATCCATCAAAAGAATTCACCCAAAACTTGAAAACTTCACAACACAAAACTCAACAGAAATCTCGTGAGCTGCGTTAGAGAAAGAAAACAAAAGACTACTTCAAGTTACTGTAATGAACTCATTATTTATTTATATTGGTGTTAAACCTACTGTATTCCAACTTCTCTATGGTTTATAAACTAATTTACTAGCCATAGATTCATCAAAATAGGCAAACAACACACGAAAAACAGAATCTGTCAAAAACAGAATAGTATGTAGTAATCTGTAACTAACGCAAACTTCTGGAACTCTAAAAATTCTACCAAAATAGGAAGTACTGGACAATTTGTTTATTGATCAGAAGCAAAAATAATCACCGCAAAATCGCGTTCCTGTGATTTATCATAACTAAATTCGTGCGTGCAAAGTTTCTGTTTTTCAGCAGAATCAAATCAACTATCATCGTAGGTTATCCTATAGGTCTTACTTGGCACAAACACTAATTAAAACATAAAACCACATCCAAACACAAGGTAGATGGATTATTTATTCCTAAACAGAACTAAAAACAAAAAAACACAAAATAAAATTGGGTTGCCTCCCAACAAGCGCTATCGTTTAACGCCCCTAGCTAGGCATAAAAGCAAGGATAGATCTAAGTATTGCCATCTTTGGTAGGCAATCCATAAGTGGCTCTCATGATAGATTCATATGGTAATTTTATCTTCTTTCTAGGGAAGTGTTCCATACCCTTTTTTAAGGGAAATTGGAATCTAATATTCCCTTCCTTCATATCAATAATTGCACCAACCGTTCTAAGGAAAGGTCTACCAAGAATAATAGGACATGAAGGATTGCAATCTATATCTAGAACGATAAAATCTACGGGCACATAATTCCTATTTGCAACAATAAGAACATCATTGATTCTTCCCATAGGTTTTTTAATAGTGGAGTCCGCAAGATGCAAGTTTAGAGAGCAATCATCAAAATCACGGAAATCTAGCAAATCACATAAAGTTTTGGGAATAGTAGAGACACTAGCACCCAAATCACATAAAGCATGAAACTCAAAGTCTTTAATTTTAATTTTAATAGTAGGTTCCCACTCATCGTAGAGTTTCCTAGGGATAGAAACTTTCATCTCAAGTTTTTCTTCATAAGATTGCATCAAAGCATCAACAATGTGTTCGGTAAAGGCCTTATTTTGACTATAAGCATGAGGAGATTCTAGCACGGATTGCAACAAGGAAATACAACCAATCAAAGAGCAATTTTCATAATTAAATTCCTTGAGATCCAAAATAGTAGGTTTAGCAACATCACGGTTTCTATTTATTTCAATCCTACTTTCATCAATTTCATCATCAAGATCTAGAAACTTAGAATTCTTAGAATGCCTTCTAGGTAAGGGAAGATCATATTCAGATTCATCAAGATTCATATTGCAAAACAAAGATTTAATGGGGGACGCATCAATAATTTTTAGATCTTCATCTTGATTTTCATAGGGATTAGAAGAACACGCTTTAATAAAGGCATCTTTGGAAGCACGCATCCTAGCGGTTCTTTCCTTGCACTCATCAATGGAAATTCTCATGGATTTGAGAGACTCATTGATATCATACTTAGGAGGAATAGATCTAAGCTTTAAAGAATCAATTTCAAGGTAAATTCTATCAACGTTCCTAGCCAAATCATCAACTTTAAGCAATTCCTCTTCAAGCAAAGCAAATTCTTTTGTAAATTCATAAACTCTTTAACACTACTCTCAAAATCAGAGGGCATCTTATTAAAATTTCCGTAAGAGTTGTTGTAGGAATTTCCATAATTATTAGAAGGATTACTAGGATAAGGCCTAGGATTAAAATTCCCTCTATAAGTGTTGTTTCCAAAACTATTCCTACCAACAAAATTCACATCCATAGATTCATTATTATTTGCAAGCAAAGTAGATAAAGGCATATCATTAGGATCAAGAGGAGTATTTTTAGGAGCAAACATCTTCATAAGTTCATCCATCTTTTCACTCAAAACATTGATTTCTTCTATAGATAAAGGCATATCATTAGCATGCACTTTTTTACTAGAAGATCTTTCGGTGTGCCATTGAGAATAGTTAGCCATAATATTATCAAGCAATTTGGTAGCATCCCCTAACGTAATTTCCATAAAAGTGCCTCCCGCGGCCGAATATAAAAGATTTCTAGAAGCAAAATTCAATCCGGCATAAAAAATTTGTATGATCATCGATAAATTCAAACCATGAGTAGGGCAATTCCGAAGCATTAATTTCATTCTTTCCCAAGATTGGGCAACATGCTCATGATCAAGCTGTTTAAAATTCATGATATCGTTCCTAAGAGTGATAATCTTAGTGGGAGGAAAATACTTAGAGATAAAAGCATCTTTGCACTTGTTCCAAGAATCAATACTATTTTTAGGCAAAGATGAAAACCAAACTTTAGCACGATCTCTAAGTGAAAATGGAAATAACTTCAATTTGACAATGTTGTTATCCGTATCTTTCTTCTTTTGCATATCACACAAATCAACAAAATTGTTTAGATGAATAGCGGCGTCTTCACTAAGAAGGCCGGCGAATTGATCTTTCATAACAAGATTCAGCAAAGCGGTATTGATTTCACAAGACTCATCATTATTAAGAGGAGCAATCGGAGTACTAAGGAAATAATTATTATTGGTATTCGAGAAATCACACAATTTGGTATTATCTTGCGCCATGGCAACAAGTAATCCAACACACAAGCAAACAGAAAGGCAAAGGGAAAAGGCAAACGGGAAAGAGAGGAGGAGATTGGGAAAGAGAGGGCGAATAAAACGGCAAGGGTGAAGTGGGGGAGAGGAAAACGAGAGGCAGATGGCAAATAATGTAATGCGAGAGATAGGGATTGTGATGGGTACTTGGTATGTTGACTTTTGCGTAAGCCTCCCCGACAACAGCGCCAGAAATCCTTCTTGCTACGTCTCGAGCTAGCATTGGTTTTCCCCAAAGAGGAAGGGGTGATGCAGCACAGTAGCGTAAGTATTTCCCTCAGTTTTTGAGAACCAAGGTATCAATCCATTAGGAGGTCACGCTCAAGTCCCTCGTACCTGCACAAAACGATAGCAACTCGCAACCAACGGTTAGGGGTTGTCAATCCCTTCACGGTTACTTACGAGAGTGAGATCTGATAGAGATAATATTTTTGGTATTTTTGATAGATAGATGCAAAGTAAAAAGTAAAGGCAAAGTAAAAACAAAGCAAGTAAATAAAGTGATATAGATTGATATGATGAGAATAGACCCGGGGGCCATAGGTTTCACTAGTGGCTTCTCTCAAGAGCATAAGTATTCTACGGTGGGTGAACAAATTACTGTTGAGCAATTGACAGAACTGAGCATAGTTATGAGTATATCTAGGCAGTGATCATGTATATAGGAATCACGTCCGTGACAAGTAGATCAAAACGATTCTGCATCTACTACTATTACTCCACTCATCGACCGCTATCCAAAGATGCATCTAGAGTATTAAGTTAAAATAGAGTAACGCCTTAAGCAAGATGACATGATGTAGAGGAATAAATTCATGCAATATGATAAATACCCCATCTTGTTATCCTCGATGGCAACAATACAATACGTGCCTTGCAACTCTTTACATCATTTGAGTAAGGACACCGCAAGATTGAACCCAAAGCCATGCACTTCTCCCATTGCAAGAACTACCAATCTAGTTGGCCAAACCAAACGGATAATTCGAAGAGACTTGCAAAGATAACTCAATCATACATAAAAGAATTCAGAGAAGAATCAAATATTTTCCATAGATAATACTGGATCATAAACCCACAATTCATCGGTCTCAACAAACACACCGCAAAAAGAAGATTACATTGAATAGATCTCCACGAGAGAGGGGGAGAACATTGTATTGAGATCCAAAAAGAGAGAAGAAGCCATCTAGCTACTAGCTATGGACCCGAAGGTCTGAAGTAAACTACTCACACTTCATCGGAGGGGCTATGGTGATGATGTAGAAGCCATCCGTGGTGGATGCCCTCTCCGGCGGAGCTCCGAAACAGGCCCCAAGATGGGATCTCGTGGATACAGAAGGTTGCGGCGGTGGAATTAGGTTTTTGGCTCCGTCTCTGGTCTAATGGGGGTAAGTAGGTATATATAGGAGGAAGGAGCACATCGGTGGAGCTTCGAGGGGCCCATGAGCTAGGGGGCGCGCCCAGGGGGGAGGGCGCGCCCTCCACCCTTGTGACCGCCTCGTGGCTTTCTTGACTGAGGGTCCAAGTCTCCTGGATCTTATCTGGTGAGTAAATCACGTTCCCAAAGGTTTTATTCCATTTGGGCTCCATTTGATATTCCGTTTCTTCGAAATACTGAAATAGGCAAAAAAACAGCAATTCTGGGCTGGGCCTCCGGTTAATAGGTTAGTCCCAAAAATAATATAAAAGTGGAAAATAAAGCCCAATATAGTCCAAAATAATAGATAAAGTAGCATGGAGCAATCAAAAATTATAGATACGTTGGAGAGTATCAAACCTCGAGTCGAAGACCAAGCTCCCGAACACCATCATCGGAGTCCGAACTACTGTGCGGCAGAATAACCCGGCCCGCCCGGAGATTAACTAAAAACACTCCGGAAAAGGATAATACACGCCACACACTACGGCTCAACCGCCAGGTGGCGCAACACCATTTCTAACGTTTTCTTTACAGGCTCGCCTTTACGTAGGCTATGATAGATGGCGTGGGAAAAGTGCGCGTCAGGGAATCTCTAGATATTCCCCTATAATCATCCAACTACACCCCGGAGCCGAACACAACTTCCTCACGCCTGGTATTAGCAGGTTCCGCAATCATATTTCTTTTTATCACATCATCTGTACTCATACGCATTGACGTATTACTCAAATACAATATGGATTTATGTGATGCTCACCTACTTCTATTTCTTATTTAAAACTCTTTAGTTAAAAGGCGGTTGCTTATCGCGATATGCCTTAATATGCCAAGGGCTTCGTCACGCCCCTAATACGGCAAACAAGTCCGAACACCTTCACGGTAGTTCGGCACCCCGAACTTATAGCATTATATGTATCAGCTCCGGATCATGTCTTGGGTCAATAGTTGGGTTTGCTCGGCTCCTATGTTTCGGTACCTTATGTTTTGCTATATCGGCTAAGGTAGCACTGGGAGAACTACTGCGATTGTGTCCCGGTTCTTCCGGACGAGCACCTCAGTAGAGAAAGCCGAAAACTGACTGTCATGATGAAGCAAGAGCTGGTCAGCTGTTCGAGAGGTTCCAAAATCTTTATGGATTTCTTACGCATAATGCTATAACCAATGCGGCGTGCGATGGATCGGCCTTCTCCGATCAAGCGCTTATAGAGCCCCTCGTGTGGACTTCCGAACACTAGGGGCTGCGCCTACCATCCTCAAAACAACTCCTATGGCTAAGTGAGAGCGATAAAGCCCTATAGTCCGATTGCCTGGTTCGCTGTGCTGAACACCTCCTTTAGGGACCCAAAACTGGGATAAAGAGTGCTCAGCTTTACCCCGAACACCCCCGTACTCACTACATGGGGGCAGAAGCCGACGATTGGCCAACTCTTAGAATTATTATATACAACGGCCGCACAGGATGAAAAACATTCATACGACAAAGCAATAGATGATAAGAATGCTCTTGTTCAAATATTACAACGGACGAACTCAACCGTATTCATGGAAATATAACATCCTTGGTGCATTGCTCCGCCGCAAGGCGGGCTCCTTTCCAGACACCTTCATAATACAGTTCGGGCTTGCGGTGCTCCTTCCCCTCCGACGGTCCCTCAGTCATCAGCTTCTCCATATCCATCTTCCCCCAATGCACCTTGGCACGGGCGAAGGCCATTCGCGCACCCTCTATGCAGACCGACCACTTGATGACTTCGAGTCGAGGGCAGGCACCTACAAGCCGCTTCACGAGCCCGAAGAAGCTGCTTGGAATTGGCTCAGTAGGCCACAGCCGGATAATTAAATCCTTCATGGCTAATTCGGCCGCCTTGTGAAGCTCGACCAGCCGCTTCAGCTGATCCGAGAGGGGCACCGGATAATCCGGCGCCAGATACTGCATCCAGAAGAGCTTATCCGCAGTATTCCCCCCTTCGACTCGGTAGAATTGGGCGGCATCAGATATGCTGCGCGGCAGCCCCGCAAATACCCGTGTATACATCCAAACTCAAGATTGTCAAATTTGATTTTTCTCATTTCCTATACTTGCTTTTTACAGAAAAAGCCTTACCAGCCGCAATCTTCCTCGCCTCCTGGATTTCCTTCAGGGCACCTTGGGCTTCCCCCGGGCATCACTTGCGGCTTGGCGAGCCTGGGAGAGTTCGGATTCTTTCCCTACTAAACTCTGCTCTAGGATCTCGCATTTCTGCACGGCCTCTTGAAGCTCTCGCTCAGCCTTAATAACTCTAGCCTCGTGCTTCTCACGGAGCACCTGCTCTATGGCTGCTTTCCTCTCTGCTTCGGCCAAAGCCTTCTTCAAGGTCTCAATTTCGGCCGACGCCCCTAGAGCACATTATCAAAAGATTATTATCATGCACACTCATTCTTTCGTGCTACATAAACAAGGTTTCTACATACCTTGATTATCCTCTAGCTGTCTCTTCACCTGGCCAAGTTCTCCTTCGGCCCGCTTCAGACTACGCCTCAGGCCAGATACTTCCTCAGCTTGAGAGGCCGCAGTCACTACAGATACCTGCTGATTAAAAAGAGTGATAAATATCATCAAGTGAGTCTCCTGCGAACATGTATTTGATCCCTTGTCCGGTTCTCTCCTTCATCGAACAGTGTATGAGGGGCTACTATATATACCATGACATTCTCCCAAGAACTCATAAAACATACCTCAAAGCCTCTTATGAGGCCGACGCAGGATTCGTCCAGTCCACTCTCAGTGGACTGAATCTTCTCAATCACCGCACCCATGAGGGCACGGTGTTCATCAACGATGGAGGCACCCTTCAGCACCGCCAATAAAGTACCCGGTGCCCCTGGTTGAACAGAGGCAAACAGTGGATGGGACTCGGGGACCTTATGGGTCTCTAGAGTCGTGTCCGGCTTGGGTCTGGATTCAAGATGACCTTCGCCGTCGACACCCACGGGATTTTTCTCTCCCATGTAACCGGCCCCAGAAGTATGGCCTCCTGGCGCTGCCTTCACGACCTTCTCCCCCCTCCTTGGCCTGGGTCCTTCTGGGATAAACCTCAGTTTCGTTCCTACGTTTGGAAGAAGAGGCCTTCAGGGGTGTCCCGCTCCCCATAGCGTCCGAACCCAGAAGATCCTCTAACGAGGATTGCTCGGCGTGGGGCTTCGCCGGACTGAAAAAGAAAAGCACGGCTCAGATTAGAATGTGATGCCATGACAAGTCCGGACACATGTGTATGTTCGGATTTTATGCTTACGAGTTCACCAGGGGCTCGGCCCTGGGATCCCACTCCGGGCTGCTATCGGTGGCGCCGGTGGACTCCTCTTGAAGAAGAGTTTTTCCCCTCTTAGGCGAATCGGCCTCCAAGGAGCTGGAGGCTGTTCTTTTCTTCTTTCCCCCTGTGGGGGATTCGTCCTCCTCCTCCCTGTCTTCTTTGGAGGAAGAATGGGCATTAGAGTCTTCGGATTTTGCGTCCGTGGTACCACGGCGATGAAGGCCTCCCCTGGTCTTCTTGGCCTCCTTCTCGGTCTTTTTCTTCGGCGCTTTATATGGCGCCGGGACCATCATCTTCGTCAGGAGTGGGCCGGACGGTTCTTCTGGTAAAGGGGCAGGACAATAGATCCGCCCCGCCTTCTTCTCCCATCCCTAGGAAAAAGGACGGGAAATATGTTAAGTGTCTCCCTGAGGATATACGGACAAAACGCATGAATTATCAAACATTCAGTTGCTTACCGAACTCGCGGGGCGGGACAGTTGGTATCCGCGGTCCTCGGTGGAGTCTAGCCATGGTTTGCCAGACTTGAAAAGCACCTTCCAGATGTCCTTGTGTGTAGAGCCAAAGAGCTCTGACAGGGTCTGGTGCTTGGCCGTGTTGAACTCGCATAGATTGCAAGCTCGGTGTTGACATGGTAGAATCCGGCGAACCAACATTACCTGGACTACATTGACGAGCTTGTCGCTCTTGTCTTCCATGTATTGGATGCGCGTCTGGAGCTCTGATAGCTCGTGAGATGAGGCCCAGCTCAGGCCCTTCTCGTGCCATGACGTAAGTCGCAGGGGCGGCACCGGATCTGAACTCCGGAATGGCGGTCCACTCCTTGCCACGCGGCTCGGTGATGTAGAACCACTGCTGCTGCCACTCCTTGACGGAATCATTGAAAGTCCCTGTCGGCCATGTGACATTGGGCATCTTGCTCACCATGGTGCCTCCGCATTCGGCATGCTCGCCGCTCACTACCTTGGGCTTTACATTAAAAACCTTCAGCCATAAGCCGACGTGCGGCAGAACACAGAGAAAGGCCTCACACGCAACTATGAATGTCGAGATGTTGAGAAAGGAATTTGGGGATAGATCATGGAAATCAATCCCGTAATAGTACATGACGCTGCGAACAAATGGGTGGAGGGGAAACCCTAGCCCGCGGACAAAATGTGGGGGAAATACCACCCTCTCATGGGGTTCCGGGGTGGGGACTATATGTCCCGCCCTCGGGAGACGGTGACCAATTCTCTTGCCAGATACCCGCCCCCCCGGAGCTTTTTGATGTCCTTCTCCCGGACGGTAGAGGCCATCCACTTGCCTCCTGCTCCAGATCCGGACATCTTTGGGAAGCCTTTTTGGGCGAAGAAGAGAAACGCTTGGGAACTAGGGCTCAGGCAGAAAGGAATGGATGAATAGGGAAGGCCGTGGGTGAAAGGGAAGACTCTCGTCCCCTTATAAAGGCAGCAAATATCCTGTGCCTCCCCACTTGCCCGCTAAAATCGCTTATTCCCCAAACGCCATGTTAGATGGCACGGTTGGGCTACCCACGTCTATATTGATGAGGATCCCGTGATAAGGGGACACGATCTCTGCTTCAACAAGACGTGCCGCTAAAACCGCTTCGCGATATGTGCGATGGCCGGTTGTGAAAAACAGTTCGAATAATGACCAAACCGTGGCGTGATGTCATGCTACAAAAAGATGTCAACAGATTAGATTTGTGGAATATTATACTCTCTACGATGGAATATGGAATTTGTTTTGCAGAGCCGGACACGAACCTTGTGTTCTAAACCTCTTATGGAGTATTCGGAGAAGAACCCGCCTTGCAATGCCGAAGACAATATGCGCGCCAGACTCATCGTCATTGAAGCCTGGTTCAGGGGCTACTTAGGGAGTCCTGGATTAGGGGGTCCTCGGACAGCCGGACTATATATTTTGGCCGGACTGTTGGACTATGAAGATACAAGATTGAAGACTTCGTCCCGTGTCCGGATGGGACTCTCCTTTGCGTGGAAGGCAAGCTTGGATATTCGGATGTGTAGATTTCCTTCCCTGTAACCGACTCTGTGTAACCCTAGCCCCCTCTAGTGTCTATATAAATCGGAGGGTTTAGTCCATAGGAGAACAACAATTATAATCATAGGCTAGCTTCTAGGGTTTAGCCTCTGCGATCTCGTGGTAGATCAACTCTTGTAATACTCATATCATCAAGATCAATCAAGCAGGAAGTAGGGTATTACCTCCATCGAGAGGGCCTGAACCTGGGTAAAACATCATGTCCCCTACCTCCTGTTACCATTAGCCTTAGACGCACAGTTCGGGACCCCCTACCCGAGATCCGCCGGTTTTGACACCGACATCGACAACGGAGGGCCTCTACATCATCTCCAAGGCCTATCCTATGAGTTGTGAGTAGTTTACCACAGACCTTCAGGCCCATAGTTATTAGCTAGATGGCTTCTTCTCTCTCTTTGAATCTCAATACAAAGTTCTCCTCGATCTTCTTGCGATGTAACTCTTTTTGCGGTGTGTTTGTCGAGATCCGATGAATTGTGGGTTTATGATCAAGTTTATCTATGAGAAATATTTGAATCTCCTCTAAATTCTTTTATGTATGATTGAGTTATCTTTGCAAGTCTCTTCGAATTATCAGTTTGGTTTGGCCTACTAGATTGATCTTTCTTGCAATGGGAGAAGTGCTTAGCTTTGGGTTCAATCTTGCGGTGTCCTTACCCAGTGACAATAGGGGTAGCAAGGCACGTATTGTATTGTTGCCATCGAGGATAAAAAGATGGGGGTTATATCATATTGCATGAGTTTATCCCTCTACATCATGTCATCTTTCTTAATGCATTACTCTGTTCTTATGAACTTAATACTCTAGATGCATGCTGGATAGCGGTCGATGTGTGGAGTAATAGTAGTAGATGCAGGCAGGAGTCGGTCTACTTGTCGCGGACGTGATGCCTATATACATGATCATGCCTAGATAATCTCATAATTATTCACTTTTCTATCAATTGCTCGACAGTAATTTGTTCACCCACCATAATACTTATGCTATCTTGAGAGAAGCCACTAGTGAAACCTATGGCCCCCGGGTCTATCTTTTATCATATAAGCTTTCAATCTACTTTTATTTGCATCTTTACTTTTCCAATCTATATTATAAAATATCAAAAATATATTTATCTTATCATACTATCTCTATCAGATCTCACTTTTGCAGGTGGCCGTGAAGGGATTGACAACCCCTTTATTGTGTTGGTTGCGAGTTCTTTGTTTGTTTGTGTAGGTGCGTGGGACTTTTGAGGAGCCTCCTACTGGATTGATACCTTGGTTCTCAAAACTCAGGGAAATACTTACGCTACTATTGCTGCATCACCCTTTCCTCTTCAAGGAAAACCAACGCAAGCTCAAGACGTAGCGGCGGTGCCGCTCACGATCACGTCAGGCGAAGGATAGTAATACCGGCACCGGAGACAATGACACTCCGGACGACGCCGAAGATCCCGAATACCCCGTGAAGACCACCTCCAAACAGGATGAAAGGGAAGAGGGTGAATATAGCCCCGGACACACTGACAACAAAGACACGGAGGACAACAACTACATGCCAGAATCCTAAGAGGAGGTTAGCCTCGGTGACAAAGACTTCATTGTCCCAGATGAACCCCTCGACCAAGAACACTTTAAGCAACAGCTCATTGCTACAGCCTGGAGCTTGAAGAAGAAGCAACAGCAGCTCAAAGAAGAGCAACATATGTTGAATGAGAGGTGGACTAAGGTCCTGGCCGCTGAGGAATACGACCAACAGCGACCTGTCAAAAGTTACCCTAGGCGCAAGCTACTGCCTCAATTCGATGATGAAGTCCTTGAACCAATACTGTCGAAATACAATCAGGCAGATCAACCAGGCCGACCACCACGTGGACGGGACAAAACAGCATATCAAACCGAATACCAACCCACACCCCCTCACCGAAGAGGCAGGGAGACGATAGCCACGGGATACATGTACGACCTCTAACGTGACCTACGTAATAAAGCTGGTCAGACCAAATCAATCTACGGATCAAGGGGTCATGCTCCAGCACGAGATAACGGCTCTGAAGCCCGGCGTGATGACCGCTAGTATGTTCGGCATCAATACCAAACTCAAATGTCATCCGATCTTCTCCGCGACATTGCACGATATAGAGGGGCCGCACACCCCCTATGCTTCACCGATGAGGTTATGGAACATCAATTTCTGGAAGGGTTTAAACCCGTAAATATCGAACAGTACGATGGAACGACGGATCCAGCCGTCTGGATCGAAGATTTTCTTTTCCACATTCATATGGCTCGAGGAGATGATCTCCATGCCATTAAATATCTTCCTCTAAAGCTGAAACTCCCAGCACGTCACTGGCTGAACAGCCTCCCAGAAAACTCCATTGGAACCTGGGAAGACTTGGAAGACGCTTTTAGGGCTAACTTCCAGGGTACTTATGTCCGGCCACCAGATGCTGACGACTTGCGTCACATAATCCAGCAGCCTGGCGAATCAGCTCATAAGCTTTGGAATCGGTTCTTAACCAAAAAGAATCAGATCATAGACTATCTGGACGCTGAAGCCTTAGTGGCCTTTAAGCATACGTCTGTGACGAATGGCTCGCCGACACCTTGGGCAGGAAAAGCCGAAGACCATGGCAGCCTTAACGGCACTCATGACTCGCTTCTGTGCGGGCAAAGACATCTGGTTGGCTCATAGAAGCAATAGCTCAGGCGACCCCGGCACCTCCGAAGTGCGGGACAACAATGGTAAACCTCACCGAAATAAAAACAAATGTCAGAATAACAACAACGACGACACATGCGATATGGCAGTCAATGCCGGATTCAGCGGTCCTAAGTCCGGTCAGCGGAAGAAACCTTTCAAAGGCAATAAAGACGGGCCATCAAGGTTAGACAAAATCCTCGAGAGGCCCTGCTAGATTCATGGCACACCCGATAAGCCTGCAAATCATACCAACAGGGACTGTTGGGTTTTCAAACAGGTTGGTAAGATAAACACCGAACACAAGGGGGAAGGCCCCCCAAGCGAAGACGATGATGAGCCCCGTCAGCCAAACACCGGCGGTCGGAAGAAGTTTCCCCCCAAGGTGAAGACAGTGAACAAGAAATATGTCACTCAGATTCCCAAAAGGAAGCACAAGTGCGCGCTTTGGGACGTATATGCCGTAGAGCCTGTCGTCCCCCAAGTTCAACCCATGGTCAACCTGTCCGATCACTTCCGATCGCATGGATCACCCAACCAGTATCCGTCACGGGGGTTCGGCCACCCTGGTCATTGATCCAATCATTGACGGATACCACCTCACTAGAGTCCTTATGGACGGAGGCAGCAGTGTCAACTTGATCTATCAAGATAATGTCCGTAAGATGGGGATCAACCCATCACAAATCAAGCCTAGTAACACTACCTTTAAAGGTGTGATTCCAGGAGTGGAGGCCCGCTGTATGGGCTCAATCACATTGGAGGTAGTATTCGGCTCCCCAGATAACTTTCATAGCAAAGAATTAATCTTCAACATCATCCCCTTCCGCAGCGGCTACCATGCACTGCTTGGACAAACCGCTCTCGCCCGCTTTAACGCAGTCCTGCACTATGCTTACTTGAAGCTCAAAATGCCTGGACCTCACGGCGTTATTACAGTTAATGGTAATATGGAGTGTTCACTCCGTACAGAAGAGCACACCACGGCCCTTGCAGCCGAAGTGCATAGCGGCCTTATCAAGTCGAACAGTTCACTGGCTAATAAAGCCAATGACGTATCCAAATGAGTCTGGGCCGCGCACAATCACAATAAGTCAACGGACCTTGATTAGCAGTTCGTCCTCCGTCGATCGCCCCATCAGGTCGTGGCTTCCATACCGCGCGTGCACAATTACGCACTAAAAATACCTTTTGCGGCGCTGGAGGCACACTGTGGAATAGGTCCACTACACAGCTTGACCATAATTGGGCCGCACATATCCTTTTCCTTTTAGTGCAGGTTCATCAAGAGCCCTACTTACAAGATGGTTGTCATAGGAGATCCTTTTAAGGCCAACACCTCCCAACCATCAAACGCTCCTCTCAAAGGACTCGCTACTAAGGAGATAAGGCGCAGACGTGCGGCAGGGCATCATTAGAGTTTCTTTACTAAACTATGATTTTTTAAGCCCTGTGTTAGACTTTCCCTTACGTACATCCTTTTTCTTAGGCATGTAATATGACCTTAATATTGAACGACATTGCCTGTCATCGGCACATCGATAATAAAGGGCACAGATGATTATCACCTTCTTGGTTGAGTGTTAGATTCTTTCTTGTCATCTGTACTATCCCTTATGTTCGACTGACATACGTGGTTTGACACGGTCTTCGTACCAGGGGCTGTATTCGGCCCCGATAAATTCTTAAGTCCGAACACCCATAGGGAACTCTTCGGCATCCCGGATATTGCATTATATGCATCTATTTCGAATCATGTCTTTGGACTATAGTTGGGTTGCCCGGCTCCTAATGTAGTAAAGGGAGAACTACTGCGATTGTATTTCCGGTTCGTGCAGTCAAGTACCTCAGTAGAGAAAGCCGAAAACTGACTGTCATGGTAAGTGAGAGCGGGTCAGCGATCTGGTGACTTAGTGTTATACTACGAATTGTTCGCGATTTATACTGTGTTATACGAGGGGCTGGGTCTTTGATTGCAAAGGCGCCGTACTCCAGATTGCCGATCATGCAATGAGGGGCTAGTACTTAGCGCCGCCAATGGACTCTTATGGCTAAAGTGAAAGTAATAAAACCGCGTAGTCTGATTGCCTGGATCACTCCGCAAGATGCCTCCTACATCAGACCAAGACGTTGGATAAAGTGCGGTCATGCGGTTCCGAACACCCCTGTAGTACTTACGTGGGGGTTGAAGCTGACGACTGGTAAACTTTCAGACATATAAATAACAAAATAGGAGGATAAACTGATAATAAACTATCATACATTACAAGTTCATTACATAACTCTTACAACCGGACACAACTACTAAAATATTATGTCCTTGGAGCACTGAACTTCTACAATACGGGCCCCCTCGAGGACCTCGTCGAAGTACCTCTCCGGCCGATGGTGCTCCTTGCCCTCAGGTGGCCCTACGGTGGCAATCTCGGTGGCTTTTCATCTTTGCCCACTAAACCTTCACATAGGCAAAGGCCATACGAGCACCCTCAATACAGGATGACCGCTTAACGACATCAATCTGAGGAAGCACCTCCACCAGCTTCTTCACGAGCCCGAAGTGCCTGCAGGGTATAGCTTCGGCCGACCACATACGGACTATCACATCCTTCATGGCCAGGCCGGCCACCCTATGCAGCTCGGACAACTGGTTCATCTAGTCGCTCAGGGGCACTGGAAGCTCTAGCGCAAGGTACTGCGACCAGAACAGTTTCTCCGTTGAGCTCCCCTCTTCGGCCCGAAAGAATGTGGCGTCGTCTGCAATGCTCCTTGGCAAGTAGGCAAAGGTTCCTGGAGAACTCCGAACTCAGGTTAGTAAAATATATCTTCTACTGGGATACCTACTGCATAATAAAGGCCTTACCAGCCGCAATCCGCATCGCCTCCTGGATCTCCTGGCGAGCGTCCTGGGCATCAGCCTGGGCTTCCTTCAAGCTCTCACGGGCTTTGGTGAGCTCGGAGGCCTGTTCCAAACTCGTCTGCCCCAAGGACTTGCATCTAGCAATGGCGTCCTTGATCTCTTTTTCAATGTCACCCACCCGCACCTCATGTCGTTGGCGGGTGGTCTTCTCCTCCTCTAAGCTTTTGGCCGCCTTGTCTGCAGCCTCCTTGCTCGCCTCCGCCTCCTTCTTGGCTTCGGCAAGGGTGCTTTTGAGGGACTCGACCTCATCGGCGCCAACTGCGGGCACAATTAAAATATTTTGAAGTCTATTTCAAATGACTAACACATATACAATTGGAGATATATACTCAATGTACGCATACCTTGCGTCTCCTCAAACCGCTTATTAATGCGGACAACCTCTTCATCGGCCAGCCACAGCTCCCGTGTAAGTTTGGAAACTTCCGCGGACTGGGCGCTCGCTGCTAGCAGGGAAGCTTGTTGTACAATAGAGTGTCACCTCTCCTGAACACTATGTGATCCTATGTCCGGCTTCTTCAAAACTGGACAGAGTATCAGGGGCTACTATCTATACACAGGCATATTCCTTTATTAAAATCGGTTAGAAAATTACATTGCATACCTCAAAGCCTGTTAATAGGCTGGTAAAGGCTTTGTTCAGCCCGCTTCTGGCGGACTGAATCTTCTCAGCCACCATACCCATCAGGGTTCGATGCTCCTCCATGATGGAAGCGTGACGAAGTGCTTCCGCCGAAGTATCCGGCGCCTCCGGATTGATGGAGGCCGCCGGTGGAGTTGACGTTCCCCCTCCTTCAAAGGGGGTCGCTCGCCTGATTCAGGAACCGTATGGGTCTCCGGAACAATGTTCGGTTGGGGACCAGATTGTTCATGACCCCCATCATCAGTCTCCATGGGGGTTGGCCCTCCTATGTCTTCGGCAGGCGAGGTATTACCCTCTGGTGCCGTCCTGACAGCCTCCTGCACCTCTCCATGGCCTGGAGAGGATCTTCGGGACAAGACTCCGGTGTCATCCAGAGCGGTAGGCGGGGAGGCCCGCGGAGGCGCCCCGCTCTCCACCATCCCTGGCTCCAGCGAATTCCCCGGAGATGATATTTGAGGGAGATCGCGTGCCAGACTGAAACACACAATACAATATGTTAAAAACTATAATTATAAACGCCAATGTATGCAAGGCATCTGGAGATACTTACGATTCGGCTGGGGGCTTAGACCTGGGGCGATGCTCGGGGATGACTTTGGCATCCGAATCTGAGTCGTCCGTGAGGGATACTCTCCCCCTTTTGGACGCCTCCGCTTCTGGGTCTACGGAAGCCACCCTTTTCTTCCTCCTCCCCTTAGGGGGAGAGTCGATCTCTTCCTCCTCCTCCTTTTCGACTTCATCTCCCTCTTGGGAGGAGAGGGATTCGGAATCCCCGGACATAGTGTCCGGGGGACCTTTACGGCGGGGGCCGTTTTTGGCCTTCTTACCCTTCTCTTCTCTGGCGCCTGGTACGGCACCGGAACCAGCATCCTCGTCAGCAGAGGATCAGCGGGGTTTTCGGGCAACGGAGCCGGACACTTGATCCGCTCCGCCTTCTTCGTCCAGCCCTGTTTAAAATATGAAAGTCTCAATACACGTGTTCGGAAACTAAAAAACTTACCAAAGTGGCTGGGTGAGCACAGTCAAGGCCGATGTCGTCGGACGTCTCCGGCCATGACTTTACTTCTGGGCCTTGAAAAGCAGCCTCCAGATATCTTCATGCGTCATGCTGAAGAATCACTGCAGGGTCCGCGGCCCTTCCGGATTGAACGCCCACATGTGGAGAGGCCGGTGCTGGCAGGGAAGGGTCCGGCGGAATAACATCACCTGAACCATGTCGGTGAGGTCGGTGTTCCTTTCTATGATGTTTTTGATGCGCTTTTGTAGCATCAACACCTCGTCAGCTGACCCCCAGTCCAGACCCTTGTTGATCTATGACGCTAGCCGCATTGGGGTCCGGATCTAAACTCAGGAGTGGCCGCCCAGTTGGCGGCGTGAGGTTCGGTGATGCAGAACCACTCCTGCTGCCATATGTTCACAGTTTCCACAAAAGCCCCTTTGGGCCAGGTGACATTGGGAATTTTGCTCACCATCGCGCCTCCGTAGTCTGCGTGCTCCCCATCCACCATCTTTGGCTTCACGTTGAAGACTTTGAGCTAGAAGCCGAAGTGGGGGGGGGATGCGGAGGAGCACCTCGCACATGATGATAAACACCGAAATGTGGAGGAGGGAGTTTGGGGCTAGATCATGGAAATCTTGCCCATAATAGAACATGAGGCCGCGACCGAAAGGGTGAAGTGGAAACCTTAGTCCATGGAGGAAGTGAGGGATAAAAACCACTCTTTCTCCTCGCTCCGGAGTGGGCATGACCTGCTTCTTGGCAGGGATCCTGCACGCGATGTCCGCACTCAGGTACCCCGCCTCCCGGAGCTCCTTGATCCTTCTCCCTCATGGAGGAGGCTACCCACTTGCCCTGAAAGCCGGACCCAGACATGGCAGGAGAGGTTGATGGCAGTGGGGAGGATTGAAGCTTGGGCGCTAGAGCTCAAACATAGAAAGACTGGGGGAGGAAGAAGGCGTGGGGTAGAAAAGATGGGTCTTTACCCACTTATGTAGGCCGTGAATACCGAGCGCCAGCCCCCTAGCCTTAAAATCTCGTTTGTTCCCGATGTGGGTATGCGCCGCAGTCAGTTGGATTACCCAAATATCATTGATATGCAATCCCCTATTAAGCGGGCACGATCTCTGTTTTGACATGACGTGCCAATGAGACATGGCCTCGAAACACGGAACGCGGGGTGTGAAAACGGTTCGAAATGCCGAAGGGTCAAGTCTGACGCTTCGTCGAAAAAGTTGTCAATAAAAGACACTATTCTTGTATTTTTTATACATATACACACACACACACACACACACACACACACACACACACACACACACACACACACACACACATAAACACTATTCTGATCACGGGATCAGAATAATATTCTGATCACAACCTGAACTGCCTGAGTAACGTGCCTAAACTTCCCTCTGTACTGGGTTGAACTTCAGCTAAAAAGTGTCCAAATGGGGCTTGCGATATACCGTTGGAAAGCTATGGACACCAATATCATGCTCCAAGTTAAATTTTTGGCAAAATGTAAGCGGTTTAAGAGCAGTTTTGAAAACTATTTTTTCTTCATACAAAAAACGTGAATCGTATTTTCGATCGCATTTCTAAACCGTTTATCGGAATGAGGTATATAATATAGCATTGGAAAGCTGCTGCAAAACCGCTCCTTCGACATGTTGAAAGTTTTCTCTAATTCCCTATGGATAAAGAGTAATTTTGAAAATCGTAAAATTTCACAAACTGAACAGCCGAGTTTGTATTTTCAATGTAATTTCTAAACGGTTAATCCATTTGAGGCAAATGATATGGCATCGGAAAGCTTGTGAAAATGCACTGCTTTTTCACGTTAAAAGTTTTTTATAATTTGGAACGGTTTAAAAGTAATTCAGAAAACGGTACAAGTTCCACCGAGTTTGTATTTTCGAGATAATTTTTTAACCGTACGACCGAATGCAAAAATTAATACGGCATTGAAAAGCTTGAGAAAATGCGAAACTTTTTCGTATATATTGTTTCTCCTAATTCCTTACAGTTTTAAGTCAAATTGGAAAATGGCTAAAAACGTATTTTTGGCATAATTTCTACATACTTTATCTAAATGGGGCAAATAATATACCGCTGAAAAGCTACGGAAAATGCGAAACTTTTTCATATTGATGCTTTTCTCTGATTCCTAGCCGTTTTCAAGTAATTGCGAAAATGGCGAGATCATTCGTTCTGCCTTTATCGCAAAACTGATTCTTCGAAAATGCATCGCGTGAAGAACCTGAACTTCTCGGCACGTGTACTTGAACTTCACTCTGTTTTTCACGTGCTTTTTTTGCTCGTATATCTCTATCCATTGCTTCTAGCTCTCCATCCACTCACCGGAATTGAGCAAGTGATATACCGATGGAAAGCTGCTGTAAACACGCAACTTTCCCGTGTTGATCATTTTTTCATACTCGCAACGATTTTAAAAGTTTTTCATCTGAAATTCATTCAGCGTAGTAATTGAACTTCATGTTGTTTTGACGATGAACTTCTGTGACGTATTTTTCTTTGTACGCGCGCCTGAACTTCTCTTTGTACGAACCCGACCTTCGGGCTATCTTTGCAACCGTGCCTTCTACCGCGAGTTTTTTTTGGTTAGTCGTGTTCCATGTGATGTAAGTATAATCTTCAAACGATTTTTAGCTACTAAATACTCGTTTTAGATAGGAATCTCACTCATAGGCGGATTTTGCACTCGGGTTGTGAAGAACTCGCGTTTTTTGCGATTTTACTACCTGAGTTGTTCGACCTAAACTTCCCCCTGTGCTAGGTTGAACTTCCCGCAACATTGCCCAAGTAGGGCTTGCTATATACCGTTGGAAAGCTATGGACACGAGTATCATGACCCAAGTTAATTTTTTTGCAAAATGTAAGCGGTTTAAGAGCAGTTTTGAAAACCGTTTTTTCTTCACACAAAAATGTGAATCATAATTTCGATCGCATTTCTAAACCGTTTATCGGAATGAGGCAAGTAATATGCCTTTAGAAAGCTTCTGCAAAACCGCTCCTTCCACATGTTGAAAGTTTTCTCTAATTCCCTACGGTTAAAGAGTAATTTATAAAATCGTAAAATTTCACAAACCAAACAACCGAGTTCGTATTTTCGATGTCATTTCTAAACAGCTAAACCAATTGAGGCACATGATATGGCGTTGGAAAGGTTATGAAAATGCACTACTTTTTCATGTAGAAAGTTTTTTCTAATTTTGAACGGTTTAAAAGTGATTTAGAAAACGGTACAAGTTTCACCGAGTTCGTATTTTCGATCTATTTTTTTTCACCCTATGTCCGAATGCAACAAATGATATGGCGTTGGAAAGCTTGAGGAAATGCGAAACTTTTTGGTATATATTATTTCTCCCAATTCCTTACTGTTTTATGTCAGTTTTCAAAATGGCTAAAAACGTATTTTCGCTGTAATTTCAACAAACTTTATCAGAATGTGGCAAATGATATACCATTGAAAAGCTAAGGAAAATGCGAAACTTTTTCATGTTGATGGTTTTCTGTGATTCCCTGCCGTTTTCAAGTAATTTGGAAAATGGCGAGATCAATCATTCGTTCTGCCTTTATCGTGAAACAGATTCGTGAAAAATGCATCGCGTGAAGTACCTGAACTTCTCGGTATGAAACCTTGAACTTCACTCTGTTTTTCACGTGCTTTTTTTGCCCGTGGCTCTCCATCCACGCACCGGAACACTCACCGGAATTGAGCAAGTGATATCCCGATGGAAAGTTGTTGTAGATACGCAACTTTCCCGTGTTGATCACTTTTTCATACTCGCAATGGTTTTAAAAGTTTTTCATTTGAAATTCATTCCGTGTAGTAGTTGAACTTCCAGCAGTTTTCACGTTGAACTTCCGTGACGTATTTTCGTTTTGTAATTTTCTCATACATTCGTCAATGTCACACAAATGATATTCATTTTGTACAAATCTCTCTCACAATATTTTTTTTGAACATTCTCCGATGAAGGACTTGAACTTAGACAAATGATTTCCTACTGTTTTGAAGTAAATTAGAAAATGACGAGATCATGATTTCTGCCTTCATCGTGAATGGAAATACAATGCGTGAAGTAGTTGAACTTCTCGTGCATGTCTGTTCGAACTTCACACTGTTTTTAACGTGTTGTTTTTTGCTCTGCGTGAAGTAGTTGAACTTCTAGGACGGTCTGTTCGAACTTCACTTTGTTTTTGACGTGCTGATTTTTTATGTGGTGTCTTTTGCACTACGTGAAGTAATTGAACTTCTGGGGCATCTCTGTTTGAACTTCACCCTGTTTCACTTTTTTTTTATTTTTTCTTATATGAAATACACACCATGTAGTACGTGAACTTCCGGTTGTTATCACTTTGAACTTCTCTCTAATTTGAGAGAAATATTTTAAAACACAAAAAATAACATATTTTTTATGTATTTTGGACATCTAAATACACGGTGAACCTCTCTGAGAAGAATTTTTCAACTTTTCCTCGCCGGGCACTTGAACTTCTAGCAACCATTTTTTTCATTTATGAGTTGTTTTTAAAAGTGCAAAAAAAGGCGTTGTGTTTTTTATATTTTGAACAGGTAAATCATAGGTTTTAATAAACTCCGAACTTCTTTGTTAGTTCAATTTGAACTTCACCTTTTTATGTTTTTGAGTAAAGAATTATATTCGACTTTTATACAAAAAGAATCAAACATGGAAATACAAGGTGAACCTCTCTCGCAAGAATTATTGAACTTCCCCGGAAAGAGCACTTGAACTTCTTGCAACAAACCTTTTAAGCTTTTTGTTTTCTATTCTTATATTCTTATGTGAAACGCATTCCATGTAGTAGTTGAACTCCCCGTTTTTTTCACCTTGAATTTCTGTCACGTATTTTTGTTCAACCTCTCACATAAGAATTTTTGAATTTTCTCGGGCCGATGACTTGAACTTCTAGCAACAAAACTTTTAGTCTTTTGCTTTTTCATTCTTTTTTTCATACCAAATGCACACCGTGTAGTACGTGAACTTCTGGCAATTATCAACCTGAACTTCTCTCGGTTACGTGAAAATATCTGAGTTTTTTATAGGCATTGAACTGCTCTACCTTTTTTTATTTGAACTTCATTGTGTATTTTTTAGAAATGTGAAAATTGGAGGTTTTTTAGAAACATCGAACGTGTTCATTATTTTGAATAGAACTTTGTTATATTTTATATTGAACTTCTTCTTTCGTTTCTTAAACTTCCGGAGTTAACATTTTTCTGGGCGAGCTTTGTTTTCATTTTTTTCATGGCATGTATTGTTTGTGTTCTTTTTCTCCTTTGTCGGACTTCTTTTTTTCTAGTATTTGAATTTACTTGGGCTTCTTTGTTTTGTATTTTTTAATTGAAACCAACATATACTAGTTTTTTGCATCCATACATATTGTTGAACTTTAGGAAATAATACATAACAAGAAACTGTACAACATGATATTTTGGACTAATGTTTTTTTTGTTAGAACATCACATTTTCCCCCTAGGACATGTTGTACAATGTCTGAACTTGACATTTTTGCTTTTTTTTACTCTATGATTTTTGTTGTTGTTGAACTTCAAGGGTTTTTATATTTGAACTTGCAAGGGTTGTCATATCAACTAAGATATCTTTAACCTCCCCCGAGTTTCTTTCATGAGCTTCTAGTCGAATGCCCCCGAGTTTCTTTTTTTATAGATTTTTCAGCGACAGTAATACATGAACTTCATCAACTTTTTTTGTCGAGTACCAAAATATGTAGAACAAATACGGAAGAGCACAATTTTTATTCCACGACTTTCCCGTGATTTCAATCATTCCAGGATCGCGTTTTGCGTGAACATTTTAGACACGATCTACTTGAAACAACACTTGTGAGAATAAGTTCACTTAAATCAGAATCCAATGAACAATATTTATTTTAATTTGTCTTGTTATCATCATTTAGTACTACTCCACATATGGTTTCATAGATTCTGTCTCACGCACATTAGCACAAGCACCTGATGTTCTAATACAAGGAATGACCAATTGAAAATCAATGATTTTTTCTAGTAAATAGCAGCACTACAAAAGAACGTGGACGAATGTTCATTAACATCAACTGTAAAACTGGGATGCTAAAAACACACACGGACGTTTGGTTTCACCATCTGCAGCCGTCCAAGTACAGGCACAACGGCAGCTGTCGAACAGACCTAGTGCAGTAGCAGCTCCCTTCCCATATCCAGTCGCCATCTCCATGCCTCCATCTTGTCCGTCGCTCACAGCACTGATAGCAGCAGGGAGAGGAAACAACAAGTGCTGGTGTAGCTTGGCAGGATTGAGAGATGGCGACCCACACAGTGAGCACACACATCGAACTGAAGATGTCGCCCAGAACAGACTTCACTGTTAGCATGCACACCCACACATCCATGTACAGCTTGGCTTGGCCGGCAAGAGCGACAGAGGAGAGGAGCCGCTGGAGTGAGCCAGATCAAGCAGCAACAATTCTAGCCATCTTGACGATATCTGCGTTCTTGCTGACCCTATCACCCTTCTCGCAGGAGCCCAGGTGACCTTGTCGACTCCTTGAGAAGCCGGACACTCGCTGTAGTGGTGGTGTGACTTGTGCTCATATGAAGTTTTCCTTCCAGGCATGTATCGGTGGAACTGCTGCCAATTTTTTGTTGAACTGATACAGTCGAATTGCCTCAAATATTTATGGAAATATACTGAAGAACACTGCAGTTTTTTGCTGCAAGAAGGAGCAGTACAGGAGGATCCTCGCCATCTCACTGCCTCCGGCCCGTCTCCCTCACGAGCATGGAGGCCGCCGCCATGGATGTATAGAAGAAGGGGGTAGGAGGTCGCCGCGCGTTGGTAGATGGAAGGGGACGGAGGGAGGTCACCGCCGTGGTGAAAGCAAGGGGTGGAAGGTCAGCGGCGTGGCGGCTGGTTCAATTTTTTTTTTAAAAAAATTTTTTTTTTTTTAAAATTTTCCCTTTTCCCTTTTTTAAATTTGGGGAAAAAAATTTTTTTTTTTTTATTTTTTTTTCCTTTTTAATTTTTTTTAAATTCCCCCTTTTTTTTTTTTTTTTTTTTTAATTTACCTTTTTTAAATTTTTCCCCCCAAAAAAAAAAGGGAATACCTTTTTTTTTTTTTTTTTTTTTTCCTTTTTTTTCCCCCTTTTAAGGGTTTTTTAAAATATTAAAAATTTTTTTTTTATTTCCCTTTTTGGGGGGTTTTTTTTTTTTTTAAAAAAAAAAAAATCCCCTTTTTTTTTTTTTAAAAAAATTAAAATTTTTTTTTTTAAAATTTTTTTTGAAATTTTTTTGGGTTTTTTTTTTTTTAAAAAAAATTTTTTTTTCCTTTTTTCCCTTTTTTAAAAAGGCCCAAGGGTTTTTTAATTTTATTTTTTTTAAAAAACCTTTAAAAAATTTTAAAAAAAAAATTTTTAAAATTTTTTTTTTTTTTTTTTAAAATTTTTCCCAATTTCCAAAACCCAAAAAATTTTTTTAAAAATTTTAACCTTTTTTTTTTTGGGTTTTTTTTTTTTTTAAAAATTTTAAATTTCCAAATTTTTTAATTTTTTTTTGGAAATTTTTTTTTTTTAAAAAAAATTTTTAAATTTTTTAAATTTTTTTTTTTATTTTTTTTTTCCAAAATTTTTTTTTGGTTTTAAAAAATTTTTTAAAAATTTTTTTTTTTCCCCAAAACCCCTTTTAAAAATTTTTTAAAAAAATTTTTTTCCCTTTTTCCTTTTTTTCTTTTTTTTGTTTTTTTTTTTTAAAAATTTTTTTTTTTTTAAATTTTTTTAAAATTTTTTTTCCCTTTCCCTTTTTTCCTATAAAAGGGTTTTTTTAAAAAATTTTTAATTTAAAAATTTTTTTTTTTTTTCTTTTTTTAAAGGGGGTTTTTTTTGGGGAAAAAAATTTTTTTAAATTTAAATTTTAAAAATTTTTTTTCCCCCCTTTTTTTTTTTTAAAAATTTTTTTTTTTTTAACCAATTCCTTATTTAATTTTTTTTTAATTTTTTTAAATTTTTTAAAAAATTTAAACCCCTTTTTTAAAATTTTTTTTAAAAAAAATTTTTTTTTTTAAATTTTTTTTTAAAATTAAAATTTTGGAAATTTAATTTTTAAATTTTTTTTTCCCTTTTAAATTTTTTTTTTTAAAATTTTTTTAAAAAAAGGAAAATTTTTCCCCTTTTTTTTTTTTTTTTTTTTTAAAATTTTTTTTAATTTTTTTTTAAAAAAATTTTTTAAAAATTTTTTTTTTTTTTCCTTTTTTTAAGTTTTTTTAATTCCAAGGGGGGGCCCCCCCCCTTTTTTTTTGGGGCAAGGGGGTTTTTTCCCCAAAAAGGGGAAAAACTTTGGGGGAAAAAACCCCCCCTTTTTTTTGGTTTTTTTTTAAAAAACCCTTTTGGAATTTTTGGGGTTTTAATTGGGAAACCCCTTTTTTTTTATGCAAGAATGGGGCTCTATTGTATGATCTTCTTAAGAAATATCTTTTCTTTGTTCTAAAATTTCTATTATCTCTCCTTTGTGGTTTATAATATTTGTTTTTCCTATGCCTTTCTTCTCCATATGTAAGTGGTATTTGGACTATGTTATTGCAAAAATTGTAATCTGATTTCTTCATAGATCTTTGGGCTTGAATACTAGTACACACCTTTCTTAATTGTTTGAAAACAAATGTTACAGCTTGAGATATGTTTACCACGTTTCCCGCAGTTTCCTTTTTATATTCTTCAAATATTATTGACCCTAGGGGATCAGGCAACTTATTAAAATATCTTTCTACTACGCCTACATTAAAACCCTGTTTAGCAGTAGTAGCATTATACAAATAATGCTGGGAAAACTCTTTAATACCTTTCCAGCTAGTTAATGTTAATTTTTCTATTTCTCTTAACCTTTCATTTTGCAATGAGGTATGTCCTAATTCTGGATCTTCTGCTATGATCATATTTGAGATAACATTCGCAAAGTTATTAGGGTTACTTCCTACCCTTTTTAATTCTTCATATTGACTAGGGTATGATTCTACCCATTGTTCCCAAAGAACTTTTATAGATTCTCCTAAAAATGTTTCAAGATATGTTAACATATCTTCTACCTTAGTGCCTATGCTATACTGATTTTGTATATATTTTTGTACTATTAAACCTTTCCATATGCTGATTATATTCGGCCAATCTATTGGGTCATGAGCTGCTAGGTTTAATATAGCACCATCATTTTTATAATTTTGGAATTGCACTGGTTTTTCAAAATCTCTTCTTTTAGTACCCATGTATCTATATTGTCCTGGGATATATGTAGGTTGATAATCATCTTTTTCCGGAGGCCATTGTCCAAATTGTCCCGGTAGGTCTCTCTCTTTCTCCTTCTCTTTTACGAGATGATTCTCCATATCCTCTTCTTCTTTTACCACTACTTTCTACTTCCATGGCTTCCATTGCATTGTCTAAATTATGTAGTCCCACATCATCTAGTGAGTTATAGAAATCACTATTTTGTTCTGAATCATCATATCTTTTCATCTTCTAACCACATTTCTTTTATTAATTCCTCCTCTTCCTCATAACTTTCTAACAATAACTTATTATTGATATCCCATTGCTCTTCTTCACTAACAATTTCTTCTTTTTGAATAATATTCTTATCTTCATTATTATTATTAATGATAGAATTTTTATTAATGATCGCATTTGCTTTTCTTTCTGCGGATGCTATAATTTTATCTTCCATGCTTGAATTACTAGTGGCAGACATTTTATAATTTTTAGTTTCTTTAACCTTGCAATTTCTCGAATGATAAATAGTTCTCTTTCTCTAATTTTCGGCCAATCCTTTGTCATAGAATGACTATATTCCCATTCAATATGCTTTAGCTTCTTTTCCCAATGAATTATTTCATCATCTCAATTAGTCTTTTCCATACATTCAGATATACCTTTATTCTTATCATCATTAATTTCCGATTCTGACATAAATGATTCAGAGTCTTCTATTGATGCAGCTTTATAGTTCATAAATCGAGTACTGCTACTTCCTTCACAATTTTGATAGCTTATGTAGTTTTCAGGTTGCTTTAATTCTTTTTTCTCTATTAATTCTCCTATCTTCCATTCTTCTCCTGCTCTTTCTTCAGAGCCAATTTTAAGAGGATTCATAAATTTAATACCTTTTGATTGCATACTATCAATTACATCATTCACATTCACTCTATATCTGGAGCTGCTTCTATTAGTGAGCCTTCCTATAAATTCTATGCTTACTAGCAAATTTGTTCCTTTAAAATCTTCATAACCTTTAGTTTGGAAACCAAAACTCATTTTTTCAATAAATTCTTTTACGGGCATCATTAAGTCTGGAGCTATATAGGTTATTAATCTATTTTCATTCATGTCTCCTTCCAAAAATCCTAATGCTGCTTTATCTACAGATTCCCATCTTCTGTCTAATAAAGTTATCAAAACCTTCGCACCTAATTTCTTCCTTGTCATACCTTTAACTCCTATGATATACATGCCTTGATGAATATATTTGTAACCACAATATTTTAATTCATTTTCAATTTTTGCTTACAATTCTTAAATCTACTGGATGTGTTAACACGCTTAATTCTACTTCTCGAGATATTCTCTATAGACCACTCTTACTTTCAAACATACCCATGTGATATACTTGTTGTGGCTTTATTTTTCTTAGGGTATCTTTTTGATATCTTTCTAGATCTCTTTGTATATCAATAACTTCTTCAATGCTATCAATATCATCAGCTTTGCATGATAATCTATGCTTCATGGCTAGAGGTCTTGAATCTTGCCTTACTAATTGGAGAGTTTTGTCTCGTCTAAGGAAGCCTTTAGATACGTCCATTTTTCTGAATTAATATTTCTAGTAGAGGCAACTATTCTAGATGATGATAACACAATTTCTTTGTTGCTTTAAACACTTTTTAGCTTATCTAATACTTGAATTAATAGTTGGATGATTGTGCTATTTTGTCTCATTATTACTTTGGAATCTTCTTTTGGAGAGTCGTGATCGGAAAACCCGACAGGAGGTGACAGGTATTTAGCTACTTCGTTTAATGCTTGAGTATATTCGGTCATATAATTATGAGATAATCAAAGTTTTAACCTCTTGCACCAACTTTTTTATTTCAAGTATATCTTGTCTTGATTCAGTGCGTGGGAGTGACTCTTTGCCTTTACTTAAGTAACGGCCTATTGATAACACTTCCTCTTTAATATAATCGTTATTCTTGGAAACTGTATTCTGTCTTGCTTTTGCTTCCTCTAGCTTATGTAAAGCTAGATCAATTTTATTATTCAAACCTGAATACTTATCGCAAGCTTTTGGTATTCTTTGAATAAACTTTCAAATTTTTGTCTAAATTATCTTGTCTTTTTCCCAAGATATGTAAAAGTTATATATCAAATCGACGATCGATTTAATCGGCTATGAGATGAATGCGGATATGCTCTTCGAAGGATTTACTCTACACCTTATATTTAGATTTTCCTTAGTATTTATTACTTTACTGCTTAACTTCTAAGTTTAAATATTTTAACCTTTCAATGGCTAAACACTGGACCTGATACCAACAATATACGGATCTATTTATAAATTTAGCTGATTAATATCAGATTAGATTTTGATTAGGTTAATATGTGATTAGGTGAAAGTGGTAGACAGGATTTACTTTTATCTTGAATAGTATTTACTATTCACTAGGTAGGGCACTATTCACGAAAGTGCTTTACTATTTAAAACACTATTTGGAATAGTATTTTCACTATTCACAGTAATATTTAATTCAATATGATTACCTTCACGTTCTAACTAGATTAATTATTTTATACAGGATCTATTCTGGGCTGGCGAGGCCAACAAATCGACCGACGAATGTACGCAGTGGTGTAAAATCCTACTCAGTACTCACCATATTTATCATTATGTTGCATCAGATGTAGCTAGTTACGTTCACTTAGCAGTTTTAATTGCAAATTTATGGGGTAAATTCCTATCATCTTCCCAGGCAGTTCCACCCGAAGGGAACACTTCTCTACGGTCCCAAGGTTCTCATTCAAAACGCCACTCTGGGCTACACAGAGAACTACACACGCAGAGGTTTCTCCTATAGGATCCCTAGCATAAGAACTCATCCCATAAATTCATAAATAAAAGCACTAAGTGAAACCAAGAAACTACATCATTTCAACAACATAATTTACATATGGTTTTCCCTTTCGGGAGGCCCCGAAGGGATTACACACAACTAGAAAACTACCTTCAAACTCTTGGCGAACTAAGCGCCTTCTTGGCTATTACTAGTAGTGGTGGTGGCTAGACTACAAAGGAAGTGGTGCTCTGGTGGAGAGTCTGGATGCTCTGAGTGCTTCGTGCTCTCCCGTGTCTTGTGTTTCCTTCTTGAGCCCAGCGTCTCCTTTTATAGCCGCGAGGGGTGGCTGCAAGGTGGCCTTCGGGAGCCTTCCTTCACTTATTTTACACACGGTAGCATGCACACGTGTCCTACTAGGGTATACGCGTGTCCTTCTAATAATATAGAAAAGTGCGAGAGAGTGCCGACAAGCTTCAATCTTCAGGAATCTTTGCTTTCTTCACGTGGCATTGTCTCTCGGTGAATAATTGGCTGGTCTTTGTGTACCAGTCTTTGCTCTTTGGCCGTACAGATCTTCATGCGATTAGCCTTGAGAGCTTCTTCTGCCTTCAAGAATCCTTGTGTCAGTGTATGCGTGCATACATGCCAAGGCTGCTTACATTTTCAATACTGCTTAATATTATTATTTCTTTATTTTATATATATATATATATTTCAATTATTTTTTACAGGGAGTCTTCCCTGCCCATATGATTGATAATACCTTATCAATATTTAAAGGACCTTATGGGAATTTCTATCAATATTCGGGTCGGGTATAGGTCCTCCGCGCCCGAATAATTGATAGCAATATCAACAATATACGGATCTATTTATAAATTTAGCTAATTAATATCAGATTAGATTTTGATTAGGTTAATATGTGATTAGGTGAAAGTGGTAGACAGGACGTACTTTTTATCTTGAATAGTATTTACTATTCACTAGGTAGGGCACTATTCACGAAAGTGCTTTACTATTTAAAACACTATTTGGAATAGTATTTTCACTATTCACAGTAATATTTAATTCAATATGATTACCTTCACGTTCTAACTAGATTAATTATTTTATACAGGATCTATTCTGGGCTGGCGAGGCCAACAAATCCACCGACGAATGTACGCAGTGGTGTAAAATCCTACTCAGTACTCACCATATTTATCATTATGTTGCATCAGATGTAGCTCGTTACGTTCACTTAGCAGTTTTAATTGCAAATTTATGGGGTAAATTCCTATCGTCTTCCCAGGCAGTTCCACCCGAAGGGAACACTTCTCTACGGTCCCAAGGTTCTCATTCAAAACGCCACTCTGGGCTACACAGAGAACTACACACGCAGAGGTTTCTCCTATAGGATCCCTAGCATAAGAACTCGTCCCATAAATTCATAAATAAAAGCACTAAGTGAAACCAAGAAACTACATCATTTCAACAACATAATTTACATATGGTTTTCCCTTTCGGGAGGCCCCGAAGGGATTACACACAACTAGAAAATTACCTTCAAACTCTTGGCGAACTAAGCACCTTCTTGGCTATTACTAGTAGTGGTGGTGGCTAGACTACAAAGGAAGTGGTGCTCTGGTGGAGAGTCTGGATGCTCTAAGTGCTTCGTGCTCTCCCGTGTATTGTGTTTCCTTCTTGAGCCCAGCGTCTCCTTTTATAGCCGCGAGGGGTGGCTGCAAGGTGGCCTTCGGGAGCCTTCCTTCACTTATTTTACACACGGTAGCATGCACACATGTCCTACTAGGGTATACGCGTGTCCTTCTAATAATATAGAAAAGTGCGAGAGAGTGACGACAAGCTTCAATCTTCAGGAATCTTTGCTTTCTTCACGTGGCATTGTCTCTCGGTGAATAATTGGCTGGTCTTTGTGTACCAGTCTTTGCTCTTTGGCCGTACAGATCTTCATGCGATTAGCCTTGAGAGCTTCTTCTGCCTTCAAGAATCCTTGTGTCAGTGTATGCGTGCATACATGCCAAGGCTGCTTACATTTTCAATACTGCTTAATATTATTATTTATTTATTTTATATATATATATTTCAATGTTTTTTTACAGGGGGTCTTCCCTGCCCATATGATTGATAATACCTTATCAATATTTAAAGGACCTTATGGGAATTTCTATCAATATTCGGGTCGGGTATAGGTCCTCCGCTACCAATAATTGATAGCAATATCAATATATGCAATTTGGGCTTTATTCAGTGTCACGCCCATGCCCTGCTATGTCCATATGATCATCATCATTTAATGATTGAAATCATATTTTTCATCACATTCTTTCTTTATTTCTTCAAATTTTTCATCCATTTCTTGCCTTAATTCTTTTAATATTTCCTCCTTTAATTCTTTCTTTATTATCTTTGAAAATTCTTCAAACCTTTTATCCATTTCTTGATCTATGTATTCACTGTCTAAAGGGTCAAGCCCCTTTAGAAGGCATTCTTGATATGTCTTATATTTTGGGGATTCTTCTTTCTTTATATTGTTTGAGCTTGATGCCTCCCCCTTTGTGGGAGTTGGTGAAGCAGGTATGCCTCTTTTCATTTGGATATAGTTTTTAGCCTTTGGGTCAATATAATAATCTGGTCCTAATACCTTCCTTGCCCAAAGTAAGGCCTCATCTATACTGTAATATCTTTTGAATGTTAAATCTTGTCCATTTCTTTTTGCATCTAATTTTTCAATCATAATATTCTCCCATTCCAAATATATGCCAGGTTTGTTTCCATCAAATATAAGATATAGAGTTTCTCCTTTTGGTATTTCAACCTTTGCTGGCTTTGGCACATTTTTGTTTAATTCATTAAAATATTCAGCCAAACTGTTGAGAATTGATAAAAAATATCCTTTTTCCTCTCTTTTGAGAGTATATTGGTACCAAAAGTTATCCAATATGCATCTTTGAGCTTCATCAAGCTTGATATGGGCTTTTGGCTTGAAATTGAATGTATTTGGCTGAAACATTTTCAGCCTATTTTCTTCTCCAAAGAAGAGATATTCATCTTTGTTGGCGAATAATCCTCTCCTCATTTCTGCAAATTTGATGCACGAGAAAATATGTCAGGTAAGGTATTATCCTTCCCCTTTATATGCTCAAAAATAACTTTATAACCATTCCCAGCTATAGTGTCTTCAAATAAAACCCATCTTCTGGTGTACTTTTCTTACTATTAATTTTATTGTAATATCGACATATAGCTTCACAGTCTGTTTGTACTGTAAATTCTTTAAATCCTAGATATAGCCTAAATGCATTTATTGCATTTACTACTGCAAGGATTTCCCTATCAATATTGTTTACCGTCTTTAATTTGTAACTTCCCGAAGCATATCTGCATATTTTTTCATCTGCTTTTGGAGAGTATTTATTGGGTTTTTGTTTGAGTATCGCACCCCATCCTACCTTAGATGCATCTGTCTCAATTATAAAATAATTGTCTTCTAGAAGCAATTCTAGGGGTTTTAAATTCTTGACCTTTTCCTTGATGGCCTTTACTAATTTTATATCTTCAGAATTGAAGTATCTTTGACCATTTTTTCTTAGTTTAGCATATAAAGGTCCTGCTAGCTTTGCTAAGTTATCTATATAGTTTCGCGCATAGTTTACAATTCCTAAGAACTGTTGTAAAACCTTTTTATCACTCATATTATCAGGAAACTCTAATATTTCCTTTGCAATATGTTCTTGTAGATATATTTTTCCTTCTCCTATTTCATGACCAAGGAAATTTATTTTCTCTTTGCAAATTTCCATCTTCTTTTTAGATAGTATGAGCCCATTTTGTTCTACCTTTCGAAAGAACACTTCAAGATGGGCTATATGCTCTTTGTATGATTTTGAGAATACTAACAAATCATCTACGTATACTAATATAAATGCTTGATTCTCATTAAATATATTTTGCATCTTTCTTTGAAATAGTGCAGGTGCATTCTTTAGGCCTAATGGCATTACTAGCCATTCATAATGGCCTTGTGGACAAGTAAATGTTGTCCAGGGAATAGATTCTTCAGCCATTTTTACTTGCCAAAATCCTGCCTTTAAATAGAATTTGGAGAAATATTTACTTCCTTGTATTCTGTTAATCCATTCCTGCTTATTAGGTATGTTGTATGCATCGTCAACTGTATTATCATTAAGCCTTTTAAAGTTAATTACCATTCTAGATTTACCTCTAACTTCTTCAGCATGATTTCTAACTATAAAAGCAGCAGATCGATGAGGGCTTCTGCTTTCTCTTATAGCTTTTAACTTTAATAACTCTTCAATATGCATTTTGAACTCTTCGATATCTTTAGGAGTTGCTTCTATTGGTCCTGACTTAATTATATAATCTGGATTTATGATATTTATTTTGCAAACTATAGAGTTCTTATCCCAATGTTTCATTGGTATTTCTCCAATAATTTGTATACTTTCTAGTCTTTGCACAATCTTATCTATATCCTTTTTGGATTTGATATCTCTATACCAATTTTATGTTATAATCACCTTTTCCTATATTCCAATCATGTTCACAATCTACTTGGTTCATCATTTCAATTTTTAAACCGGCTAAATCATCTATTAGATCTGTTTCATCTTCACTTGATTCATATTCTGGAGCCTCATTTTCTACTTCATCTGTTTCTATAATTGAATATATTGACTCATCGTCTTTTATTTCATCATCACATACTAATATATTTTCATTGACGCTATCTATAATTAACACTCTCTCTTGTTCTTCATATTTGCTAGAGTATCTTTTCTGATCTTTATTAGGGCAAGTTCTACTTAGATGATCTGGTGAGTTACATATGAAACACCTGCATGTTTTATCATAGGTTTTCTTAGGATTGTATCTTCTTACATTTCTTTTATGCAAGAATGGGGCTCTATTGTCTGATCTTCTTAAGAAATATCTTTTCTTTGTTCTAAAATTTCTATTATCTCTCCTTTGTGGTTTATAATATTTGTTTTTCCTATGCCTTTCTTCTCCATATGTAAGTGGTATTTGGACTATGTTATTGCAAAAATTATAATGTGATTTCTTCATAGATCTTTGGGCTTGAATACTAGTACACACCTTTCTTAATTGTTTGAAAACAAATGTTACAGCTTGAGATATGTTTACCATGTTTCCCGCTGTTTCCTTTTTATATTCTTCAAATATTATTGACCCTAGGGATCGTGCAACTTATTAAAATATCTTTCTACTACGCTACATTAAAACCCTGTTTAGCAGTAGTAGCATTATACAAATAATGCTGGGAAAACTCTTTAATACCTTTCCAGCTAGTTAATGTTAATTTTTCTATTTCTCTTAACCTTTCATTTTGCAATGAGGTATGTCCTAATTCGGAACTTCGCTATGATCATATTTGAGATAACATTCGCAGTTATTAGGGTTACTTCCCCCTTTTTAATTCTTCATATTGACTAGGGTATGATTCTACCCATTGTTCCCAAAGAACTTTTACAGATTCTCCTAAAAATGTTTCAAGATATGTTAACATATCTTCTACCTTAGTGCCTATGCTATACTGATTTTGTATATATTTTTGTACTATTAAACCTTTCCATATGTTGATAATATTCGGCCAATCTATTGGGTCATGAGCTGCTAGGTTTAATATAGCACCATCATTTTTATAATTTTGGAATTGCACTGGTTTTTCAAAATCTCTTCTTTTAGTACCCATGTATCTATATTGTCCTGGGATATATGTAGGTTGATAATCATCTTTTTCCGGAGGCCATTGTCCAAATTGTCCCGGTAGGTCTCTCTCTTTCTCCTTCTCTTTTTGCATTTATTCTCCATATCCTCTTCTTCTTTTACCACTACTTTCTACTTCCATGGCTTCCATTGCATTGTCTAAATTATGTAGTCCCACATCATCTAGTGAGTTATAGAAATCACTATTTTGTTCTGAATCATCATATCTTTCATCTTCTAACCACATTTCTTTTATTAATTCCTCCTCTTCCTCATAACTTTCTAACAATAACTTATTATTGATATCCCATTGCTCTTCTTCACTAACAATTTCTTCTTTTTGAATAATATTCTTATCTTCATTATTATTATTAATGATAGAATTTTTATTAATGATCGCATTTGCTTTTCTTTCTGCGGATGCTATAATTTTATCTTCCATGCTTGAACTACTAGTGGCAGACATTTTATAATTTTTTAGTTTCTTTAACCTTGCAATTTCTCGAATGATAAATAGTTCTCTTTCTCTAATTTTCGGCCAATCCTTTGTCATAGAATGACTATATTCCCATTCAATATGCTTTAGCTTCTTTTCCCAATGAATTATTTCATCATCTAAATTAGTCTTTTCCATACATTCAGATATACCTTTATTCTTATCATCATTAATTTCCGATTCTGACATAAATGATTTAGAGTCTTCTATTGATGCAGCTTTATAGTTCATAAATCGAATACTGCAACTTCCTTCACAATTTTGATAGCTTATGTAGTTTTCAGGTTGCTTTAATTCTTTTTTCTCTATTAATTCTCCTATCTTCCATTCTTCTCTTGCTCTTTCTTCAGAGCCAATTTTAAGAGGATTCATAAATTTAATACCTTTTGATTGCATACTATCAATTACATCATTCACATTCACTCTATATCTGGAGCTGCTTCTATTAGTGAGCCTTCCTATAAATTCTATGCTTACTAGCAAATTTGTTCCTTTAAAATCTTCATAACCTTTAGTTTGGAAACCAAAACTCATTTTTTCTATAAATTCTTTTACGGGCATCATTAGGTCTGGAGCTATATAGGTTATTAATCTATTTTCATTCATGTCTCCTTCCAAAAATCCTAATGCTGCTTTATCTACAGATTACCATCTTCTATCTAATAAAGTTATGAAAACCTTCGCACCTAATTTCTTCCTTGTCATACCTTTAACTCCTATGATATACATGCCTTGATGAATATATTTGTAACCACAATATTTTAATTCATTTTCAATATTTTTGCTTACAATTCTTAAATCTACTGGATGTGTTAACACGCTTAATTCTACTTCTCGAGATATTCTGTATAGACCACTCTTACTTTCAAACATACCCATGTGATATACTTGTTGTGGCTTTATTTTTCTTAGGGTATCTTTTTGATATCTTTCTAGATCTCTTTGTATATCAATAACTTCTTCAATGCTATCAATATCATCAACTTTGCATGATAATCTATGCTTCATGGCTAGAGGTCTTGAATCTTGCCTTACTAATTGGAGAGTTTTGTCTCGTCTAAGGAAGCCTTTAGATACATCCATTTTTCTGAATTAATATTTCTAGTAGAGGAAACTATCCCGGATGATGATAGCACAATTTCTTTATTGCTTTGCACATTTTTTAGCTTATCTAATACTTGGATTAGTAGTTTGATGATTGTGTTATTTTGTCTTATTATTACTTTGGAATCTTCCTTTGGGGAGTCGTGATCGGAGAATCCGACAGGAGGTGACAGGTATTTAGCTACTTCGTTTAATGCTTGAGTATAT
Source organism: Aegilops speltoides (assembly GCA_021437245.1). Classification (NCBI taxonomy): domain Eukaryota; kingdom Viridiplantae; phylum Streptophyta; class Magnoliopsida; order Poales; family Poaceae; genus Aegilops; species Aegilops speltoides. The sequence continues at coordinate 425,040,023 of CM038141.1, read as the reverse complement.
TCGGTCATATAATTATGAGATAATCAAAGTTTTAACCTCTTGCACCAACTTTTTTATTTCAAGTATATCTTGTCTTGATTCAGTGCGTGGGAGTGACTCTTTGCCTTTACTTAAGTAACGGCCTATTGATAACACTTCCTCTTTAATATAATCGTTATTCTTGGAAACTGTATTCTGTCTTGCTTTTGCTTCCTCTAGCTTATGTAAAGCTAGATCAATTTTATTATTCAAACCTGAATACTTATTAGCAAGCTTTTGGTATTCTTTGAATAAACTTTCAAATTTTTGGTCTAAATTATCTTGTCTTTTCCCCAAGATATGTAAAAGTTATATATCAAATCGACGACTGTATTTAACTGGCTATGAGATGAATGCCAGATATGCTCTTCAGAAGGATTTACTCTACACCTTATATTTAGATTTTCCTTAGTATTTATTACTTTACTGCGCTTAACTTCTAAGTTTAAATATTTTAACCTTTCAATGGCTAAACACTGGACCTGATACCAACAATATACGGATCTATTTATAAATTTAGCTAATTAATATCATATTAGATTTTGATTAGGTTAATATGTGATTAGGTGAAAGTGGTAGACAGGACGTACTTTTTATCTTGAATAGTATTTACTATTCACTAGGTAGGGCACTATTCACGAAAGAGCTTTACTATTTAAAACACTATTTGGAATAGTATTTTCACTATTCACAGTAATATTTAATTCAATGTGATTACCTTCACGTTCTAACTAGATTAATTATTTTATACAGGATCTATTCTGGGCTGGCGAGGCCAACAAATCGACCGACGAATGTACGCAGTGGTGTAAAGTCCTACTCAGTACTCACCATATTTATCATTATGTTGCATCAGATGTAGCTAGTTACGTTCACTTAGCAGTTTTAATTGCAAATTTATGGGGTAAATTCCTATCGTCTTCCCAGGCAGTTCCACCCGAAGGGAACACTTCTCTACGGTCCCAAGGTTCTCATTCAAAATGCCACTCTGGGCTACACAGAGAACTACACACGCAGAGGTTTCTCCTATAGGATCCCTAGCATAAGAACTCGTCCCATAAATTCATAAATAAAAGCACTAAGTGAAACCAAGAAACTACATCATTTCAACAACATAATTTACATATGGTTTTCCCTTTGGGAGGCCCCGAAGGGATTACACACAACTAGAAAATTACCTTCAAACTCTTGGCAAACTAAGCGCCTTCTTGGCTATTACTAGTAGTGGTGGTGGCTAGACTACAAAGGAAGTGGTGCTCTGGTGGAGAGTCTGGATGCTCTGAGTGCTTCGTGCTCTCCCGTGTCTTGTGTTTCCTTCTTGAGCCCAGCGTCTTCTTTTATAGCCGCGAGGGGTGGCTGCAAGGTGGCCTTCGGGAGCCTTCCTTCACTTATTTTACACACGGTAGCATGCACACGTGTCCTACTAGGGTATACGCGTGTCCTTCTAATAATATAGAAAAGTGCGAGAGAGTGCCGACAAGCTTCAATCTTCAGGAATCTTTGCTTTCTTCACGTGGCATTGTCTCTTGGTGAATAATTGGCTGGTCTTTGTGTACCGTCTTTGCTCTTTAGCGTCTGATCTTCATGCGATTAGCCTTGAGAGCTTCTTCTGCCTTCAAGAATCCTTGTGTCAGTGTATGCGTGCATACATGCCAAGGCTGCTTACATTTTCAATACAGCTTAATATTATTATTTATTTATTATATATATATATATTTCAATTTTTTTTTACAGGGGGTCTTCACTGCACATATGATTGATAATACCTTATCAATATTTAAAGGACCTTATGCGAATTTCTATCAATATTCGGGTCGGGTATAGGTCCTCCGCGCCCGAATAATTGATAGCAATATCAATATATGCAATTTGGGATTTATTCAGGTCGCTGCCCATGCCCTGCTATGTCCATATGATCATCATCATTTAACAGATTGAAATCATATTTTTCATCACATTCTTTCTTTATTTCTTCAAATTTTTCATCCATTTCTAGCCTTAATTCTTTTAATATTTCCTCCTTTAATTCTTTCTTTATTATCTTTGAAAATTCTTCAAACCTTTTATCCATTTCTTGATCTATGTATTCACTGTCTAAAGGGTCAAGCCCCTTTAGAAGGCATTCTTGATATGTCTTATATTTTGGGGATTCTTCTTTCTTTATATTGTTTGAGCTTGATGCCTCCCCCTTTGTGGGAGTTGGTGAAGCAGGTATGCCTCTTTTCATTTGGATATAGTTTTTAGCCTTTGGGTCAATATAATAATCTGGTCCTAATACCTTCCTTGCCCAAAGTAAGGCCTCATCTATCTTGTAATATCTTTTGAATGTTAAATCTTGTCCATTTCTTTTTGCATCTAATTTTTCAATCATAATATTCTCCCATTCCAAATATATGCCAGGTTTGTTTCCATCAAATATAAGATATAGAGTTTTTCCTTTTGGTATTTCAACCTTTCTTGGCTTTGGCACATTTTTGTTTAATTCATTAAAATATTCAGCCAAACTGTTGAGAATTGATAAAAATATCCTTTTCCTCTCTTTTGAGAGTATATTGGTACCAAAAGTTATCCAATATGCATCTTTGAGCTTCATCAAGCTTGATATGGGCTTTTGGCTTGAAATTGAATGTATTTGGCTGAAACATTTTCAGCCTATTTTCTTCTCCAAGAAGAGATATTCATCTTTGTTGGCGAATAATCCTCTCCTCATTTCTGCAAATTTGATGCACGAGAAAATATGTCGTAAGGTATTATCCTTCCCTTAATATGCTCAAAAATAACTTTATAACCATTCCCACTATAGTGTCTTCAAATAAAACCCATCTTCTGGTTGAGCTTTTCTTACTATTAATTTTATTGTAATATCGACATATAGCTTCACAATTGTTCAGATCTTGTAAATTCTTTAAATCCTAGATATAGCCTAAATGCATTTATTGCATTTACTACTGCAAGGATTTCCCTATCAATATTGTTTACCGTCTTTAATTTGTAACTTCCCGAAGCATATCTGCATATTTTTTCATCTGCTTTTGGAGAGTATTTATTGGGTTTTTGTTTGAGTATCGCACCCCATCCTACCTTAGATGCATCTGTCTCAATTATAAAATAATTGTCTTCTAGAGGCAATTCTAGGGGTTTTAAATTCTTGACCTTTTCCTTGATGGCCTTTACTAATTTTATATCTTCAGAATTGAAGTATCTTTGACCATTTTTTCTTAGTTTAGCATATAAAGGTCCTGCTAGCTTTGCTAAGTTATCTATATAGTTTCGCGCATAGTTTACAATTCCTAAGAACTGTTGTAAAACCTTTTATCACTCATATTATCAGAAACTCTAATATTTTCTTTGCAATATGTTCTTGTAGATATATTTTTCCTTCTCCTATTTCATGACCAAGGAAATTTATTTTCTCTTTGCAAATTTCCATCTTCTTTTTAGATAGTATGAGCCCATTTTGTTCTACCTTTCGAAAGAACACTTCAAGATGGGCTATATGCTCTTTGTATGATTTTGAGAATACTAACAAATCATCTACGTATACTAATATAAATGCTTGATTCTCATTAAATATATTTTGCATCTTTCTTTGAAATAGTGCAGGTGCATTCTTTAGGCCTAATGGCATTACTACCCATTCATAATGGCCTTGTGGACAAGTAAATGCTGTCCAGGGAATAGATTCTTCAGCCATTTTTACTTGCCAAAATCCTGCCTTTAAATCGAATTTGGAGAAATATTTACTTCCTTGTATTCTGTTAATCCATTCCTGCTTATTAGGTATGTTGTATGCATCGTCAACTGTATTATCATTAAGCCTTTTAAAGTTAATTACCATTCTAGATTTACCTCTAACTTCTTGACATGATTTCTAACTATAAAAGCAGCAGATCGATGAGGGCTTCGCTTTCTTATAGCTTTTAACTTTAATAACTATTCAATATGCATTTTGAACTCTTGATATCTTTAGGAGTTGCTTCTATTGGTCCTGACTTAATTATATAATCTGGATTTATGATATTTATTTTGCAAACTATAGAGTTCTTATCCCAATGTTTCATTGGTATTTCTCCAATAATTTGTATACTTTCTAGTCTTTGCACAATCTTATCTATATCCTTTTTGGATTTTATATCTCTATACCAATTTGGAGAGAATGATTGCAACCCAATGCATTCAGTACATGTATTTTCTATATGATATTCTTCTATGGTTTCACTAAGTTCTTCGTCTTTACATAATTCAAGGGGATCTGGACTTGTGCAATATTCATCATCTAAATTAGATATTTCTACATTTTGCAAGGACTTTCTTTGTTTTCACACTTCAGATATGTATGGAACATTATCTTGATAAGGAATAAATGTTACCCCCTCTTCATGTATGATTGTGGTTTGTAAAGATTGTTGTAAAAATCTTAACCCTATTATCATGTCATCATTTATTACTGACAAATCTCTTATTGTAATTTCATCTATTATATATTTTGTGCCATTTATGTAAGCTTCAATATTATATGTTATGTCGTGCGCGATGGGGCGCGACACCTATGGGGCCGGGGACGGCCCCTTCGTGAGTTCGGTACGAGGGCGGAGGATGCACGGAGAGCAGATCGAGGCGTCTTGCTGGCGAGCGAGGATTTTACCCAGCCGGGCGCGATGGTCGCGTAAACCCTCTGCTGCTTTGTGTTGTATTCGCCGGGGGCTTGAAGAGCTACAGAGTAGCTACCCGGCGTGAGAGTTGCAAATGAGTCGAACCCCTCTCGTTGTGCATGGGCCTCCTTTTATAGGGCAAGGGTCACCGACGGTGTCAACGTAAGGTAGAGGGTAAAATGTAAAAGAGGTGGTAGTTGGAACAGTGCGAGAACAAGTGCAGCTACGATTGCTTGAACAATGGGATCTACCTACTTTTGACAGAGGGGACAAGAGCATTAAATGCCGTCGCCGTCGCCCCAAAAGCTCCCGCCTTGCGTCTCCGTTTGCCACGGCGATGGAGCCACCACCGTGGAGTGCCACCGCACCCTCATGCAAGACCTGACACCCGCCACGCGTCTCTGGAGAAAGCTGAAGGCGACGCGTGGGCAGATGAGCTGGAGTGCGGGCACGCAGCGTAGCTCGCCCGGCAAGTACCTTGCCGGGGTCTTGATCTTGCCGGGCCCGGGAGCTTGTCGGGCTTGTAACTTGTCGCTCCCCGGGCCCTCGCCGGGACGCGTATAGCGCCGAGGCGTGTCTTCTGTGATGTAGTCTTCTAGCCTCCCCGGCGAGCTCCTCTCGCCAGGGCCTTGTGTGGGTGATATGATCTTGAGCCTGGAACGGCCTTCCCGGCAAGCTCCTCTTGCCGGGGTCTTGACCTTCTGTCTTGTACACTTTGTTCTTGAATAGCTTGGTATGGAGCGGGAATGGTCTCCGGCAAGCATTTGGTGGATCCAGCCACGGGAAGCTGCGACTGCCCGTGCACAAGTTGGGGTACTGAGGTACCCCTACCTTAGTACACCGACAGAGCCCGGCTGGGCCATACACGGTGCCGAGCGCTGTTGGGCCAGGCCCAAGACAGTGCACGGGCACACGAAGCCCATGGCGCGTCGAATCTGCCTCTGCATCCGCCGCTTCCCCCGAAACGGCACGCGTCGATTGCGGCGTCGTGGGAGACGTGGGCGGCGCATGCAGCCTTTAAGGCATCCACCCCGTGATCGTGGCGCAGAGCGGGGTCGCTTCACCCGTCGCTCCGGCTCCGCTTTTTGCACGCTGCCCTCATGCATGGGGGTCGGGCGGCGAAAGTGGGAGGCCGAGCCGTCCGCGGGCGGAGGCGCGAGTCGGCCCGCTCCTCGGCCTCCTCGCTTCGATTGGTTGGGGGGCGGTTGAGCCCCACCTCGCCCTTTAAAAGGCGGAAGGGGAGCACAATGGCCACACTCATCCACTTCTCCTTTCATCTTCATCTTCGTTCTTCTTGCCGCCATGGAAGGGGGAATCCGGCTCTTCAACGGTGGCGGCGAGGGTCGCTTCTAGGCAGCGCACCACTCCCCATCCTGCTCCCGTGGCGGCGGAGCCGCTCCGAGAGAGAGAGGAGGGCGTGGCGTGGGCGAGGCCGGGGCGTGGCCGAGGCGGCCGGGAGAGGCGGTCGTGGTGACGTGCCTCCTCCATCTCCCCGGCGTCTCGACCACGGCCCGGTCCACACCGGAGATGACCCCAGGAGTTCTTCATCAAGCTTCGCGGGCGCCTCGTCGCCGCCTCGGCTGCCGGCCCGTTCGCGGACGCAATGGGGCGGATCCACCCGACGTGATGGAGCTACGCGCGAGGGGCTGCGGGATCAGCGGCACTTTCGGGTGAGTGTCGTGTCCCCAGCCCCGGCGTGATGTTCTTCGACCGAGGGTGGAAGACGTTCGCCCGGATCCATAGCTTGACGGCGGGGTTCACCCTCCATTTCAAGTTAATGGATGGTGACCTCCTCGCCGTCAAGGTCTTCGGCGATTACGGGACCCGGCTACGCTGTTGTGTGGACAGCTCCTCGGATAGCGAAGGCCCTCCTCGGCGAGAGTGACGAGGAGGAGAGCGGCAGCGGCGGCGAGGGATGGCGGGTCCGACTAGGCGTCGGACACCGCTGCCATACGCCACCACCGCAACCCCATCTTCTGGGTTGCCGGCCTCCTGAACTCCCCGGGCCGTCTCCTTGGCGGCTGGCGTGAAGAGGCAGCGAGAAGAGGAAGAGGGGGCGGCGGCAAGGCCGTTAAGTCGAGTCGAGGCGAGGTGCCCTCGCGCCGATGTCCCACCACTCCGTCTTCAAGCTCGCCTCCAACGCCTCCGTCTCCGCCAAGCTCCTGGCCGGCTCCCGGGGGGTTCTCTTGGTGTCTTCTGGCGCCCGCGGCTCTCCGGGCATGCGTTCCCCATGCCCGTCACCTTGCGCAGCTCCTGGGGCACGGCGGCGTCACCGCCACGCTCTCCTAGGCGCTCCTTTCGCCCTTCTCCGACAAGTTCTTCTTGCCGGGGCCTCCTTCCCAGCGAGCTCATCTTGCCGGGGGCTCCTTGACCTACCTCCTGAACTCCTGAACAGAGAAACAGGAGAGGGATCACGGGCACCTTATCTTTTTAAATCTGTAAGCCCTCGGGCATTAGCTGCATTCAAAAACTTGTAATCCTCTCTATCATGTTTTTCATCCTCTATGGACTTGTACTAAACTGGATGTTTTTAATGAAAAGAGGGAAAGCTTGCGGATCGAGTCTTTTACTTGACTGCGTGCCTTGTGTGTTCTTACGCTATCGGGAGCTTGCCGGGCGAACACGCTTGCCGATCACGGACAGCCATTGGCGGTGTCGCTTCCGGCAAGCAACCTTGCCGGGCGATTCTTATGACGCTTAACTTGCTGAGCAGGCTCGAAAGCAAGATAAGGGTGCAGCGGCACACTTGTGTTTGTTGAGCGGACTCGAAACAAACCAAATGCATAATCCCAGGCCACGACTCGGCTCCTCCACGCACGGGTTTTACAAGACACGCTTCGTTCAAAGACGCAGTCCGCATTTCCGGTCCATAGGAGGATGCATGACGAGGATGAAAAACTTATCGTACGGCAGCCCCAGCAACTCGGCTTGCGGAGATTTAAACTTGGTGCTCGCAGCCCCCAGCGAGGCGGGCTCGCCGAGGAAGAACCTTGGCACCCGCAGCCCCCGGCGACCCTGGCTTGCCGGGCCCCAGGTGCTGGTGTGATCTTTCGGTTCCTCCTTGTCGCTGCAATTTCAGTCATGAAAACAGCTGAGGTAGATATGTAACACCTTCATGTATATGTATGTGTATGTAGATCTTGACTATGCAATACGATGCCGTGTCTTGCCCTTCGTATGTTTGTACTCTACGCTCTCGGGGAGCTTGTCGGGGCGAACACGCTTGCCGCGGGACAGCCCGCTGGCGGTGTTGCTTCCGGCAAACAACCTCGCCGGGCGATTCGACGCTTAACTTGCTGAGCAGGCTCGAAAGCAAGATAAGGTGCAGCAGCACACTTGTGTTTGTTGAGCGGACTCGAAACAAAACAAGCACGCAATCGGGCCACGACTTGGCTCCTCTCGCGCACAAGCCTCTCATACGAAGGACACCTCACGGCAGGGCTTGCCACGTTACACCTCTACTTTCGCCTTTTGTGCGCTTTCACCCCACGCTTCTAGGGAACTTGCGGCGCTTAACGCGCTTGCTGAGTACGGGACATCAGCAGCCCGCTGGCTGGCGTCGCTTCCGGCAAGCAACCTTGCCGCGTCTAGTTCGCGACGCGCTTAACTTGCTGAGCAGGCTCGAAACGAAACGAGGGCGCGAAGCTGGTCGCGGCTCACTCTTAACTCGTTGAGCGTGTTCGAAGCAAAGTAAGGGTGCGACCATTCACAGGCAGGCTCCTCCGCGCACAGGTTTCGCGTACAAAGGATGAATGCGCGAGGGATATAACAAATAAAAGCGTGGAATTAAGGAGTGCTCTGCACGAAGGCTCGAGCGACTTAGCTTTTCTTTTTCTTGCTTCTTTGCACTTGCTGGTGGAACTCAATGGCGCGTCCTCGACGACAGCGCAGCACTCCGGGGAGGTGCGTTTGCCGGAACGAGCACCAGTGCTGTCTTTGCCGGGCTTATAAGCGTCGAGGAGCTGCGCTTGCGGAGTGGCGCCAGAGCCGTCCCTCGCCGGACTTAAAGCTCGATGGTGCGTCCTCGGCGACAGCGTAAGCGCTCCAGGGAGATGCGCTTGCCGGCACGGAGGGGAGCGGGAGCGAGCGGCGCGAGGAACAGGACATGCTCGGACTCCTAGTAGCGATAGGAGGAGCAAGGCCCTGCTCCGGCACTTTCGCTTTGCTCGTGTCCGGACAGCAGTCCGGAGCATCCCGCGAGCCTCCGGCCTATTCTTGCCCCAGCAGGCGGATACCACCTCTCGTGGTATGGCGCTGCTGGGCAGCCGTGTGCTGAGATGGACGTGGATCTGCGGAGACCGAGGCGCGGTCATCCGTCCTGTCCCTGGATCTGGTGGCGCCGCGAGTGCCCTCGCGGCGTCCACCCTATCGACGGCGCCTCCCCCGCCCGCCGCGGGCTCCGGTGGCGGCGGGTGAGATGCAGACGGGTCTGCGACCCTTGAGGCCCTCGTCTTCGGGGCCATGGCGCGGTTGTCGGCGGTCGTCGGCAGCAAACCGGAGAGGTTGATGAAAAGCGGCGCGCTGAACGCCGGATCAGTCCGCACAACCTCGGCGCCCCTACTGGCGCGCTAAAGATGTCGTGGCGCGATGGGGCGCGACACCTATGGGGCGGGGACGGCCCCGCCGTGAGTTCGATGCGAGGCGGAGGATGCACGGAGAGCGATCGAGGCGTCTGCGCGGCGAGGAGGATTTTACCCGGCCGGGCGCGATGGTCGCGTAAAACCCTCGCTGCTTTGTGTTGTATTCGCCGGGAGCTTGAAGAGCTACATAGTAGCTACCCGGCGTGAGAGTTGCAAATGAGTCGAACCCCCTCGTTGTGCATGGGCCTCCTTTTATAGGGCAAGGGGTCACCGATAGGTGTCAACGTAAGGTAGAGGGTAAAAATGTAAAAGAGGTGGTAGTTGGAGCAGTCGGGAACAAGGCAGCTACGATTTGAACAATGGGATCTACCTACTTTTGACAGAGGGGACAAGAGCATTAAATGCCGTCGCCGTCGCCCAAAAGCTCCCGCCTTGCGTCTCCGTTTGCCACGGCGATGGAGCCACCACCGTGGAGTGCCACCGCACCCTCATGCAAGACACCACCCGCCATGCGTCTCTCGAGAAAGTGAAGGCGACGCGGGCGATGAGTGGAGTGCGAACGCAGCTGAGCTCTTCGCCCGGCAAGTACCTTGCCGGGTCTTGATCTTGCGGGCCCGGAGCTTGTCGGGCTTGTAACTTGTCGCTCCCCGGGCCCTCGCCGGGACGCGTATAGCGCCGAGGCGTGTCTTCTGTGATGTAGTCTTCTAGCCTCCCCGGCGAGCTCCTCTCGCCAGGGCCTTGTGTGGGTGATATGATCCTGAGCCTGGAACGGCCTTCCCGGCAAGCTCCTCTTGCCGGGGTCTTGACCTTCTGTCTTGTACACTTTGTTCTTGAATAGCTTGGTATGGAGCGGGAATGGTCTCCGGCAAGCATTTGGTGGATCCAGCCACGGGAAGCTGCGACTGCCCGTGCACAAGTTGGGGTACTGAGGTACCCCTACCTTAGTACACCGACATGCTAGCTGGTTATGGATCTTCTTTATTCCTGACATATCGGTAGATACTTCAGCTTTATTATCATCTATAGTTTCAACTATTTCGGGACATCTTATAAAATATTTATCATGGATAATATTTTTAGTGCAACCAGTATCTAATAGTACCAGTACTTTATATGAAATATTTGGCTTCAGAACAATCTTAACTGGGATCCTTATTCCTAACACTTCTTTGAATGGTAATCGAACAATATATTTGTTTCCAAAACTAGTAATTGCATCTTTCAATTGTATTAATTTGTCTCCTTTTTTATCCCTTACTGTTATCATTTGCTCTTTCATTTCTGTGTTTTTTGGGATATTATCATTTTCCTCTTTACTATTTTCTAACTCATCTTTAAGTTTTTCTAGCTCTGCTTCTAGCTTATTTATTCTATTTTCTAAATTTCTAACCCTACTAGATAATATTCGCTCTTCCGGTTCCAATTCTATCTCTTGTCTCCACTTTTGATTATTGGCTCTTAGACATGAGGCACATGCTTGTTTTAAACACAAGCTACATGTAAACCTATTATCTTGGCTTGGATAATATATACGGAAAGCACATTTTATGTTATAATCACCTTTTCCTCTAATCCAATCATGTTCACAATCTACTTGGTTCATCATTTCAATTTTTAAACCGGCTAAATAATCTATTAGGTCTATTTCATCTTCACTTGATTCATATTCTGGAGCCTCATTTTCTACTTCATCTGTTTCTATAATTGAATATATTGACTCATCGTCTTTTATTTCATCATCACATACTAATATATTTTCATTGACGCTATCTATAATTAACACTCTCTCTTGTTCTTCATATTTGCTAGAGTATCTTTTCTGATCTTTATTAGGGCAAGTTCTACTTAGATGATCTGGTGAGTTACATATGAAACACCTCCATGTTTTATCATAGGTTTTCTTAGGATTGTATCTTCTTACATTTCTTTTATGCAAGAATGGGGCTCTATTGTCTGATCTTCTTAAGAAATATCTTTTCTTTGTTCTAAAATTTCTATTATCTCTCCTTTGTGGTTTATAATATTTGTTTTTCCTATGCCTTTCTTCTCCATATGTAAGTGGTATTTGGACTATGTTATTGCAAAAATTGTAATCTGATTTCTTCATAGATCTTTGGGCTTGAATACTAGTACACACCTTTCTTAATTGTTTGAAAACAAATGTTACAGCTTGAGATATGTTTACCACGTTTCCCGCAGTTTCCTTTTTATATTCTTCAAATATTATTGACCCTAGGGATCGAGCAACTTATTAAAATATCTTTCTACTACGCCTACATTAAAACCCTGTTTAGCAAGAGTAGCATTATACAAATAATGCTGGGAAAACTCTTTAATACCTTTCCAGCTAGTTAATGTTAATTTTTCTATTTCTCTTAACCTTTCATTTTGCAATGAGGTATGTCCTAATTCTGGATCTTCTGCTATGATCATATTTGAGATAACATTCGCAGTTATTTGGGTTACTTCCTGCCCTTTTAATTCTTCATATTGACTAGGGTATGATTCTACCCATTGTTCCCAAAGAACTTTTATAGATTCTCCTAAAAATGTTTCAAGATATGTTAACATATCTTCTACCTTAGTGCCTATGCTATACTGATTTTGTATATATTTTTGTACTATTAAACCTTTCCATATGCTGATTATATTCGGCCAATCTATTGGGTCATGAGCTGCTAGGTTTAATATAGCACCATCATTTTTATAATTTTGGAATTGCACTGGTTTTTCAAAATCTCTTCTTTTAGTACCCATGTATCTATATTGTCCTGGGATATATGTAGGTTGATAATCATCTTTTTCCGGAGGCCATTGTCCAGCTGTCCTGGTAGGTCTCTCTCTTTCTCCTTCTCTTTTTACAGACGATTCTCCATATCCTCTTCTTCTTTTACCACTACTTTCTACTTCCATGGCTTCCATTGCATTGTCTAAATTATGTAGTCCCACATCATCTAGTGAGTTATAGAAATCACTATTTTGTTCTGAATCATCATATCTTTCATCTTCTAACCACATTTCTTTTATTAATTCCTCCTCTTCCTTATAACTTTCTAACAATAACTTATTATTGATATCCCATTGCTCTTCTTCACTAACAATTTCTTCTTTTTGAATAATATTCTTATCTTCATTATTATTATTAATGATAGAATTTTTATTAATGATCGCATTTGCTTTTCTTTCTGCGGATGCTATAATTTTATCTTCCATGCTTGAATTACTAGTGGCGTACATTTTATAATTTTAGTTTCTTTAACCTTGCAATTTCTCAAATGATAAATAGTTCTCTTTCTCTAATTTTCGGCCAATCCTTTGTCATAGAATGACTATATTCCCATTCAATATGCTTTAGCTTCTTTTCCCAATGAATTATTTCATCATCTAAATTAGTCTTTTCCATACATTCAGATATACCTTTATTCTTATCATCATTAATTTCCGATTCTAACATAAATGATTCAGAGTCTTCTATTGATGCAGCTTTATAGTTCATAAATCGAGTACTGCTACTTCCTTCACAATTTTGATAGCTTATGTAGTTTTCAGGTTGCTTTAATTCTTTTTTCTCTATTAATTCTCCTATCTTCCATTCTTCTCCTGCTCTTTCTTCAGAGCCAATTTTAAGAGGATTCATAAATTTAATACCTTTTGATTGCATACTATCAATTACATCATTCACATTCACTCTATATCTGGAGCTGCTTCTATTAGTGAGCCTTCCTATAAATTCTATGCTTACTAGCAAATTTGTTCCTTTAAAATCTTCATAACCTTTAGTTTGGAAACCAAAACTCATTTTTTCAATAAATTCTTTTACGGGCATCATTAAGTCTGGAGCTATATAGGTTATTAATCTATTTTCATTCATGTCTCCTTCCAAAAATCCTAATCTTGCTTTATCTACTGATTCCCATCTTCCATCTAATAAAGTTATCAAAACCTTCGCACCTAATTTCTTCCTTGTCATACCTTTAACTCCTATGATATACATGCCTTGATGAATATATTTGTAACCACAATATTTTAATTCATTTTCAATATTTTTGCTTACAATTCTTAAATCTCTTGGATGTGTTAACACGCTTAATTCTACTTCTCGAGATATTACAGATAGACCACTCTTACTTTCAAACATACCCATGTGATATACTTGTTGTGGCTTTATTTTTCTTAGGGTATCTTTTTGATATCTTTCTAGATCTCTTTGTATATCAATAACTTCTTGTAGGATCGTTGAAGGCAAGAGTGTCTAGAGGGGGGGTGATTAGACAACTCGACAAGATAAAAGATTATGCCTTTTGATTAACATAAGTTCATAGCAAGTTCACAATGAAGGTCAAGTCAAGCATCATGCATACAAGTCGAACAACATACTAAACATGCAATTCTAGAGTATAGAGCAGCGGAAAGTAAATTGCATGAATAGTAAGGGAGAGATTGTGAAGAGCAAACGCAATTGGAGACACGGAGATTTTTTCTCGTGGTTCCGATAGGTGGTGCTATCGTCAATCCACGTTGATGGAGACTTCAACCCACGGAGGGTAACGGCTGCGCGAGTCCACGGAGGGCTCCACCCACGAAGGGTCCACGAAGAAGCAACCTTGTCTATGCCATCATGGCTTACGCCCACGGAGGACTAGCCTTACTCGGGGTAGATCTTCACGAGTAGGCGATCTCCTTGCCCTTACAAACTCCTTGGTTCAACTCCACATCATGACGGAGGCTCCCAAGTGACACCTAACCAATCTAGGAGGCACCACCCTCCAAAAGGTAATAGATGGGGTTGGTGATGATGAACTCCTTGCTCTTGTGCTTCAAATGATAATCTCCCCAACACTCAACTCTCCTCACCGATTTGGCTGTGGTGGAGGAAGGATTGAGTGGAAAGCAACTTGGAAAGACTAGAAATCAAGTTTCATATGGTGGGAGTGGAGCAACTTGATCTCAACACAAGGGTAGGTAGTTTTCTTCTCGAAATGTAAGGTAGGAGTGATAGTTCTTTCGATGGCTCTCTCCACGAATGAAGAGGAGGTGGAGGGTATTTATAGCCTCCACACAAAATCCAACCGTTACACACATTTGAGCAATCTCGGTCGGACCGAAGTTGACAACTCGGTCGGACCGAAAGTTCAAATCTTGTGAGCGTTGGGATTTTCTTGGGACCGAAAATACAATCTCGGTTAGACCGATTCTTCCAAAGTCTAGGGTTTGCCAATCTCGGTGGGACCGACTTTCTCATCTCGGTGACACCGATTTGAGTCTGAAGGTTCTGAAGCTTGGCAACACCAGTTTGAATGACCGAGTTTGGAATCGGAAAATCCGAGATTCTAGGGTTTTGGCTATATGGCTGAGGTGGTTCATCTCGGTGTGACTGAGTATGGAATCGGTGGGACCGAGATTACTTATGAGTTTATGTGGGAATGAAAGATTGCTGATTGTTTGAGAGATAAATCACTAAGCACTTTAGAGCAACCAGATCATCATCATAACCTCATCCCCTTTTAATAGTATTGGCTTTCCTATGGACTCAATGTGATCTTGGATCACTAAACCAGAAATGGAGTCTTGAGCTTTTGCCAATGTTTTCCTCAGCATCTTAGGGGTTCACCTCTCTAGTCCTTTTGCCATGCCGAGTGGTTGACTTTCCTGAAACATACTTGTTAACAGCATTAGTCCAACCACAAAGTATGTTGTCATTAATTACCAAAACCACCTAGGGAGCAAATGTGCTTTCAATCTCCCCCTTTTTGGTAATTGATGGCAACACACAGAAAAGGATATCAAAGCTTACTAAAAGAAGGACATGGTTAACATTAAAGCTTTGACAGACATGTAGTACACAATCTCCCCCTACAAGTGTGCAAGATTTTAGATTTTGGTTTTGGACTACCACAAGCACACATGAGAGAAAAGCAAGATGTGCTACATGCAGCTTGGCTATATGCATCAGAGCAGATGAGGGTAAATGAGAGAAGATACATATGTGCATGGTGATTTCTTGCAAACAAGTATTCACAAGCAAGTCACCATCATGCACATTCTGCAAGATGCATATACTTACCTTGAAGTTCCTTGGTGATGTACCTGAAGAAATAAACTTGGAAAAACACGGTTAGATAACACAAGAGTAGTTCTTCAACCAGCAGCAAGAACATCAAGAGTGCCAAGCCAGGGATGACATGTATAAAGAGTGTCTCATGTTGAGCACTAGCTTGAATCAGTCAACATGTCTCCCAAGACTAAAAGATTTTCAATGAGCTCTGAGAGATTTTGCTTTTTATAAGATACCAATTGTGATCTTTTAAGATGCCAAACGTATAAGATACCAATTGTACTTTTCAGAATATACCAATGGTGAGAGCAAAAAAAAATCAAAATTAGAAGAATGATGCCAAGAGAAAGGTATTATCACAGTGAAATATATGGCAAAGCTTTGATGTGATCCTCTCCCCCTTAAGGTAAGGATGTTTTTCTTTCTTTAAGATATCTCCCCTTATCCTCCAAACTTCCCTTAAGTTCCCCAGCTCCCCCAGCTCCCCCTAAATCTTCTCCCCCTTTGACATCAAGTGCCGAAAAGGATAGTAAACCAGGAGGGGCAGGAAAGATGGAAGGAAAGAAATGGGTTCATTAAGAATCACATCTGGGCAAATTTAGATGTAAAGCATGTAAATCATTCAGATGAGCTGTAGATGATGATATCCTGAAGAATGTAAATCGGTGACACCGAAATGATATGGATCGGTGAGTCCGAAAGTCAGAGACTTAGGGCAGATCCCTTTTCGGTCAGACCGAAAGGATTGAATCGGTGACGCCGAGTTTAATTCCAGGGAAATACAGAGATAAGTCAGCTCACGTTGCAAGAAATGTTTCAGAAGATTTGCAATGAATTTGTAAATGATTTTCAGGGAATTTATCAGAGCTAAAGGATATACACAAGAACAGAAGAAACAGAGATGAAAAAGGTTGCTAGATGAAGTTTTTTTTTTTTTTAAAAAAAAAAATAAGCAAGGAATCTCAATGAGAGAACATAAGAGAAAAACAGAAAACTCCAAAACATACGTACTTCATCTAGATAGGGGTCGGCGACAAAGTCACCTATGTTTGAGTATATTGACTTAGGAGTCAAATGAGAACATTTGATCATAGGTCATACTCATCGTTTAAGCTCAAAATGGGGTTACCATTTTTCGATTAAGCATTTGATGTGATCACATCTTTTGAAGCTGCTTGTACTCATGTCTTTGAGCAAAGCTTCTTCAAGATGTGAAAGACATACCTTGGGCTTGTTGTTGCTTGTTCTCATGTAGGTGAACTTGATGTTGATGCTCATAGGATGTGAAATTGGAGCACCATTTTCAAGTGTGTAGCTCATCTTCCTACATGGGTTAGGCAAGCAAGGAAATACTCAAGAATATCCAATATGACATGAGTGAAGTACTAGAAGTATATGGTGTCAAAAAGGATATGTGAAACTTGTTCCTTGAACTCAACATCCCAAAGGGCTAGATACTTGGTCAATGACAAGATTACTCATGATTTGAGTGAGTGTGATAATCTTGTGGAATGTAGACTATCCAAGTACCTGCAAGGAGTTAGATGCAATACAAGGGGGCAAATGTGTCCAAGATATATGATCATCATCATAAGAGAAATATCAAGGATTAGTCAATTAGGCTCATGCCTTGCATGCATCAATGGAGTTTTCACTCCAAGTTTGAAGCATCAATGATGTTCAACTCACTCCTCAAGCGACAAAACACTTTCTCATCAAGTGGTTTTGTGAAGATATCTGCAAGCTGTTTGTCGATCGAACATGCTTAAGATCAATGTCACCCTTAGCAATATGATCACGAATAAAATGGTGACGAACTTCAATGTGTTTCGTGCGAGAGTGTTGCACGGGATTGTGTCCAATCTTAATTGCACTCTCGTTGTCACAAAGCAAAGGAACATGTCTTGCATGTATCCCATAGTCCTTAAGCATTTGTTTCATCCATAGCAACTGAGCACAACACGAACCAGCAGCAATATATTCTGCTTCTGCAGTTGATAATGATATCGAGTTTTGTTTCTTGGATGACCAAGACACAAGAGATCTACCAAGAAATTGACATGTACCCGAAGTTGACTTTCTGTCTATCTTGTCTCCGGCATAGTCCGAGTCGGAATAGCCAACAAGATCGAAAGAGGCCCTCTTAGGATACCAAATGCCAAAGTTAGGTGTGTGTATCAAATATCTCACAATTCTTTTAACAGCTTTAAGATGACATTCTTTAGGAGCAGCTTGATATCGAGCACACATGCATACACTCAAAGATAATATCGGGACGAGAAGCACAGAGATATAGTAGAGAACCAATCATGGATCGATATACCTTTTGATCAACAGGTTCTCCATCTTTAGTCAAATCATTATGTCCATTAGTAGGCATGGGGGTTCTCATACCTTTGCTCTCTTGCATGTTGAACTTCTTGAAGAGATCCTTAGTGTACTTAGTTTGTGAGACAAAAGTACCCTCCTTAGATTGCTTGATTTGCAACCCAAGGAAGAACTTAAGTTCACTCATCATGGACATCTCATACTTCTCTGACATAAGCTTCCCAAACTTCTCACTAAAATCAGGGTTAGTTGATCCAAAGATAATATCATCGACATATATTTGGCACACAAATAGTTCACCGTCAACCCTTTTTGTGAATAGCGTTGAGTCAATTTTACCAATCTCAAATCCTTTTTCAAGAAGAAAGCTAGTCAAGCATTTGTACCAAGCTCTAGGGGCTTGTTTAAGACCGTAAAGAGCTTTGTGCAATTTATAAACATGATTAGGCTTTTTAGGATTCACAAATCCGGGAGGTTGTTTCACAAACACTTCCTCCTCAATTTCACCATTTAGGAAAGCACTTTTAATGTCCATTTGATAGAGAGTAATGTTATGGTGGTTGGCATAAGCAAGAAGAATGCGAATGGACTCAAGTCTAGCAACGGGGGCATAGGTCTCACCATAGTCCATACCTTCGACTTGTGTGTAGCCTTGTGCTACGAGACGAGCCTTGTTGCGGATGACTTGTCCATCTTCATCTTGCTTGTTCCGAAACACCCATTTGGTTCCAATGACGTTTTGGTCATCATTGGGCTTCTCTACCAAAGACCAAACGTTGTTCCTCTCGAAGTTGTGCAGCTCTTCATGCATAGCGTTCACCCAATCCGGGTCTTCAAGCGCTTCTTCTACCTTCATAGGTTCAAGACTTGAGATAAATGAGTAATGCTCACAAAAGTTAGCTAAACGAGTTTTTGAGCGAGTGATTCTCCCGGAGTCGATGTCATTCATCATTTGTTCCACGGGATGGTCTTTCTTGACTCTTTCTCGAACTCGAGATAGCTTTTGTCGTGGTCGTGGCTGAGCTTCCTCATCATCCTCATCTTCTTCTTCATCTGTGTTGTTGGTGTTGTCTTGTGGTGTTGGAGAAGGAGGTTGTGGTGGATCTTCTTGTCGCACTTCCTCATCTTGGTGAGTTCCACTTGTGGAAGCTTCCATGTTGCCTTGAGGTTCACCTTGCCGTGAGGTAGGGGGCTCCACATATGCAGATGAGGTACTCTCCTTCACTTCCATGGGACGAATCTTTCCAATAGACAAGTCTTGAATGGCTTCCGATGGGTCTTTGTCTCCTACATCAATAGGCATTTGCTCTACTTGCGAGCCATTAGATTCATCAAACTTCACATCTACCGTCTCTTCAACCTTTCGGGTGAAATTATTGTAGACACGGTAAGTGTGAGAGTTTGATCCATAACCGAGGAAAAAGCCTTCATGAGTTTTAGGAGCAAATTTAGACCGACGATGCTTATCAAGAATATAGCATTTTGAACCAAAGACACGAAAATATCCCACTTGGGGTTTGTTACCCGTAAGGAGCTCGTATGAAGTCTTGCCGAGAAGCTTGTGAAGATAAAGTCTGTTGATGGCATGACAAGCTGTCTCAACAGCTTCACCCCAAAAGTGTTTTGGTGTCTTGTATTCATCAAGCATTGTCCTCGCCATCTCAATGAGCGTTCGGTTCTTCCTCTCAACAACCCCGTTTTGTTGAGGTGTGTACGTAGCTGAGAACTCATGTAGAATTCCTTCCTCATCGAGAAAAGAGTCCACATGGGCGTTTTTGAACTCCGTTCCGTTGTCACTCCGAACCTTCTTGATCTTCACCTCAAATTGATTCTGAGCCTTTCTAGCAAAGGTTTTGAAGATTTTCTGAACCTGCGATTTGTCATCAAGTAGAAATACCCACGTAAATCTGGAAAAATCATCAACAATAACTAGACCAAAGGAGTTACCACCAAGGCTTTTGTAAGCATTGGGACCGAAGAGATCCATATGAAGAAGCTCAAGCGGTCTCCTTGTGGTCATGATATTCTTCACGGGATGACTTCCTCCTACTTGTTTTCCTGCTTGACATGCACTGCAGAGTCTATCTTTGTCAAAGAAGACATCTTTAACACCAAGAATGTGATCACCTTTGATTAGCTTATCTAAATTTCGCATACCAACATGTCCAAGCCTTCTATGCCAAAGCCAGCCTTTAGCAGATTTAGCAATAAAGCAAGTTTTAGGTTGAGCTTTCTTAGTGAAATCGACAATGTATAGGTCACCTCTACGAATGCCAGTAAAGACCATGTTATGATTGTCACTACGAAAAACTTGGCAATCTACTTTGGTGAATAGCACATTGTATCCAAAGTCAGCTAATCTAGACACGGAAAGTAAATTGTATCCAAGTGATTCAACAAGCATGACATTTTTAATGGAGCTGTCATGAGATATGGCCACCTTACCAAGGCCAAGTACCTTACCCTTGGAGTTGTCTCCAAAAGTCACATACTTGCGTGGACCATCGTTCTTTGCAAGCTCTCGAAACATTTCTTCATCTCCGGTCATGTGATCGGTGCATCCACTATCGAGAATCCATTCTTTGCCACCGGATATGTAGTCTCTCATATTTGCCATTAGATTGAGACTCTTCATGATCTTGTCTAGCTCGGTGTCCGAATCGTCATCATGCTCATGCTCATCATCATATTGACCCATAGATAATTCATCATCAATACCTAGGTCAATTTGACAATGACTTGCATCAGTTTTATCAACGTGATAATAGTCATCGGAATGCAAAACAAGAGCATTTCTTATTCGAACATTGATAAAACCGGGATCACCCTTCTTTTTCATAAGATCACGAAGCTCAAAGAAGCATTTATCAAAGTTAGGATCTTTGGGGCGCAACATATCAAATTCAACAGTCTTGTATAGAATTTCATCAAGACCTCTCAACGAGTAGTCTGGATAAAGTTCTTCCAAGAACTTCCACATAGCATGGGCGCACTCAAAGTTCGTGACAAGCTCAAGCAAGTTATCAGGCAACCCTCTAATGATAAGATTGACAGTTCTAAGGTTACGAAGCAAATCACGCTCTTCATCTACAGTAGGGTGCAAGGGATCAAATGGTGGTACATATGGGGTTTCAACATATTTGCGTAAGTTGTATATCTTAAAGATAGCAAGCATTTCAATCCTCCACGAGTTGTAGGACACTCCATCAAGAATAGGCACTCTATGACTAACACTCCCAAACGTAGACACGTCCATCTTCCTCCAATGGTGTGCAAACCAAAGCAATGGAGACCAAAGCTCTGATACCAATTGTAGGATCGTTGAAGGCAAGAGTGTCTAGAGGGGGGGTGATTAGACAACTCGACAAGATAAAAGATTATGCCTTTTGATTAACATAAGTTCATAGCAAGTTCACAATGAAGGTCAAGTCAAGCATCATGCATACAAGTCGAACAACATACTAAACATGCAATTCTAGAGTATAGAGCAGCGGAAAGTAAATTGCATGAATAGTAAGGGAGAGATTGTGAAGAGCAAACGCAATTGGAGACACGGAGATTTTTTCTCGTGGTTCCGATAGGTGGTGCTATCGTCAATCCACGTTGATGGAGACTTCAACCCACGGAGGGTAACGGCCATGCGAGTCCACGGAGGCTCCACCCACGAAGGGTCCACGAAGAAGCAACCTTGTCTATGCCATCATGGCTTACGCCCACGGAGGACTAGCCTTACTCGGGGTAGATCTTCACGAAGTAGGCGATCTCCTTGCCCTTACAAACTCCTTGGTTCAACTCCACATCATGACGGAGGCTCCCAAGTGACACCTAACCAATCTAGGAGGCACCACCCTCCAAAAGGTAATAGATGGGGTTGGTGATGATGAACTCCTTGCTCTTGTGCTTCAAATGATAATCTCCCCAACACTCAACTCTCCTCACCGATTTGGCTGTGGTGGAGGAAGGATTGAGTGGAAAGCAACTTGGAAAGACTAGAAATCAAGTTTCATATGGTGGGAGTGGAGCAACTTGATCTCAACACAAGGGTAGGTAGTTTTCTTCTCAGAAATGTAAGGTAGGAGTGATAGTTCTTTCTGATGGCTCTCTCCACGAATGAAGAGGAGGTGGAGGGGTATTTATAGCCTCCACACAAAATCCAACCGTTACACACATTTGAGCAATCTCGGTCAGACCGAAGTTGACAACTCGGTCAGACCGAAAGTTCAAATCTTGTGAACGTTGGGATTTTCGGTGGGACCGAAAATACAATCTCGGTTAGACCGATTCTTCCAAAGTCTAGGGTTTGCCAATCTCGGTGGGATGACTTTCTCATCTCGGTGACACCGATTTGAGTCTGAAGGTTCTGAAGCTTGGCAACACCAGTTTGAATGACCGAGTTTGGAATCGGAAAATCCGAGATTCTAGGGTTTTGGCTATATGGCTGAGGTGGTTCATCTCGGTGTGACTGAGTATGGAATCGGTGGGACCGAGATTACTTATGAGTTTATGTGGGAATGAAAGATTGCTGATTGTTTGAGAGATAAATCACTAAGCACTTTAGAGCAACCAGATCATCATCATAACCTCATCCCCTTTTAATAGTATTGGCTTTCCTATGGACTCAATGTGATCTTGGATCACTAAACCAGAAATGGAGTCTTGAGCTTTTGCCAATGTTTTCCTCAGCATCTTAGGGGTTCACCTCTCTAGTCCTTTTGCCATGCCGAGTGGTTGACTTTCCTGAAACATACTTGTTAACAGCATTAGTCCAACCACAAAGTATGTTGTCATTAATTACCAAAACCACCTAGGGAGCAAATGTGCTTTCACTTCTTCAATGCTATCAATATCATCAGCTTTGCATGATAATCTATGCTTCATGGCTAGAGGTCTTGAATCTTGCCTTACTAATTGGAGAGTTTTGTCTCGTCTAAGGAAGCCTTTAGATATGTCCATTTTTCTGAATTAATATTTCTAGTAGAGGCAACTATTCCAGATGATGATAACACAATTTCTTTGTTGCTTTGAACACTTTTTAGCTTATCTAATACTTGAATTAATAGTTGGATGATTGTGTTATTTTGTCTTATTATTACTTTGGAATCTTCTTTTGGAGAGTCGTGATCGGAAAACCCGACAGGAGGTGACAGGTATTTAGCTACTTCGTTTAATGCTTGAGTATATTCGGTCATATAATTATGAGATAATCAAAGTTTTAACCTCTTGCACCAACTTTTTTATTTCAAGTATATCTTGTCTTGATTCAGTGCGTGGGAGTGACTCTTTGCCTTTACTTAAGTAACGGCCTATTGATAACACTTCCTCTTTAATATAATCGTTATTCTTGGAAACTGTATTCTGTCTTGCTTTTGCTTCCTCTAGCTTATGTAAAGCTAGATCAATTTTATTATTCAAACCTGAATACTTATTAGCAAGCTTTTGGTATTCTTTGAATAAACTTTCAAATTTTTGGTCTAAATTATCTTGTCTTTTTCCCCAAGATATGTAAAAGTTATATATCAAATCGACGACTGTATTTAACTGGCTATGAGATGAATACCAGATATGCTCTTCAGAAGGATTTACTCTACACCTTATATTTAGATTTTCCTTAGTATTTATTACTTTACCTGCGCTAACTTCTAAGTTTAAATATTTTAACCTTTCAATGGCTAAACACTGGACCTGATACCAACAATATACGGATCTATTTATAAATTTAGCTAATTAATATCATATTAGATTTTGATTAGGTTAATATGTGATTAGGTGAAAGTGGTAGACAGGACGTACTTTTTATCTTGAATAGTATTTACTATTCACTAGGTAGGGCACTATTCACGAAAGTGCTTTACTATTTAAAACACTATTTGGAATAGTATTTTCACTATTCACAGTAATATTTAATTCAATATGATTACCTTCACGTTCTAACTAGATTAATTATTTTATACAGGATCTATTCTGGGCTGGCGAGGCCAACAAATCGACCGACGAATGTACGCAGTGGTGTAAAATCCTACTCAGTACTCACCATATTTATCATTATGTTGCATCAGATGTAGCTAGTTACGTTCACTTAGCAGTTTTAATTTCAAATTTATGGGGTAAATTCCTATCGTCTTCCCAGGCAGTTCCACCCGAAGGGAACACTTCTCTACGGTCCCAAGGTTCTCATTCAAAATGCCACTCTGGGCTACACAAAGAACTACACACGCAGAGGTTTCTCCTATAGGATCCCTAGCATAATAACTCGTCCCATAAATTCCTAAATAAAAGCACTAAGTGAAACCAAGAAACTACATCATTTCAACAACATAATTTACATATGGTTTTCCCTTTCGGGAGGCCCCGAAGGGATTACACACAACTAGAAAATTACCTTCAAACTCTTGGCGAACTAAGCGCCTTCTTGGCTATTACTAGTAGTGGTGGTGGCTAGACTACAAAGGAAGTGGTGCTCTGGTGGAGAGTCTGGATGCTCTGAGTGCTTCGTGCTCTCCCGTGTCTTGTGTTTCCTTCTTGAGCCCAGCGTCTCCTTTTATAGCCGCGAGGGGTGGCTGCAAGGTGGCCTTCGGGAGCCTTCCTTCACTTATTTTACACACGGTAGCATGCACACGTGTCCTACTAGGGTATACGCGTGTCCTTCTAATAATATAGAAAAGTGCGAGAGAGTGCCGACAAGCTTCAATCTTCAGGAATCTTTGCTTTCTTCACGTGGCATTGTCTCTCGGTGAATAATTGGCTGGTCTTTGTATACCAGTCTTTGCTCTTTGGCCGTACAGATCTTCATGCGATTAGCCTTGAGAGCTTCTTCTGCCTTCAAGAATCCTTGTGTCAGTGTATGCGTGCATACATGCCAAGGCTGCTTACATTTTCAATACTGCTTAATATTATTATTTATTTATTATATATATATATATATATTTCAATTTTTTTTACAGGGGGTCTTCCCTGCCCATATGATTGATAATACCTTATCAATATTTAAAGGACCTTATGGGAATTTCTATCAATACCAACAATATACGGATCTATTTATAAATTTAGCTAATTAATATCAGATTAGATTTTGATTAGGTTAATATGTGATTAGGTGAAAGTGGTAGACAGGACGTACTTTTTATCTTGAATAGTATTTACTATTCACTAGGTAGGGCACTATTCACGAAAGTGCTTTACTATTTAAAACACTATTTGGAATAGTATTTTCACTATTCACGGTAATATTTAATTCAATATGATTACCTTCACGTTCTAACTAGATTAATTATTTTATACAGGATCTATTCTGGGCTGGCGAGGCCAACAAATCGACCGACGAATGTACGCAGTGGTGTAAAATCCTACTCAGTACTCACCATATTTATCATTATGTTGCATCAGATGTAGCTAGTTATGTTCACTTAGTAGTTTTAATTGCAAATTTATGGGGTAAATTCCTATCGTCTTCCCAGGCAGTTCCACCCGAAGGGAACACTTCTCTACGCCACATGGTTCTCATTCAAACGCCACTCTGGCTACACAGAGAACTACACACGCAGAGGTTTCTCCTATAGGATCCCTAGCAGAAGAACTCGTCCCATAAATTCATAAATAAAAGCACTAAGTGAAACCAAGAAACTACATCATTTCAACAACATAATTTACATATGGTTTTCCCTTTCGGGAGGCCCCGAAGGGATTACACACAACTAGGAAATTACCTTCAAACTCTTGGCGAACTAAGCGCCTTCTTGGCTATTCTAGTAGTGGTGGTGGTGGCTAGACTACAAAGGAAGTGGTGCCCTGGTGGAGAGTCTCGATGCTCTGAGTGCTCCGTGCTCTCCCGTGTCTTGTGTCTCCTTCTTGAGCCCAGCGTCTTCTTTTATAGCCGCAAGGGGTGGCTGCAAGGTGGCCTTCGGGAGCCTTTCTTCACTTATTTTACACACGGTAGCATGCACACGTGTCCTACTAGGGTGTACGCGTGTCCTTCTAATAATATAGAAAAGAGTGAGAGAGTGCCGACAAGCTTCAATCTTCAGGAATCTTTGCTTTCTTCACGTGGCATTGTCTCTCGGTGAATAATTGGCTGGTCTTTGTGTACCAGTCTTTGCTCTTTGGCCGTACAGATCTTCATGCGATTAGCCTTGAGAGCTTCTTCTGCCTTCAAGAATCCTTGTGTCAGTGTATGCGTGCATACATGCCAAGGCTGCTTACATTTTCAATACTGCTTAATATTATTTATTTATTATATATATATATATATATATATATATTTCAATTTTTTTACAGGGGGTCTTCCCTGCCCATATGATTGATAATACCTTATCAATATTTAAAGGACCTTATGGGAATTTCTATCAATATTCGGGTCGGGTATAGGTCCTCCGCGCCCGAATAATTGATAGCAATATCAATATATGCAATTTGGGCTTTATTCAGGTCGCTGCCCATGCCCTGCTATGTCCATATGATCATCATCATTTAACAGATTGCTTAATTCTTTTAATATTTCCTCCTTTAATTCTTTCTTTATTATCTTTGAAAATTCTTCAAACCTTTTATCCATTTCTTGATCTATGTATTCACTGTCTAAAGGGTCAAGCCCCTTTAGAAGGCATTCTTGATATGTCTTATATTTTGGGGATTCTTCTTTCTTTATATTGTTTGAGCTTGATGCCTCCCCCTTTGTGGGAGTTGGTGAAGCAGGTATGCCTCTTTTCATTTGGATATAGTTTTTAGCCTTTGGGTCAATATAATAATCTGGTCCTAATACCTTCCTTGCCCAAAGTAAGGCCTCATCTATACTGTAATATCTTTTGAATGTTAAATCTTGTCCATTTCTTTTTGCATCTAATTTTTCAATCATAATATTCTCCCATTCCAAATATATGTCAGTTTGTTTCCATCAAATATAAGATATAGAGTTTCTCCTTTTGGTATTTCAACCTTTGCTGGCTTTGGCACATTTTTGTTTAATTCATTAAAATATTCAGCCAAACTGTTGAGAATTGATAAAAATATCCTTTTCCTCTCTTTTGAGAGTATATTGGTACCAAAAGTTATCCAATATGCATCTTTGAGCTTCATCAAGCTTGATATGGGCTTTTGGCTTGAAATTGAATGTATTTGGCTGAAACATTTTCAGCCTATTTTCTTCTCCAAAGAAGAGATATTCATCTTTGTTGGCGAATAATCCTCTCCTCATTTCTGCAAATTTGATGCACGAGAAAATATGTCAGGTAAGGTATTATCCTTCCCCTTAATATGCTCAAAAATAACTTTATAACCATTCCCAGCTATAGTGTCTTCAAATAAAACCCATCTTCTGGTTGAGCTTTTCTTACTATTAATTTTATTGTAATATCGACATATAGCTTCACAGTCTGTTCGTACTATAAATTCTTTAAGTCCTAGATATAGCCTAAATGCATTTATTGCATTTACTACTGCAAGGATTTCCCTATCAATATTGTTTACCTTCTTTAATTTGTAACTTCCGGAAGCATATCTGCATATTTTTTCATCTGCTTTTGGAGAGTATTTATTGGGTTTTTGTTTGAGTATTGCACCCCATCCTACCTTAGATGCATCTATCTCAATTATAAAATAATTGTCTTCTAGAGGCAATTCTAGGGGTTTTAAATTCTTGACCTTTTCCTTGATGGCCTTTACTAATTTTATATCTTCAGAATTGAAGTATCTTTGACCATTTTTTCTTAGTTTAGCATATAAAGGTCCTGCTAGCTTTGCTAAGTTATCTATATAGTTTCGCGCATAGTTTACAATTCCTAAGAACTGTTGTAAAACCTTTTTATCACTCATATTATCAGGAAACTCTAATATTTTCTTTGCAATATGTTCTTGTAGATATATTTTTCCTTCTCCTATTTCATGACCAAGGAAATTTATTTTCTCTTTGCAAATTTCCATCTTCTTTTTAGATAGTATGAGCCCATTTTGTTCTACCTTTCGAAAGAACACTTCAAGATGGGCTATATGCTCTTTGTATGATTTTGAGAATACTAACAAATCATCTACGTATACTAATATAAATGCTTGATTCTCATTAAATATATTTTGCATCTTTCTTTGAAATAGTGCAGGTGCAATCTTCAGGCCTAATGGCATTACTAGCCATTCATAATGGCCTTGTGGACAAGTAAATGCTGTCCAGGGAATAGATTCTTCAGCCATTTTTACTTGCCAAAATCCTGCCTTTAAATCGAATTTGGAGAAATATTTACTTCCTTGTATTCTGTTAATCCATTCCTGCTTATTAGGTATGTTGTATGCATCGTCAACTGTATTATCATTAAGCCTTTTAAAGTTAATTACCATTCTAGATTTACCTCTAACTTCTTCAGCATGATTTCTAACTATAAAAGCAGCAGATCGATGAGGGCTTCTGCTTTCTCTTATAGCTTTTAACTTTAATAACTCTTCAATATGCATTTTGATCTCTTCGATATCTTTAGGAGTTGCTTCTATTGGTCCTGACTTAATTATATAATCTGGATTTATGATATTTATTTTGCAAACTATAGAGTTCTTATCCCAATGTTTCATTGGTATTTCTCCAATAATTTGTATACTTTCTAGTCTTTGCACAATTTATCTATATCCTTTTTGGATTTTATATCTCTATACCAATTTGGAGAGAATGATTGCAACCCAATGCATTCAGTACATGTATTTTCTATATGATATTCTTCTATGGTCTCACTAAGTTCTTCGTCTTTACATAATTCAAGGGGATCTGGACTTGTGCAATATTCATCATCTAAATTAGATATTTCTACATTTTGCAAGGACTTTCTTTGTTTTCGCACTTCAGATATGTATGGAACATTATCTTGATAAGGAATAAATGTTACCCCCTCTTCATGTATGATTGTGGTTTGTAAAGATTGTTGTAAAAATCTTAACCCTATTATCATGTCATCATTTATTACTGACAAATCTCTTATTGTAATTTCATCTATTATACATTTTGTGCCATTTATGTAAGCTTCAATATTATATGCTAGCTGGTTATGGATCTTCTTTATTCCTGACATATCGGTAGATACTTCAGCTTTATTATCATCTATAGTTTCAACTATTTCGGGACATCTCATAAAATATTTATCATGGATAATATTTTTAGTGCAACCAGTATCTAATAGTACCAGTACTTTATATGAAATATTTGGCTTCAGAACAATCTTAACTGGGATCCTTATTCCTAACACTTCTTTGAATGGTAATCGAACAATATATTTGTTTCCAAAACTAGTAATTGCATCTTTCAATTGTATTAATTTGTCTCCTTTTTTGTCCCTTACTGTTATCATTTGCTCTTTCATTTCTGTGTTTTTTGGAATATTATCATTTTCCTCTTTACTATTTTCTAACTCATCTTTAAGTTTTTCTAGCTCTGCTTCTAGCTTATTTATTCTATTTTCTAAATTTCTAACCCTACTGGATAATATTCGCTCTTCTGGTTCCAAATCTATCTCTTGTCTCCACTTTTGATTATTGGCTCTTAGACATGAGGCACATGCTTGTTTTAAACACAAGCTACATGTAAAACTATTATCTTGGCTTGGATAATATATACAGAAAGCACATTTTATGTTATAATCACCTTTTCCTCTAATCCAATCATGTTCACAATCTACTTGGTTCATCATTTCAATTTTTAAACCGGCTAAATCATCTATTAGGTCTATTTCATCTTCACTTGATTCATATTCTGGAGCCTCATTTTCTACTTCATCTGTTTCTATAATTGAATATATTGACTCATCGTCTTTTATTTCATCATCACATACTAATATATTTTCATTAACGCTATCTATAATTAACACCCTCTCTTGTTCTTCATATTTGCTAGAGTATCTTTTCTGGTCTTTATTAGGGCAAGTTCTACTTAGATGATCTGGTGAGTTACATATGAAACACCTGCATGTTTTATCATAGGTTTTCTTAGGATTGTATCTTCTTACATTTCTTTTATGCAAGAATGGGGCTCTATTGTCTGATCTTCTTAAGAAATATCTTTTCTTTGTTCTAAAATTTCTATTATCTCTCCTTTGTGGTTTATAATATTTGTTTTTCCTATGCCTTTCTTCTCCATATGTAAGTGGTATTTGGACTATGTTATTGCAAAAATTATAATCTGATTTCTTCATAGATCTTTGGGCTTGAATACTAGTACACACCTTTCTTAATTGTTTGAAAACAAATGTTACAGCTTGAGATATGTTTACCACGTTTCCCGCCGTTTCCTTTTTATATTCTTCAAATATTATTGACCCTAGGGGATCAGGCAACTTATTAAAATATCTTTCTACCACGCCTACATTAAAACCTTGCTTAGCAGTAGTAGCATTATACAAATAATGCTGGGAAAATTCTTTAAAACCTTTCCAGCTAGTTAATGTTAACTTTTCTATTTCTCTTAACCTTTCATTTTGCAATGAGGTATGTCCTAATTCTGGATCTTCTGCTATGATCATATTTGAGATAACATTCGCAAAGTTATTAGGGTTACTTCCTACCCTTTTAATTCTTCATATTGACTAGGGTATGATTCTACCCATTGTTCCCAAAGAACTTTTACCGATTCTCCTAAAAATGTTTCAAGATATGTTAACATATCTTCTACCTTAGTGCCTATGCTATACTGATTTTGTATATATTTTTGTACTATTAAACCTTTCCATATGCTGATTATATTCGGACAATCTATTGGGTCATGAGCTGCTAGGTTTAATATAGCACCATCATTTTTATAATTTTGGAATTGCACTGGTTTTTCAAAATCTCTTCTTTTAGTACCCATGTATCTATATTGTCCTGGGATATATGTAGGTTGATAATCATCTTTTTTCGGAGGCCATTGTCTAGCTGATCTGGTAGGTCTCTCTCTTTCTCCTTCTCTTTTTACAGATGATTCTCCATATCCTCTTCTTCTTTTACCACTACTTTCTACTTCCATGGCTTCCATTGCATTGTCTAAATTATGTAGTCCCACATCATCTAGTGAGTTATAGAAATCACTATTTTGTTCTGAATCATCATATCTTTCATCTTCTAACCACATTTCTTTTATTAATTCCTCCTCTTCGTCATAACTTTCTAATAATAACTTATTATTGATATCCCATTGCTCTTCTTCACTAACAATTTCTTCTTTTTGAATAATATTCTTATCTTTATTATTATTATTAATGATAGAATTTTTATTAATGATCGCATTTGCTTTTCTTTCTGCGGATGCTAAAATTTTATCTTCCATGCTTGAACTATTATTGACAGACATTTTATCGTTTTTTAGTTTCTTTAACCTTGCAATTTCTCGAATGATAAATAGCTCTCTTTCTCTAATTTTCGGCCAATCCTTTGTCATAGAATGACTATATTCCCATTCAATATGCTTTAGCTTCTTTTCCCAATGAATTATTTCATCATCTAAATTAGCCTTTTCCATACATTCAGATATACCTTTATTCTTATCATCATTAATTTCCGATTCTGACAAAAATGACTCAGAGTCTTCTATTGATGCAGCTTTATAGTTCATAAATCGAATACTGCTACTTCCTTCACAATTTTGATAGCTTATGTAGTTTTCAGGTTGCTTTAATTCTTTTTTCTCTATTAATTCTCCTATCTTCCATTCTTCTCCTGCTCTTTCTTCAGAGCCAATTTTAAGAGGATTCATAAATTTAATACCTTTTGATTGCATACTATCAATTACATCATTCACATTCACTCTATATCTGGAGCTACTTCTATTAGTGAGCCTTCTATAAATTCTATGCTTACTAGCAAATTTGTTCCTTTAAAATCTTCATAACCTTTAGTTTGGAAACCAAAACTCATTTTTTCAATAAATTCTTTTACGGGCATCATTAGGTCTGGGGCTATATAGGTTATTAATCTATTTTCATTCATGTCTCCTTCCAAAAATCCTAATGCTGCTTTATCTACAGATTCCCATCTTCTGTCTAATAAATTTATCAAAACCTTAGCACCTAATTTCTTCCTTGTCATACCTTTGACTCCTATGATATACATGCCTTGATGAATATATTTGTAACCACAATATTTTAATTCATTTTCAATAATTTTGCTTACAATTCTTAAATCTACTGGATGTGTTAACACGCTTAATTCTACTTCTCGAGATATTCTGTATAGACCACTCTTACTTTCAAACATACCCATGTGAGATACTTGTTGTGGCTTTATTTTTCTTAGGGTATCTTTTTGATATCTTTCTAAATCTCTTTGTATATCAATAACTTCTTCAATGCTATCAATATCATCAGCTTTGCATGATAATCTATGCTTCATGGCTAGAGGTCTTGAATCTTGCCTTACTAATTGGAGAGTTTTGTCTCGTCTAAGGAAGCCTTTAGATACATCCATTTTTCTGAATTAATATTTCTAGTAGAGGAAACTATCCCGGATGATGATAGCACAATTTCTTTATGGTGGGTGGGTTGCTGTTGCGGGCACAAGGATGCGGGTCGGTGTGGGGTGTTAGCAGAATAAGAAAGCGATGTGCAGAATAAGACTCTTAAGGGTGTTATCATAATAGACCCACCATATATATATATATATATATATATATATATATATATATATATATATATATATATATATATATATATATATATATATATATATATATATATATATATATATATGACAAATGTTTCCTACAAGCAGTGGTAGTTATCACCACTTGCGTTTTGTATGTTGTATGTAGTATCTGTCGAAATCAAGAGTATGTACGTGTAGTATGTAGTATATAATAATGATTAGGTAGTATATATATTAATTTTAGGTAGTATATATCATTTTTGAGTATGCTCTTTTTACGTATAAATATGTACGTATTTCACAAATATAACAAAAACTATGGCTCATATGCAATTTTTTCATGTCATTTGTTTTGAAATATCTTATATATATATATATATATATATATATTATACAAATATATTTAAAATAATAAAGTAGTATATATAGTACCACATGGTAATATATGAGACATATGGGGTAACTACCACCAGGTGGTAGGATGGATTTTCCTATATATATATATATATATATATATATATATATATATATATATATATATATATATATATAATGAGTATTCTTTAAGGAACCCGCCTTGCAATGCCGAAGACAATTTGAGCGCCGAATATATCATCATTGAAGACAGGTTCAGGGGCTACTAAGGGAGTCCTAGACTAGAGGGTCCTCGGGCGTCCGGACTTTTGATATGGGCCGGACTGATGGGCCGTCAAGATACAAGACAGAAGATTATTTCTCATGTCCGGTGGGAACTCTCACGTGTGTGGATGGCAAGTATAGGTGCCCGGATATTTTATTCTTTTCTGTAAAACCGACTTTATACAACCCTAAGCCCCTCCGGTGTCTATATAAACCGGAGGGTTAGATCGGAGGTGGGATCACAATAACATTGTTAGGCTAGCTATCTAGGGTTAGCCGAATCGATCTCGTGGTAGATCAACTCTTGTAACCCCTATACCCTCGAATATAATCAAGCAGGAGTAGGGTTTTACCTCCATTAAGAGGGCCCGAACCTAGGTAAACATTGTGTCCCTTCTCCATTGTTACTATTGATCCTCAGACGCATAACTTGGGCCCCCCCCACCCGAGATCTGCCGGTTTTGACACCGACACCCCCCACTTGGCGTGATTGGGTGAGCGCGCCTTCCTGCTACTACGCCTCCACGCCGGAAGAGGCGGCCCACTTTGAGCACTAGAAGGCGCATTGGCTCGCCGAGGAGGCTGACGGCGAGCGGCAGATGCGCCGGGAGCAGCAGCTGCGCCGCGACGAAGAGGCACTATGCCTTGAGAAGGAGGAGCGCGCCCGCCTCACTGCAATGCCGTCGCTGGAAGTAGTTGTCCTAGCAGCCTATCAACCCGTGTCCGGTTGGGCTGGGCCGCCTTCCGTCTTCATCGACCTCACCGGTGGCGACGGCAAGGGCAAGACGGACGAGTAGGGCAGCGTGTGGGCGCTTATTTTTTTAATGTTTAATTAATGTTTAAGTGGACTTTCGCCGATGGTTGACCAACCATTTATGTATAATTATGCTTTCTTAAGTTTGTTTCGGCGCACCTCTCGTTGGACGCACTAGCCGGCCCAAATCAAAAAGCGGACGCGTACGTCCACCTGATCGATCCAAACGGAACGGACAAAGACGCGTTCGTTTGGGTTGACGCGCTGGAGTTGCTCAAGCATGGGGTACCGGAGACGAAGAGGCCGGCGCAATGATCTGCAAGGAGTCAAGCTAGCAATTCCTGACATGTCACTGTGCTTGTCCACCGCCTCGCTTGCAACAACCGATCCTCACCTGCAAAAGGACAAAAAAAACTACCAATCCACCGTCCGCCGTTGTGGCACATCTCGCCGGGGCAGCCAAGCAAAACCTGTGCAATCTAGGGTTTGTTGAATATTCTAGCCATAGCTCAGTTTAGATGGCCTATTTTGAGTGTCTACGTTTCTTCTACCATGGCTTGCTAGCACGGATGGAAGCATGAAAAGGGAGCAGGCAAGTCTCGTCCTCCTAAAACAGCTATAATGTGTTGCCATGGCAGCGCATTTTTCGTTAGCATTTAGCTCGTGTGTTTCTAACAAACTCCGAGCGAGTCTTGTGCCAAGCGATGATTCGTTCGTGGAATGGTGCGAACAACATGGATCATGGGCTAGCATGTTTACCTTGTAGCTTGAATATAAGGAGATGAAGAAATACAGAAATATCGCAAGTTCTCCGCAACGCAAAAACATCTGTCCAAAAAGCCTTTGCTATATACTCCCTCCGTTCCTAAGTACTCCCTCCATTCCAAAATAGATGACCCAACTTTATACTAAAGTTAATACCGTATAAAGTTGAGTCATCTATTTTGGAACGGAGGGAGTATAAGGGGGTGTTTGTTTCCGGGGACTTTTTGGTGTAGGGACTAGAAAAAGTCCCTAGCAAACCAAACAGGGTGGGACTTTTTTGGGACTTTTTGCTAAAAGTCCTTAGGCCCTGTTTGTTTAAAAAGTCCTAGGACTTTTTTTAGTCCCAACTAAAAAGTCTCTAGTCCCTACCTATTTGTTTACAGGGACTAAATATGGACTAGAGGATAATAAATGACGTGCTAAAAGACCATGCTGCCCCTAATAATTAACTAGTACAGACTAGTACATATACATAAATGATAAAAACAGAAAAAATCACTTGTTCATTTGCCGATAGAAGTCCCAGTTCGGCACTTCGCCGCATTGCAATCTGCCGCTAATAATTAACTAGTACAAATTACATAAATAATAACAACAGAAGTCCCAGGGCCAACAACACTAGAAGAGAACACTTGTTCATGCCAACAATTGTTCACAAGAACAGAAATAAGCTTGTTCGTAACAACCAAAACAACACTAGAAGAGAACACTTATTCGTGCCAACAATTGTTCATAAGAACAGAAATAAGCTTGTTCGTAACAACCAAAACAACACTAGAAGAGAACACTTGTTCGTGCCAACAATTGTTCACAAGAACCGAAATAAGTGAGATTACATGAGCGAAGAACACTTGTCCATAAGAACCGAAATAATATATTATTGCTGTTTCAAGCTCCACAACCCATCAGCGACCCAATTTCTAAATTGATTCATAGCAGCACTATCCATCTCATTGGTTGAATCATTTGTTGGAGTGGTCGTTGGCACAGGCAATGGTACATAATTTTCATCTTGATCACACTTGTCGAAATCTATATCAGCTAGTTGACTTTCTCTAATAAAATTGTGCAGTGCAATGCAGGCCACAATGATTTTGCTTTGTTTCTGTTGTGGATAACTTGGTAAGTGAAACAAAATCCTCCACTTGTTCTTCAAGACTCCAAAACACCTCTCGATGACATTTCTAAGTGAAGAATGGCTGAAATTGAAGTGTTCCTTTTTTCCTCTAGGCATTGTGCCATCACGGTACTCCTGGAAATGATAGGTTAACCCCTTGTATGGTGCAAGATAACCAGGTCTATTTGGGTATCCTGAGTCCACAAGATAGAACTTTTCAGGCGGAGGTTTTGGAAACTTGTCACCAAATCTGGATCAGGCATCATTGAAGATCCTCATGTCATGCACCGATCCTGGCCAACCGGCTAAGACAAATGTGAATCTCATATTAAAGTCACACACACACATCACATTCTGACTCTTCTCCTTATGTCTATTCCTATGCTGGACAGCAGTGGCAACTGGTACCACAACTTGTATGTGTGTCCCATCTATTGCTCCAATGCAATTGTCCATAAATGGTGCATACTTTCTAGATCTTAGTTTTGAATGCACAGTTTTGAATTGAGGATCTGTTGGCTTGATGATGTCTTTTGCGAGCTTGATCAGGCAGGCTAAAACCTTATCAAACTTTCTTACAATTGTGTCCAATGACCTAACAAATCTGTTTTCTGCTTGTCTTAGAGATTGAGGGGAACCAACTATCCACAGAAACAGGCCTAGAGACTCAACTGATGACATTCTTTTGGTGGACTTCAAACCATAGGAATCAACAAGCGCACTATGCAATTTCTCAAAGACTGGTCTATGCATTCTAAACATGTTGTAACAGGAAGTTTTGTTGCCTAGTGTTGTCATAACCCAATCATGCCCAGACTGTATTGGTACTCTTCTAGGTCCTTTGTTACAGTAAGAGTCCAAGTGGTACATACCAACCATGCAGGCCATCTACAGCATTCTTCTCTTTCTGTTTTGGTGCATCAACAACATCAGTGCTTCATCATCACTACCGCTCCCATCAAGATCGCCGCCATCACAAGACTTCTTCATTGTCTGAAACATGCAAACATTAGTACAAATTGTTCATCATGCACCACCTCTTCAACTAGCAAACATTAGTACACCCAAACATTATGAAACACAGTAACATGCAATGATCATTTAGCAAGGTCGCACACTACAGGTCCATTACATAGTTATTTTGGAAAATAGAACACTAGTACAGAAGAACACTAGGACAACTTCTTCATCATGCACCACCTCTTCAACCAAGTCAGTCTAGCATCATCACTTGTAATGTTCTCAAATATGACTCTGTTTGCCTCATCTGCAAACAGTTGAGTTGCCATGAAGTACTCGACACTTGTTTCTTCTGCACCACATTGAACCGCCAACTTTTGACAACGAGTAATGCTCTCCTTAGTGCTGTTTGATTTCTTCTCTCTTGCCTTGTCCTTTGCTTCCTGCCTTTTGTTTGCATATTCAGTGATCATTTCAGAAGTGTTATCACTATTGATACTGTTGATCAGCCCTGTCATTAGTTTCACCATTGGGCTCTTGTGTTTCTTGCCTGGGCTTGTTCTTTGTTGTTCAGCCGCCGCTTCCCTCTTCCTGCTGGTGGTGCTCATTGGACTCTGCTCATGTCCATCATCGGCAGCATCATATTCTTCTTCCTCTTCATCTACGGGCACATAAGCTGACGATCCATCAACTGCCACACCTTGGAATAGCTCTATAAGCATATCCAAATACTCAGGATTGCCACCATTGAATTTTCTGACATCTGGTCTTTCCTGCAGCATTAGTAAGGTAATTAGGACAAGGCTAACTAATGTAATCAACTGTGAGCAATTCAACTGTAATTTGCTGAATGATGTACCTTAATTTTTTTTGTCCACCACTCACTGGATGCGGTTATAGCCCCGTCTCCAGTTTGGCCACAACCAGTTTGCTGCCCCAACCACGCCCAAGCGCTATAGAAGCTCTTGAGTTTAGTTAAACAATTTTTGAATTGCTTGGTAGTATGGAGGAGGCCGGCGCGTTCATAAAATTTTGTCTTCATATTATTGTACGCTCTAGTTGTCCAAGCACCATTCACACAGTGCCCATCCCTAGCTTCCTCACAGGCAATGTTACAAAATATCATAATATTCTCGTCTGTCCAATCAGCCTTGGCAATGTTTTTCTAAACAAAAAATAACAAATACACAATTCAAACAAATTGGGTGGTGAATTCCATATACAAATATATTCGGTGGTGAATTCCATATACAAATTTAACTATATCTATTTACAGCAACAGAACACATGTACATGAATTTGCACAACTCAGTTACAAAAAGTCTTCTACACCCAGTTACAAAAAGAAGATGAATCTGACAACAATTTCTACAGTCTTCTACACCCAGTTATATTGGTCTACACCCCAACTATCCAGTTTACAGCAACAGAACACATGTACATGTTGTGCTTGTAGCATCAATATGGAACTTTGCATACCAATAATTTACTGCACTTTTCATACAAATGGGCACTCGAGCACAGCATCATAAGGATGGCACCAAAATGTTGATCTACTAATTATAAGGCTGATAAGGATGGCACCAAAATGTTGCATAACTGGCATGAAAATCTTTTACTAGCAAGAACACATGGACATGAATGTACAGAACTCAGAAATTTACCTCTCCAAAAACAGAGTTGTCGTCTCCATCTTCAAATCCTTCACTGTCGTCTACATCTTCTGAAGGCACGGCAGATGACGATGCACGTTGCCGGCTTGCAACTTGAGAGATTGAGAATCCCCGTCCTGCGACGCCTATGCTGCCGGCCGATGAGACCCCACGGGCTCGACCTACACCGCGTGCAGTGCCCTGGGGCACGGACCTCCCACGCCCTCTGACGCCTCCGTCACCAACAGCTGTGCCCGGGGCGACGAACGGCCGCATGTGAGAGCCCGATCCACCACCAATGTTCAGAGACCGGGCGCGGCCTCCTCCGCCCTGGGACACGGACCTCCCACGACCACGTCCAATCGGAGGAAGACCATGACCGGCCGACTCGCCACGGAGGAGTTGCTGGTACGAGCCCAAGTCGGGGTAGTCGTCGACGTTGGTGTTCAGATCGAAGAAGCCCATGCCCCTTCCCAAATTTCCGCCCGCGGATGAGCCCTGTGAAGCCTGGTGATGGGAGGGACTGATAAATCTCAAGACCATCGTCTTCATCACCGTCCATGGCGGCGGCGGCTCCGGCCAATGGAGGCGGGGCACGGGCTGGAGATGGAGGTGCGGTGCGGGGGCGGGGAGCGGCGGCGTCTGGAGGTGCGGTGCGGGGGCGGGGACGGGCCGGAGATGGAGGGGCGGTCTTTGGGGCGGGCGGCGATCACAGTCTTGCCATGGGAGGCGGGAGCGGCGGCGACTCTGTCTTGGGACGGGCAGCGAGCGGGAGAGGATAAGGTGAGGGACGACGCTCGGTGGGGGCAGGGCAGGGAAAAGTCTCAAAAAGACTCTATTAGAGGGACTTCCTCTTTTTAGTCCCAAAGGCCTAGTTTAGTCCCTAAAAGTCCCTCCCGTTTGGTAAAAAAGTCTCTAAGAGGGACTTTTTTTAGTCCCTACACAAAAAAGTCCCTGTAAACAAACACCCCCTTAGAAGCACCTCCTTAAGAGTCTTTTTCAAAAAGTCCCAGGGACTAGAAAAAGTCCTAGGACTAGAGAAACAAACACCACCTAAGTCTTTGTAGAGATTTCACTAGGTGGACTACATACGGAGTAAATTAAATGAATCTAAACTTAAAATGCATCTATATACATCCGTATGCGGTTTATAGTGGAATCTCTACGAAGACCTACATTTAGGAACGGAGGGAGTACAAGGAGATAAGACAAAACTTTACACTTATGTATCGGTGGGAGAAGGTTAAATTCCATCAGAAATGGAGTAGACACTGCTGAGGGGAAACACATAAATAATTCTAAGGACATCTATGGCCGGACAGAGAAAATTTGGTTCCTCAAATATCTACAGACGCGGTCGGTCAGTGTCCAGGCTTATCAGTTTTTTG
Source organism: Aegilops speltoides (assembly GCA_021437245.1). Taxonomy (NCBI): domain Eukaryota; kingdom Viridiplantae; phylum Streptophyta; class Magnoliopsida; order Poales; family Poaceae; genus Aegilops; species Aegilops speltoides. The sequence continues at coordinate 425,000,538 of CM038141.1, read as the reverse complement.
CCTCTATTTGTCCATGCAGGCATACCCTCACTTTCACGGTTTCGCCCTGCCTGTTGACATGCATGTGATTGGTGGAGATGAAGAAAAATAAAGAATAAGAAAAAAAAAGAAAAGGCGAAGACAAAGAGACTGAAAGAAAAGAAAGAGCAAAAGGGAAAAGGTGATATGCTGGGTGCCAGTTTGTGGACTACACATATACGAGGATGAATTGGCGACTTTTTTTCTCTCTTCTGTCCGAGCAATGACCAGATTGTCCACACGGATGTTTGGGAAGGATTAGAGGGGGCCCGTTGTAGATATCCAACATACAAACTCAGAGCAAGGGCTGGTATTTTGCAACAAGAAAAAAGCAAAGCATCAGGTCATGCAAATCAGTCCCATCAAAACAAACTGTGCTTCGTAAACTTGATGGATCCACTTCATTAAGCAGATAGGGAGCTGCTCCCACCAAATAAACAAACTGTGCTGGTCTTATCCTGCCAAGTGCAAAACATTCACAGCGCCAAACATAACTGTTGCCATGTAAAATAAACAGTGGTCAAACAAGGATAGTTGTTTCAACAAGTTCACATTAGGAAAACAGGTCCACAACTTTAAGAACACGGAACAGGTTCACAACTCAAGCCTACGAAATTAGTTCTGGCACACACACACACACACCGCAAAAAGAACATTTCAAATACTGGCCAAAAGTCACAACATTTCCTCTTCTTAAATGTATATATATCAAGTTAGGGGCCTAATTAAGGCTTCCATTGCCTCTTCTTGACTCAACCAAAGACCACGTTGCCACCTAACAAGGCAAGGAACAGAGCAGCGGAGGCCCACGCTACCACCCGATCTTCTCGCCTGCACCTGCAGGTTAAAAGAAACCGTATTTAGCCGAATACATATGTGCATACATAAATGCACAACAATGAATTGCTTCCTTACTCTTCTTCTAATTTTATCTCTCTTCGTTGAAATGCTTCAAGTCGTTCCCTTATCGCTCTCCAGGCAAGAGCATCCTTCTCCACTTTCATGTTAAAGTCAGCAAGGTGGTCCTCCAGGGATCGAGGAAGCTTATTCTTCTCCATGTGCTTTTTGTGCCCCATGTTGAGTTTACAAGGATGCTGAGGAGCAATAAAATTTATTATGTCCCAAACATACCATATATGTAACCTATGCTCGTGGAATTATATCAAGAGAAAATTGCTAAAATACAAATAGGATTGTAATTGTATGCAATCAATAGTTTGCTTATCTACAGCCTGTCCTATAAATCCTTGGAATTTGGTCGACTGTAATCAAAACATTAGCAAAATAAGCATTACTTAATAAAGTGGCAGATGAACTAACAAGCTAACAGTTGAGATTGAGAATAGGCATATTTTATTGAATGGAGTGGCAGATGAAATAAAAATTGATTGTTTTAGTGATTTTTTAGAAAAACAGATTTGCAATTTTTCCTACATCTTGGCGTGGGACGAACCCTAAGATTTGTGACGGGTATGGGCCCAGGTGCCATAGTATAGCTTGTCCCAATTGTAGTTTGTGTCCTGTTCTTTTATTTTGTCAAATTACAAGTTGTGAGAAACACTCTGGGAGCATTAGTAATGCTGTAGTCCTTTATTCCTTTGTAGTACTTACTCCCTCTGATCCATATTACTTATGGGAGCTTACTGATTTGGAAAAAAATGCGTATTAGCTTACTGGAAGTGAAGAATTAAGTACTCCCTCCGATCCATATTACTTGTCACTCACTTGGTACAGTTTAGTGCAAAGTTATACTAAGTGAGCTCCCATAATATGGCCAGTTCACCAGGAAAAACAAATTCAATCCTTTAGTTTAGTAGTGCTCTTGTATGTTCCTAAAATGTGCACACTTTGTCATCTGTTGTTAATTGTTGAGCATGTGCACTAACACCTCTAGCAATAATGGGACCTTAATAATTAATCATACATCGACAGCAAGGCATCACATTCTGTCGTACCAACAAAGTGTTTTACAGCATCGTTGCCTTGACTAAAACCGAACACTGCGATTTTCATCTGCTGTGGTGATGGGATTGGAATCACCCAGACAAAGAAAAGGGGGTAAATTTCAGACCTATAATGTAAAAGTCCAACCTCTATCGAGATGAAACCTCTCATTCCCGCAAGACATGACTAAAACTGAAGGTACCAGTCGACTTTCACATCGTTTAATCTGACGCACACGACTCGAAGGGGTAATAACAGGTCCGAATAGATATGAGTCGCCCGATTTCAACCTGCACTACGCAGCATCAAAAGGAGGGAGAGGAGGAGGAGTGGGGGATTACCGTGTAGGACTTGCCGGCGGAACTGGAGCTGAAAAGTCGAGGACCCCCCATGGCCGGCGGGCCGGCGCGCCGGACCAGAAAGCGCCGCTCCTCCTCAAGCGCTCGCGGCACAGATCTGGTGGCGGAGGACAGGAGGCGTGGAAGCCGCTGACGGAGCGCCGCAGCGGAGCGGATCGCCGACGCCATCTCTGTATCTCTCTCTCGCTCGACGGCGCTGGTGCGAAGAATTTGTTTCTGCCTCGTGCCTTGCTCCTCCTGGGATTTCGCCCCGGGGATTGGGGATCTTGGCAGCTATAACGGGGGCCGGGGGCGGGGGCTGGAAGCGGACGGCAGGACGGACTCCCCTACTCGGATTTGGAAGGGAGAGTCGTACACGACGCCGATCCTGAGAGGGGGAGTCGGGGGATCAGGCAACACTTCACTGCCGCAGCAGAGACAGGGCTATCTCTCTGGCCATCGGATTTGCTCGCTTTTTTTACCGACGATTTATGGCATAGGATCGCTGACCGCTGGGGCCATGGATTATTTGACGGAGATATGCTAGTCCACAGACAAAGGGATTGCATACCAGATTAACCGAATCCTTGACATCATGTTCAACCAATAAAAGATCTTCGTGGAGTATGTAGGAGTCAATATGGGCATCTAGGTCCCGCTATTATTTATTGGCCGGAGAGGTGAATCGGTCATGACTACATCATTCCTAAACCCGTAGGGTCGCACGCTTAATGTTCGATGACGCTAGAGTAGTAATGGGATATTTGATGACTGGTAACCGAATTTTGTTTGGAGTCCCGGATGAGATCCTAGACGTCACGAGGAGTCTTGGAATGGTCGAGAGTCATGACCGTTTTTTTTCAGCAGAGGAGGAATGCCGCCGGAGAGCTCGGGCATAGCACCTTTCGTATATGACAACCGCTTTGCGTATGTTGGCATCTGATCCCCACGATCTAGTTGATGATCACTTGGCCATGGGTGAGAGGCAAGCGGAGGAGAGTGAGGCGGCGGGCTAGACCCACAGCGCTCGCACTCTAACTCTGACTGGTATACGTAACGTGCTAATGTCCGTGTTGTTAATTATTAATCACTTCATTAAGCCCAATCCTAATGTATCGAAGCCCACGAAGCCAGCCCATGTTCAGGCCATTGGATGAGGCCACCGTGGTATTATGAAAATCTGAAAGTTCTCACGGACGCTATTATATGGGCATATATACAACGAAAAGACCTAGCCGCCGTCGTCGCCTAGAATATATCTACCGACTGCTCCATTGCGTGCTTGCTGGCTGCTTGCGCCGTCGTCGCCTAGAATCGATCTACGGATCGCTCCATTGCGTGCTGTTGGCTGCTGCGGCTTGTCGCGATCGTCATCTTGTTGCCACCATGGATTATGCCTTTGTTCCAACCGCCAAGTCCTTGGATATCTGCATCTGCTCCTCAATCTTGAAGGTATACTAGTGTTTCGGTGGATTACATTCAACTAGTATGATTTATACGAACCATATCTATATTGGTCTGGTTGATTAGTATATTTGCATAAACATGCAATGGATTAATTTCTCGCTAGATTTGCCTTTTCTCAATTAGGTTTGATGTTGTTTTCGGATTACAGCTCACTAGAATTTTTTCCTCTGATTATAGTCCACTAGTGAATTTATACTATTTTACTTGGATATAAAGTGCAGCGAATAATCTACTATACAACATATCTTTTAATTTGGTTTGATCTTATTGACAGCCATAGATCTAAATTTAATCTAGGAGAAATATAGTACTTTCAATTGTCCATATATTGTTATGACTTGATATCTCAATGTTGCATCGGAGATCGCACCATGGGGAAAATACGGACAGAACACACGGAGCGGGCATTTTTTGTGCTACCTGCTATGCACCGTTCGATTTGCTCATGTTGCATGAAATAACGGTGTTAATACAAACGTAACATGGACATGGACAACACCGCATTAGGCAAGCCCATATTGGACTTTCCCCCTCTTTAGCTAGTATTATCTTCTTCGCCCCCCTCATACTCAAATCCTGGCTCCGCCCCTGGAGCCAAGCCATCATGTGTGTCAAGCGCTTCGCAGTCGGAATTGTGCAAGTGTTTGGCCCGGAGTACTTGAGATCTCCCAATGCTGAAGACGCCGCAAGGCTATTGGAGATGAACAAAGCTCATGGGTTCCTGTGTATACTTGGCTCAATAGATTGCATACATTGGAGTTGGAAGAATTGTCCAAAGGCATGGCATGGGCAATTCCACGGCCGAAAAAAGGGTTCCACTATAATCCTTGAAGCGGTGGCCGATCAAGATACTTGAATTTGGCATGCTTTTTTTGGAATGTCTGGATCTTTGAATGACATCAATGTTGTCAACCAGTCACCACTGATGAATAAGATTGCAAATGGTGAACTGCCACCGGTGTAGTTTGTAGCTAATGGCCGTACATATAACTGTTGCTACTATCTTGCGGATGGCATCTATCCAAAGTGGCAAACATTTGTGAAGCCGTTGAAAAAACCCAGAAGGTAAGAAATATCTTGATTTCCACAATGCTCAGGCTGCGGCTAGAAAAGATGTGGAGAGAGCTTTTGGGATTTTGCAAGCCCAATTTGCTATTGTGGGAGGACCGGCTAGATTTTGGGATCAAAAGATGCTTTGGTACATAATGCACGTTTGTGTGATCATGCACAACATGATCATCGAGAATGAGTGTGGCCAAGATGTAGACTACTCTCACTATGAGCTCTTGGGACATCCCATGCGAGTGCTGTGGAGGGCTGAAAGGGTGGCCCATTTTACTGCCTCCTATCATGCCATTCGATGTCCGGCAATGCATGACGATGTTCAGAAGGATCTCATTGATGAGTGGTGGGCTTGGAATGGCCGCCAAAGAGCATCATGATTTGTGCGTTTGATGTTGTATTGTTAAACTATTTGTTGTATTGATGAAAGATACTATTTGTTTGAGTTGTAATAATAAATTGAACTATTTATTGTTGATTTACTTTGTTTGTGTTTGATCTTCTTGCTTGTGCTTGGAGCACATATGTTGTTTAATGCGATCGCGCTGCATTTTAGTCTTTCTTTGGAGCTACACGCTGCTGCATTTTACATGTTGCTAGAGCTAGCGTTGCGCCAAACCAGATGATCGGCACACTGCAAACTGATTTTTAGTGCGTCGCGCGTTGGGTGACTGTTGGAGATGCTCTTAGTGCTGGACATTTGAAACAAAACACTGGAACATAGGTTATTCAAAATTTGTGGCTTGAAGCATAGGGCAGAAATGTTGGAAGCTTATAGTTGATTAGGGTATTTCCAACGGCAAGCAGCAAAATTCCTCCCATATCTGTCCGCGGATAGGGAGGATCAGTCCACGAACACGGATGCAAAGGCCACTATCCAATGCTGCATACATTGCAAACACATTTTTAACAAGCTGGATGAAATTCATGTAAACATGGGCAGATTTCATACAAACCGGATGACATTCATGCAAGCACGTCAGATTTTCATTAGATTTCGAACATTTAGAACAAGAAGAATGACCTGACCCTAAAACTATCCTATGGCGGTGGCGCCCGGCGTCCAAGCCTATGTCGTCCTCCATCCGCCGTCTCCATGAGCACTGGCCATAAGACCGATGAAGTGAAGTCGCGATCTCCCGGCAAGGAAGGGTAGAACACGGGAGACAGACTGGCCCACATGAGAACAAGGCACAACCGCCTCTCGTGCCCTACTCATCCTTGGAGGAGTCCGTGCCTTGTCCATCATGGTGGATGTGAGGTCTACAATGGAAATGGTGTCGCCCGCGCTATCGTCATCCCACCGGCCACCAGATAGTTCATCGGCGACGCGAGGAGGCGCAATGGCGTTGTTCTCCTATGCGATGGCTAGAGTTGCGCCTCGGCGGGCTGCTATTTGGCGAGTGGTGGCTTGAGTGTGGATGGCATCATAGATGGCATGCTTTGCTCCGTGATTTAATTTGGGGTTTGTTTGCGCCATGGCCGCCACGGCCTCCTCACTCGCACACTCACCGTAGATCTAGCCCTCCACCAGCCGGTGCTGCTCCAAGAGGAACGGGTTGTACTGATGTTACTCATGTGACTGTTGGAACACCGACAAAGGCACTGGCGCACGCTGCACCTCCACCAAGACGGTGTTGTCGTGCGCCTATGCATACTCCATGGTGAAGCTGACGTGCACAGGAGGCGTTGGAGCCGGGACAGTGTCGTCCTCGTCGTCGGACACCTCGGGCGAGCTGGTCGGCAAGCCGGTTTCGATCCGCCTGGCATGAAGGCTCTACCAGGCGGCAGCAAGGGCGGCCAGCGTGTGCTTCATCTCAGTAGAAAGGCTCTCCTACAGAGCTTTGCCGCCTCCAATCATGGTGGATATAGTGCAAGGGAGGAGGATGGGGAACAACTTGAGATGTGGGATGGAGTTAGCCGGGTGTGGCCACCTTTAAATAGCGGATTCCGGTGAGACCAGGCGTTCGGGTGCGTCAATGCGCGGCGCTGGAGTGGGTTTCTCGGCCAACGAGCCTGCTTAATGGTGGCATACAGACGGATAGGACATTCAACAGGCATGGTAGATATCCATCATGTCCCGTCCAGTAACGCGTCTCTAGCAATGAATAGTCGCGGACATCAGAGACGCGTCGTAGGCGGTGCCCTCGGCCGGCACACCGCTTCAATGGTGGAGGTAGTGAGAGGTTGAGTCTACCCTAAGCCACTCTATAGCGGCATGAATGAGTGCAGCTGGCACTAAGCGGGAACGCACGTGGGCGAGGGAGAAGGGAGTTTGGGTGGGTCAGGGTGGTGAGAAGCGGGTGTGGCAGTGGTCCGAACTCCCATAAACCCCTCCCTCCCCCTCCCCCCACACACGCTTGTCTCCGGTTTGTGGGAGGAAATATGTCCGGACCGTCCTGCGGACCGATATAGGCCCGCATGGATGGCTTTCGCTGTCCGCACAACGCGATCCGGACGTATGCGGGCGGTTTGCAAGTCGCCGTTGGAGATGCCCTTAGAGCATGTCCAAAGTGGACCCTCATGTTGGAAATCTGTCCTAGAGGCTATAATAAATTGGTTATTATCATATTTCCTTATTCATGATAAAGGTCTATTATTCATGCTAGAATTGTATTGACTGGAAACTTAAATACATGTGTGAATACATAGACAGATACTATGTCCCTAGTGAGCTTCTGCTGGACTAGCTCCTTGATCAAAGATGGTTAAGGTTTCCTAACCATAGACATGAGTTGTCATTTGATAACGGGATCACATCATTAGGAGAATGATGTGATGGACAACCCAACCGTAAGCTTAGCAGTTGATCGTATCAGTTTATTGTTATAGCTTTCTTCATGTCAAGTATCTATTCCTAAGACCATGAGATCATTCAACTCCCTAACACCAGAGGAATACTTACTGTGTATCCAAACGTCACTTTGTAACTGGGTGATCATAAAGGTGCTCTACGGGTATCACCGAAGGTGTTTGTTGGGTTGACACGGATTGAGACTGGGATTTGTCACTCCGTATGATGGGGAGATATCTCTGGCCCTTTCGGTAATACAACATCGTAAAGAGCTTGCAAGCAATGTGCCTAATGAGTTAGTCACGAGATCTTGTATTACGGAACGAGTAAAGAGACTTGTTGGTAACGGGATTGAACTAGGTATGGAGATACCGACGATCGAATATCGGGCAAGTAACATATCACCGGACAAAGGGAATTGCATACGAGATTAACCGAATCCTTGACATCATGTTCAACCAATAAAAGATCTTCGTGGAGTATGTAGGAGCCAATATGGGCATCTAGGTCCCGCTATTGTTTATTGGCCGAAGAGGTGAATCGGTCATGACTACATCATTCCTAAACCCGTAGGGTCGCACGCTTAATGTTCGATGATGCTAGAGTAGTAATGGGATATTTGATGACCGGTAACCGAATTTTGTTTGGAGTCCCGGATGAGATCCTAGACGTCACGAGGAGTCTTGGAATGGTCGAGAGTCATGACCGTTTTTTTTCAGCAGAGGAGGAATGCCGCCGGAGAGCTCGGGCATAGCACCTTTCAGAAGGCAACAACCGCTTTGCGTATGTTGGCATATGGTATCCCCGCTGATCTAGTTGATGATCACTTGGCCATGGGTGAGAGCCAAGCCATCATGTGTGTCAAGCGCTTCGCAGTCGGAATTGTGCAAGTGTTTGGCCCGGAGTACTTGAGATCTCCCAATGCTGAAGACGCCGCAAGGCTATTGGAGATGAACAAAGCTCGCGGGTTCCCAGGTATACTTGGCTCAATAGATTGCATGCATTGGAGTTGGAAGAATTGTCCAAAGGCATGGCATGGGCAATTCCACGGCCAAAAAAAGGGTTCCACTATAATCCTTGAAGCGGTGGCCGATCAAGATACTTGAATTTGGCATGCTTTTTTGGAATGTCTGGATCTTTGAATGACATCAATGTTGTCAACCAGTCACCACTGATGAATAAGATTGCAAATGGTGAACTGCCACCGGTGTAGTTTGTAGCTAATGGCCGTACATATAACTATTGCTACTATCTTGCGGATGGCATCTATCCAAAGTGGCAAACATTTGTGAAGCCGTTGAAAAAACCCAGAAGGTAAGAAATATCTTGATTTCCACAATGCTCAGGTTGCGGCTAGAAAAGATGTGGAGAGAGCTTTTGGGATTTTGCAAGCCCAATTTGCTATTGTGGGAGGACCGGCTAGATTTTGGGATCAAAAGATGCTTTGGTACATAATGCACGCTTGTGTGATCATGCACAACATGATCATCGAGAATGAGTGTGGCCAAGATGTAGACTACTCTCACTATGAGCTCTTGGGACATCCCATGCGAGTGCTGTGGAGGGCTGAAAGGGTGGCCCATTTTGCTGCCTCCTATCATGCCATTCGTCATCCGGCAATGCATGACGATCTTCAGAAGGATCTCATTGAGGAGTGGTGGGCTTGGAATGGCCGCCAAAGAGCATCATGATTTGTGCGTTTGATGTTGTATTGTTAAACTATTTGTTGTATTGATGAAAGATACTATTTGTTTGAGTTGTAATAATAAATTGAACTATTTATTGTTGATTTACTTTGTTTGTGTTTGATCTTCTTGCTTGTGCTTGGAGCACATATGTTGTTTGTGCCAGAGCGCGCGCTGCATTTTAGTGCGCCTGCTGGAGCTACACGCGCGCTGCATTTTACCGCGGCTGCTAGAGCTAGCGTTGCGCCAAACCAGATGATCGGCACACTGCAAACTGATTTTTAGTGCGTCACGTGTTGGGTGACTGTTGGAGATGCTCTTAGTGCTGGACATTTGAAACAAAACACTGGAACATAGGTTATTCAAAATTTGCGGCTTGAAGCACAGGGCAGAAATGTTGGAAGCTTATAGTTGATTAGGGTATTTCCAACGGCAAGCAGCAAAATTCCTCCCATATCTGTCCGCGGATAGGGAGGATCAGTCCACGAACACGGATGCAAAGGCCACTATCCAATGCTGCATACATTGCAAACACATTTTAACAAGCTGGATGAAATTCATGTAAACATGGGCAGATTTCATAAAAACTGGATGACATTCATGCAAGCACGTCAGATTTTCATTAGATTTCGAACATTTAGAACAAGAAGAATGACCCAACCCTAAAACTATCCTATGGCGGTGGCGCCCAGCGTCCAAGCCTATGTCGTCCTCCATGCGCCGTCTCCATGAGCACCGGCCATAAGACCGATGAAGTGAAGTCGCGATCTCCCGGCGAGGAAGGGTAGAACACGGGAGACAGACTGGCCCACATGAGAACAAGGCACAACCGCCTCTCATGCCCTACTCATCCTTGGAGGAGTCCATGCCTTGTCCATCATGGTGGATGTGAGGTCTACAATGGAAATGGTGTCGCCCGCGCTATCGTCATCCCACCGGGCCACCAGATAGTTCATCGGCGACACGTAGGAGGCGCAGCTGGCGTTGTTCTCCTATGCGATGGCTAGAGTTGCGCCTCGACGGCGGCTACTTGCTGGCGAGTGGTGGCTTGAGTGTGGATGGCATCATAGATGGCATGCTGCTCCGTGACGAATTTGGGGTTTGCTGCGGCCATGGCCGCCACGGCCTCCTCACTCGCACGCTCACCGTAGATCTAGCCCTCCACCAGCCGGTGCTGCTCCAAGAGGAACGGGTTGTACTGATGTTACTCATGTGACTGTTGGAACACCGACAAAGGCACTGGCGCACGCTGCACCTCCACCAAGACGGTGTTGTCGTGCGCCTATGCATACTCCATGGTGAAGCTGACGTGCACAGGAGGCGTTGGAGCCGGGAAAGTGTCGTCCTCGTCGTCGGACACCTCGGGCGAGCTGGTCGGCAAACCGGTTTCGATCCGCCTGGCATGAAGGCTCTACCAGGCGGCAGCAAGGGCGGCCAGCGTGTGCTTCATCTCAGTAGAAAGGCTCTCCTACAGAGCTTCGCCACCTCCAATCATGGTGGATATAGTGCAAGGGAGGAGGATGGGGAACAACTTGAGATGTGGGATGGAGTTAGCCGGGTGTGGCCGCCTTTAAATAGCGGATTCCGGTGAGTCCAGGCGTTCGGGTGCGTCAATGCGCGGCGCTGGAGTGGGTTTTTCGGCCAACGGGCCTGCTTAATGGTGGCATACAGACGGATAGGACATTCAACGGGCATGGTAGATATCCATCCTGTCCCGTCCAGTAACGCGTCTCTAGCAATGAATAGTCGCGGACATCAGAGACGCGTCGTAGGCGGTGCCCTCGGCCGGCACACCGCTTCAATGGTGGAGGTAGTGAGAGGTTGAGTCTACCCTAAGCCACTCTATAGCGGCATGAATGAGTGCAGCTGGCACTAAGCGGGAATGCACGCGGGCGAGGGAGAAGGGAGTTTGGGTGGGTCAGGGTGGTGAGAAGCGGGTGTGGCAGTGGTCCGAACTCCCACAAACCCCTCCCTCCCCCTCCCCCCACACACGCTTGTCTCCGGTTTGTGGGAGGAAATATGTCTGGACCGTCCTGCGGACCGATATAGGCCCGCATGGATGGCTTTCGCTGTCCGCACAACGCGATCCGGACGTATGCAGGCGGTTTGCAAGTCGCCGTTGGAGATGCCCTTAGAGCATGTCCAAAGTGGACCCTCATGTTGGAAATCTGTCCTAGAGGCAATAATAAATTGGTTATTATCATATTTCCTTATTCATGATAAAGGTCTATTATTCATGCTAGAATTGTATTGACTGGAAACTTAAATACATGTGTGAATACATAGAGATACTATGTCCCTAGTGAGCTTCTGTGGACTAGCTCCTTGATCAAAGATGGTTAAGGTTTCCTAACCATAGACATGAGTTGTCATTTGATAACGGGATCACATCATTAGGAGAATGATGTGATGGACAACCCAACCGTAAGCTTAGCAGTTGATCGTATCAGTTTATTGTTATAGCTTTCTTCATGTCAAGTATCTATTCCTAAGACCATGAGATCATTCAACTCCCTAACACCAGAGGAATACTTACTGTGTATCCAAACGTCACTTTGTAACTGGGTGATCATAAAGGTGCTCTACGGGTATCACCGAAGGTGTTTGTTGGGTTGACACGGATTGAGACTGGGATTTGTCACTCCGTATGATGGGGAGATATCTCTGGCCCTTTCGGTAATACAACATCGTAAAGAGCTTGCAAACAATGTGCCTAATGAGTTAGTCACGAGATCTTGTATTACGGAATGAGTAAAGAGACTTGTTGGTAACGGGATTGAACTAGGTATGGAGATACCGACGATCGAATATCGGGCAAGTAACATATCACCGGACAAAGGGAATTGCATACGAGATTAACCGAATCCTTGACATCATGTTCAACCAATAAAAGATCTTCGTGGAGTATGTAGGAGCCAATATGGGCATCTAGGTCTATTGTTTATTGGCCGGAGAGGTGAATCGGTCATGACTACATCATTCCTAAACCCGTAGGGTCGCACGCTTAATGTTCGATGACGCTAGATTAGTAATGGGATATTTGATGACCGGTAACCGAATTTTGTTTGGAGTCCCGGATGAGATCCTAGACGTCACGAGGAGTCTTGGAATGGTCGAGAGGTAAAGATTTATATATGGGAAGTCAGATTTTGGGTTCCGAAAAAATGTGTAGTTTTTTCGGCATTGTGCCGGGAAGGTTCTGGAGGATTCCGGAGGGGTCCGGAAGTCCACAAGTGGGTCCACCATGTCCCATAGGCCAGCATGGGCTGAAGGGGGGTTCCCTAGCCTACATGGGCCAGGTGCACCAGCCCCTAAGAGTCCCATGTGGCTAAGACATGTGGAAGGGGACTAGGAATCCAACTCCTACTAGGAGTAGGACTCCTTCCCCTTGGCGCCAACTCCTATTAGGTGTAGGGCTAGACTCCTAGCCCCTCCACCTATATAAATAGAGGGAAGGGGGCGCACCGGAGGGGGAGAGATCCACATATCAACACACGAGCCCCTGCCTCCCTCTCTCTCTCTCTCTCTCTCTCTCGTTACACCACCGCCTCGTCCCGTAGATGCTTAGCAAATCGCTGCCGGCGCTCCACCACCACGCTGTCATGCTGGTTGTGATCCCATCTAATTCTCCACCTTCTCTTGCTGGATCAAGGAGGAGGAGACGTCATCGAGCCGCACGTCTGCTAAACTAGAAGGTGTCGTCTGTTCGACACTTGATTAGTTGGATCGTGATTGGATCGCGAAGAGTGCGACTACATCAATCGTGTTATATACGCTTCCACTTTTTGTCTATGAGGGTACGTAGACACACTCTCCACTCTCATTGTTATGCTTCTCCTAGATAGATCTTGGGTGCTCGTAGGATTTTTTTGATTTTCATGCTTCGTTCCCCATTAGTGGCATCATCAGCTAGGTCTATGCGTAGATGTATATGCACGAGTAGAACACAAAGAGTTGTGGGCGTTGATGCTCAAATTGCTTACCTCTCTTGTCTTATTGGATTCGGCGATATTGTAGGATGAAACAGCCCGAACCAACCTTACTTGTCAACGCACAAGAGACCAGTTCCATTGATAGACTGGTTGCTTATATCTACGTTGGTATCTCCCCAAAGAGGAGAGAATGATGCAGCACATCAACGGTCAGTATTTCCCTCAGTTATGAAACCAAGGTTATCAATCCAGTAGGAGAACCAAGCAACACTATGTAAACGGCAACTGCACACAAATAACAAATACTTGCAACCCAACGTGTAAGAGGTGTTGCCAATCCCTCCTCGGTATTGAGATAGATTAAATCGTATGAGATTTGATAAATAGATCTTGCAAAAACACAAAATAAAATAAGCAAAGAAAAAGTGCGGCAAGGTATTTTTGGATTTTTTTTTATTAATAGATCTGAAAATAATATGATAGGAAATAGACCCAGGGGCCATAGATTTCACTAGAGGCTTCTCTCGAGAAAGTAGCATATGGTGGGTAAACAAATTACTGTTGGGCAATTGATATAAGAGCAAATAATTATGACGATATCCAAGGCAATGATCCTGTATATAGGCATCACTTCCAAGATTAGTAGATCGACTCCTGCCTGCATCTACTACTATTACTCCACACATCGACAGCTATCCAGCATGCATCTAGTGTATTACGTTCATGAAAAATGGAGTAATGCATTAAGAATGATCACAGGATGTAGACAAGATCTATTAATGTAGGAATAGACCCCATCTTTTTATTCTTAATGGCAACGATACATGCATGTCATGTCTACTTCTATCACTGAGATTGAGCACCGCAAGGTCGAACCCATCACAAAGCACCTCTTCCCATTGCTTGGCCAAACCAAACCAAAGTTTCGGAGAAGAAATACAAGGCTATAATAATCATGTATAAAAGAGTTCAGCAAAGACTCGAATAATATTCGTGGATAGATCTGATCATAAACTCACAACTCATCAGATCCCAACAAACACACTGCAAAAAGTCATTACATCAGATGGATCTCCAAGAACATCGAGGAGAACATTGTAATGAAGATCAAAAAGAGAGAAGAAGCAATCTAGCTACTACCTACGGACCCGTAGGTCTGTGGTAAACTACACACGCATCATCGCATGGGCAAGGGTGTTGATCAAGAACCCCTCCATGATCGTTGACCCCTCCGGCAAAGTGCAGGAAAAGGCCCCTAGATTGGATCTCGTGGTTCTGGAACTTGCGACGGCTCGGAATTATGTTTCGTCGACTCCCCTAGGGTTTCTGGAATGTTACTTTTTATAGAGCTGAGAGGCGGTGGAGGGGGTGCCGGTGGGCCCCACTACTCACTAGGGCGCGCCTGGGGGCCCTGGCGTGCCCTGGTGCGTAGTGGGCCCACAGGGCCCCTATGGTGCACTTCTTGGGCCTCCTTGGTGTCTTCTTGGCAGAAAAAATCTCTAAAAGTTTCGCTGCATTTGGACTTTGTTTAATATTGATATTCTGCAAAGTAAAAAATAAGCAAAAAACAGCAAATGGCACTTTAATAGCATGGAACAATCAAAAATTATAGATATGTTGGAGACGTATCACCATCCCCAAGCTTAATTCCTGCTCGTCCTCGAGGAGGTAAATGATAAAACCAGAATTTTTGATGTGTAATGCTACCCATCATATTTATCACATATTATTCTCTTTTGTAGCATGGACAGTTGTACTTTTAGATGATTCAAAGCAATAGTCTATAATTTGACATGAAGACATCAATACTAAAGCATATCAACAAGCAACCATGCCTTTCAAAATATCAACACTAAAGAAAGCTATCCTAGCCCATTATGCTCAATCGTTGATCCATTCATGAAACACACTCAAATATTAGCTTGATCCAGTGCACAAGTATGATATAGTGTTCCCTAGTTGGTGCTTTATAAGAGAAGATGGAGACTTAAAATAAAAATAAAAAATTCAGAAAGTGAATAGATAGGCCCTTCGCAGAGGGAAGCGGAGATTTGTAGAGGTGCCAGAGCTCAAATCTTAAATTGAGAGATAAAATATTTTGGGAGGCATGCTTTTCCCTTCAATGAAAACGACTGAGAATTCCCAATACTTTCCATGCTAGATACATCATAGGCGCTTCCCAAACATAAAATAAAGTTCATTCCTTTTTCCACCATTCTTTCACAATCCATGGCTAGCCGCATCCATGGGTGCCTTCCATACCAACACTTTCCAAGGAATTTATTATTGATAACATAAAGTAAATTCTTTTTTCATTTCGGGATTGGGCATCCCTATTACCGACCACACTCTCGTTCAATGACAAGTGAATAAACACTCATCTTGAGAATAACACATCTAGCATGGAAAAATATTGGCCACCCCCCGCTGCTTCATGAACGGTACGGGCACACAAAATAGAAATTCATTTTAGAAATTAGAGTTGGCACATACAAATTTACTTGGAACGACATGGAAATACTGCATATAGGTAGGTAGAGTGGACTCATTGGCACAACTTGGTTTAAGGAGTTTGGATGCACAAGTAGTATTCCCACTTAGTGCAAGGAAAGGCTAGCAAATAGATTGAGAAGCAACCAACCAAAAAACAAAAACGATCATAAACAAGTATTGAACATAACTAACACCGAAGAATGCACCACAAGTAGGATGTAACTTCATTGCATAACTATTGACTTTCGTGCTTACATATGGAATCACAAACCTTAACACCAATATTCTTACTAATGCATAATTGCCCACCAACATGACTCACATATTACTATCTCCATATCGCAAAACTATTGCAAGGAATCAAGTTTTAATATCCAATGATCGTCATGATAGTTTTTATTATCCCTCTTGAATATCTATCACTTTGGGACTAATTTCATATATTACCATTGCTTATAACAAGCTCTCAAACAAATTGAAGTAAAGAACAAGAGCATAAATATTTCTTCAAAGTTCTCAAAATAATATAAGTGAAGCATGAGAGGACATTTCTTTAAAATTAAAGCACCACCGTGCTAAAAAAAGATACAAGTTAAGCACTAGAGCAATTCCATAGCTCACAAAATTTAAGTGAAGCACATAGAGAAATTCAAACAAATCATAGCACCATTATGGCTCTCTCAAATAGGTGTGTCCAGCAAGGATGATTATGACAAACTAAAAGGCAAAACAAGCAAAGACTCATATAATACAAGACGCTCCAAGCAAAACTCATGATATGTGACGAATAAAAATGTAGCTCCAAGTAAAATTACCGGTGGTCATTAGAAGAAAGAGGGGATGCCTTCCGGGGCATCCCAAGCTTAGTTGCTTGGTTCTCCTTGAATATTACCTTGGGGTTCCATGGGCATTGATACGTCCATTTTGCATCATGTTTACCTACTGTTATATATGTTGTTTTATTGCATAATAATGCTTTTTGGAGAAATTCTAATGACTTTTCTCTCATAATATGCAAGGTATGCACAAAGGGGGAGAATCCCAGCAGTTGGAAATTTGGACCTGAAAAAGCTACGTCAGGCTACCTATTTGTAACAGCCCCAAAATTGGGTTATCAATTTTTGTGCGGTTATTCCTTCCTGGCAATCATTTTCAAGATTTTTCTCCTGAGTTTGCTGGATGACTCTGAGAATTATTGTCATTTCCAACCATTCACAACCTTGCTCATGTCTTTTTCAATGGGTGATACGTCCATTTTGCATCATGCTTTTATATCAATATTTATTGCATTATGGGTTGTTATTACACATTATATCTCAGTACTTATGGCTATTATCTCTTATTTTCCAAGGTTTACCATGAAGAGGGGGAATGCCGGCAGCTGGAATTCTGGCTAGAAAAGGAGCAAATATTGGAAACCTATTGCTTGATTTGCTATGTGGAGAAATATATATTTACTACCATTATGAACAGGGGCGGATCTGGGCCCCATGCCCCCAGGGCCCAGGCCCGGGGCGTGGCATTTTATTTATTTATCACCTATGCATGTTTTTGAAATGGGCCCGGGGCTTAGCCCAACACACATCCAGCCATCCCGGGCCCGGGCCAGGTTCTCCATCTTCACACTGCTCGCCCCGACACCCAGAGCTCTAGACCTAGCGAGTAGCGATGCACCGATGCAGGCAGCCGCCGCCGCCCGCCCGCCCACCGGTGACTCCCCTCTGCTCCGGCTCTCCCTGCTCGCCTACTCCGCCGCTCCCCACTGCTCGCTTTGCTCGCGCCTCCACTTGCTCCGCCGCTTGCCCGCGCCCTCCGCCTTCGCCCGGCTGGCTGGTCCCTCTGCCTCGGCCTCCGGTTCTCGCCGGCTCGCTGCCTCGACCTCTCCTGGCTTCACGCGGCCACACCATCTTCCCTCTGCTGTCTGCTAACTGCTGCCCAGAGTTGGTATGGTTGTTGTCTGTTGATACAAATTTCAAAGATCAAACATTTCTTTATCTGCAATCTGCTTACGGTGTTGGTTGTTGCTGTTGTCAAACATTCAATTTCACTTATATGAATGTGAATATTGTTGTTGCTACTGTTAATGTCAATTTCATTTTCATTTTATAGAAATAAAAGATGAAGAGATATTTTTTGAATGTGAATCATCGCCACTTTCATAATCATTCCCATCGCCACTGATTTTTTGCGAGCGGGAATCGCTCGCTCCGGATCGAACTACGATCGAGTCGTTCGTATCTATTGTGAAAGTAGGAACATTCGGAAAATACAATTGTCGTCCATATGTAAATATGAGTTCATGCCAATCAAGTGGTCACAAATTTTAAAAAGAAACTAGAGGAAATTCTTTGAAAAAGAGATCCTTTCAAGCTAAATGATTCGAGAAGCATTCCGATTTGTTGGAATGTAGTGTTGCTAAGGAGGCGGCCTTTTGTTTCTATTGCTTTCTTTGTAAGCAACCTAGAGCAGAAAACTATTATATATTGAGCGAGAAATTTTTGCAAAGGTTGATGATGATGCTATTATATATCATTTTCAATCCTATAGATCTTGCAAAGGAATTTTACCTCGTCGTAGTAGTAAGTTTTCAACTCTGTACAATGTTAATTGTTTCACTTGATAACTATGTCTTCTCTTATGAAATTTTGCTTTTCATTTCTCTAAGGTTTTGGCTCTTCGTCCACCGTTGATCAAGTTATGGAAGACACTGATGAAGCAAGCCATTGATTCTCTTTTTACTGCACATACTGTTCGTAGTTTTTGTCATCTTTTTATCTATTTTGTTGTATCTTTAAGCATTGAGTTTAAATTATAAATTATTGGTGCAATTGAGACATATTGAGGTAGCTATAGTTTCATGGATGTTAAGTTTTTCTCTCGCGACAAAAAAAAATGGACCCGGGGCTTGCTCGAATCCTGGATCCGCCACTGATTATGAATGACGCCGTAATTGATCTATTTAAGAAGATGAGAGATTGAGAAGGCAAGTTATAAAATGTGCGTCTCACATGACTGTAACTTTTTGTTAATGCTACTTATTCTCTATATTATTTCTTACACGCCATTGTTGTGAATATAATATATTTCTTTTGTTCATCCTTTTCAGGAAGTTACAAATGAAATTGCTAGAAGTCATCTTTTTTTGCTTATTTTATCTTGAATATGTAAACACATGATTTTATGACTTCGGTGAACCAGTACTATCATTGGCTCATTGCATATTTTCGCCCTTCATGTTGCCCATGGATGTTATTTCTATTGTGTTATAGTGGGCATATTTTTGGTTTTTCTTCTTTATATTGGTCTCGGCATGAGTCACGCCATAGCGTGTGCTATAGTGGGCATTTGTTGACCCAGTGACCATTTTTTCTAGCTTCATTCCCTGCTTCCTCGTGTGCTCTCTTCCTCGCCCCCTCCCATGGACCATGAATTTGCCGAGTAATATGCGAAATCAGATGGAGGCGTTGAGCTAGAAGGCGTCATGCAAAGCGTGCAATTCCGCATATTTTCTAGAGAATCTGATTGTACAAAGAAAGAGTTTGATAATAGCTTTTAGATAATTAACCTCACAATATCTATACCGGTACGTCACCGAAATTGCCTCCAAAGTTGCAAAATATTGCCCACCGATGTCACCTGTAAGTGATAAAAAATGTTTCACACAGGTGAATCCCCACCTGGGTCAGCCCATGTAGTAGGAACCTTCTATACTGCATTCTGCGTTAGAGAACACACAGCGCGCCTGTTTGGGCCGGCCCATGTCGGGGTGGCCTGTTTGTAAATATTATTTTCGTTTCCATCTTCGTCTTTTTTTACTTTTAAATAATTTGGGACCTCAAAATAGTTCCGAAAATAAATAAAATAGAATTTTGAAATAAAATGTTTAATATTTAATATATATTTATGGATTCAGAAAATGTTTGTGATTTTTAAAAAACCTTCGCATATTCAAAAAATGTTCACAATTTTGAAAATAAATGTTCAGGAAATCAAAAAATGTTCATAGTTTTTAAAAGTTCTTGTATTATAAAATGTTAATGAAATTGGACAAAGTTTTGCCGATTCAAAAAATGTTCATGAAATTGAGAAGTATCCTAAAAATTCAAAAGTTGTTCGTTACTTACATAATAGTTTATTGATTCATAATTTTTTTACTGATTCAAAAACTGATCATGCATGTCAAAAAATGTTCATTAAATCCAAAAAATATTCATGAATTTAGAAAATTGTTTCAGCAATTTCCAAAAAAATGTTCGTCAATTCTAGAAATGTTCGCCTATTCAAGGGCAATGTTTAAAAAATGTTCACAATTTTGTAAAAATATTTGCGAATAGTATAAAATGTTCATAAATTCAGTTTTTCCCTGAATTTAGAAAATGTTCAAAAATCTGTAAAAATGTTCATGATTCAGATACGTTCACGAGTATAAAAAAATGTTCATGATTTTCAAAAATTGTTCACAAATTCACGAAAATGAGAGTAGCAAAATATGGTCATGTATATTAATGATGCAGCAAAATATGGTCATGGCAATTGGAGATTATGAAAAAAAATTAACCCGTTGCAACGCACGGGCCGTTCGGTAGTAAAACAATAAGGTTAAAATAAGATACCTGGTAGAGGTGATATATCTAGGTTATTTTTATTTGCACACCAAAATAATGAATTCTTATGCTTTCCAAATGACAACAAACAGGTTCTCTTTATTAAATGAGAAGGTTTTCATGTATGTGCCAGGAAAATCAAGGCTTACATGGCATGTCAATCCAAGATTACCAATTCCCTATCCATATACATGGATGCCTTTTAAAAAAAGCAATTCATCATCAATTTTTCCGAAACCAATCGATACATGTTGTTCTTTTCAGAATTCTTTACAGCATTCAACATGACATGTAGCCATTTTTAGGTAGCAGCTGTTTTTGTTCCAGATAAAAACAAAGTTTATTATTAACAAAATTAGAAATCTCACATATACCAATTAGAATTGATTCATCACGGAATGGTATATTGTGAGTTACTAAGTTCATGTGGCTTACTTTTTGTTATGAGACATCATCACCCGCTGTATGTGATATACTTCATGTTCAACGGAGACTACTGGTTGACCGAATATGTATAGACCTTGTTCCATGCATATTACTCTAAATATTATGTTGTGCACAATGGAACACATAAATCTACTAATTTAGTGATAACAGATTTAGCCAATTATATTTTGACCATTATCAATCTGCACAACTCATTGCCAGAAGTATGAAAATCAGAAAAAAGGCACTCTGATGTCATAGCTGAAAACAACTTGTCATATTTTCTATCACTGGCAGCTCTAAAACTGACTCCCTCACACGCAAGCCAGCCGACCCGATGCACGCTCCTGTAGCACGCAGGTCGTGCTTCCCCGGCATATCAAGAATAATGCAATTGAGCCCTCATAAGCGTTACCGATATGGCCATTGCACTTGCGGCAGAGTAATCGTGTTCTCGTTCGACGACTCTGGTGTTCCCTTCGCTCCATGACAGCAACCTAAACTGTTGTATTGTGTGCCTTGAAAAATCATGATTGCTCTAATCTGTGCCGGACTGGGATGCTGTGAATCGGGTAAATGCAGCACCAAGAAATTATGCTGCTCGGAGTTTTCAGGGGAACTTGCCATCTCTGTGCTGCTTCAGTCACCTCGCTGCCCATACTTGATACTAGTGATTTTTCATTTCATTTCTATACATTGGTGTACATGTGATTTTTAACAGGGGCGCCAAAATTTGGTTGTGTTAGTAGTACAAAATGTGAGTCTTTTTGTTGTGTAAAGTTCTTATGCATTTGTGTCTTCAAGTGTGTGTTTGTGATATTCAATCTAATCCTTGTATCAGGCGTTCAGTTTCAGAAAGGCCTTCCTGAAGTTGGTCAGGTCAGGTGGGGTTGTGGCAAAGCTGCTGGCATCAAGTGGAGAAGACTGTAATCTGTCAACTGAGCATAATCTATTAAAATATTGGTTTATTCTCTAATGAGCAGACTTCATTTATAGAGTATATAAGTATACTTCAAAGCCAAACGACAAGAATGATCACTAATTTGCTGTGAATACCAGTATCCATCTAACTTGGTATGCTTGTTCCATTGCCGTTCTGACAGAATGATGGTTGAATTATGTAGCATCCTGCTCAGGACAGATTAGTACTCCCTCCGTCCTGAAATACTTGTCGGAGAGATGGATAAAATTAGATGTATCTATAACTAAAATACGTCTAGATACATCCATTTCTTCGACAAGTATTTCCGGACGGAGGGAGTATTCATTTATCGGAGCTGCTTTGGATATCTGAATATAATTCATATAACAGACCCAATGCATCATTGCACCTCTTGATCAACTCAACTGAAGGATGAAGTTGCTGTCACTGCCAAGAGGGTATGGTGTACCTGTATTGGCAATTCTGCAGTTGGAAACATAGTTCAAGCAATTAACATGTTACTCTAGTAGTAGAAATCAACAGAAAATAAAGCGCAAATGATGATCCTGGTTGATTTATTGGAGTAGCAGTTACCAGGAACCACATCATGGGTTGGTCACTTTGAGATAGTTTCACATTACAAGTCAGAGAGCAAATTTGTACACCCAAAACTCAGGTCAAGGATAGTCACTCAAGCAAGAACTCGATGAGGAAATGCAGACTAATCCCCATCTCCATTAGACACATTGCACAACAGATGTAACATTGATGGTGTCCAGTACAAATGGATCAGATCAAGTAGCAGAAACAGAGGAAATGATGTTCCTGAATCGAGATGCACAATTGTTCAGTGGCTTTTTTCCATCACATTACAAATTAGCATGCAAACAAGTTCAATTCATCCGGGGCTCCTGGTAAATTATGGCCAGCTCAAGCATCATCACAAAGGAAACAACAACATACCCAACAGAGATGCAGAAGATCAACCAGCAAAAAATCAGATTTTCGACAGGCTGACAGAGACAAGTTTCATTTCCGACAAACAACTTTGTTCCACGATTCAGTTCGAACTACAGAGACGGAGAAAATGGCGAGCTAAACAAGTAGGGGTTCCATCAAGCTTTTGGAATCTGCAGGCGGCGGCAAAGAACCTAGCCGCCGAAGCCGTAGAGGGTGCGGCCCTGGCGCTTGAGCGCGTAGACGACGTCCATGGCGGTGACGGTCTTGCGTCGGGCGTGCTCGGTGTAGGTGACGGCGTCGCGGATGACGTTCTCGAGGAAGATCTTGAGCACGCCGCGGGTCTCCTCGTAGATGAGCCCCGAGATGCGCTTCACGCCGCCCTCGCGCCCGACGCCGGATCGCCGGCTTGGTGATGCCCTGGATGTTGTCGCGCAGCACCTTCCGGTGGCGCTTGGCGCCGCCCTTGCCGAGCCCCTTGCCTCCCTTGCCGCGGCCGGACATGGCTGACGATCTTCGAGCTGCGAGCGGATGTGGAATCGGAGGAACGGTGGTGGCTGCTGGTGCTGTGATTTGCGAGGAGGGGCGAGGGGCGTTTTAACGGGGACGATAGGTGGAGGAGGCGTCTGCCTGCCGTTGGATGCGGATGGAGTGGACGGTCGAGATGGCGATCCGCGGGAGGGATGCCGCGGATCGATGACGTGGCCAGTGGTTGGCGGGCTGGGTCAGAGCTGTGGCGGCAGCTCCAAATTTTTGGGCTGTCGGCGCGGGCCGGGTGTTTGTTCTGAATCTTGGACCAGTGGATTGTCTTCAAGAAAAAAAAGTGGATTGTCTTAAGTTATTCTCTTTTTTTGGGGGGTCGTTCTTTACTTATTCTTTAAGGAACATGATTTCTTTTTTATCAGTGTATTTCAAGCCCAGAAAAAGAAGAGAAGTCACTAATTCACTGTGAATGTCAATTCAACTTGATATACTTGCTGCATTGCTGTACCATGTCCTCCAATGACAGATTCCCATTCCTTCATCCAAACTGTTTTGGAGATCTGAATATAATCTATAAGAAACCTGCTCGAATGCAATGCATCACTGTTATTCTCACTTTTTTTCGACAATATGCATAAGCATGTGTATAGTATAATCCATAGAAGCGATGGTGAAGAAACCCGTCCACAGTTATACATTAGAAGCTTAATGACCATTGAGCAAAAGTGTAACGCTGGCTATGCATCTTCAGTCATGGACTGCTCTTTGATATTCTACTTGCATTCTGAGCCACACTACATAGTACCATTAGAAAATTTCTCCAATCATATAACTTATATTATGCATCAGTAAATTATATAATTTAAAGTTAATTGTACACTTCATTTTTCCCTACTCCCTCCGCTACAAAATAAGTGTCGTCATTTTAGTTCAAAATTTAATTGACATGCTTGACTGTTCTAGCATCAGCTTACCAGAAACATCCGGATCCCACAGGAGCACTGTTGTGAACTGCTAGGCCCTATGAACAGCCCAAGTGAGCCGTGTTTAAGTGTGTGCGCGCGGGGTCGATTGGAGAATAGGTACATGGAAATTGGTGTTGGTATTACTGTGGCCAAAATTACCCCGTGGTCTTGTTTAAAAAAAAAATTACCCCGTGGACTAAAATTCTCTGAAAAAATACTAGCACGGTGCCTTATGATAAACACTTAATCAAGAAAAACTGTACTAGTTGGAGACATCCTTGGAACTTGTACTCCTTTCGTCCGAAAATACTTGTCATCAAAATGGATAAAAAGAGATGTATTTAGAACTAAAATACATCGAGATACATCCCCTTTTATCCATTTTGATGACAAATATTTCCGGATAGAGGGAGTATTATAACTGTGTTTGTAGTTTTGAGATTATACAGCACAGAAGCAGGGTTGAGACACTTTCAGCACCGATGTTATCATCAGGAAAGCACTGTTTATGTGTACTACACAGAACTGAACTGAACGAGCGTATTACATCTGTTCATTCAGGCTCAGAGGCAACCAACCGGAATGGTTATTTCGAAGAATTTTGACACAGTACTACTACCATTTAAGCTACAAAATGGAAGCAATTAAGAACAGAGTAGCTAAAACTGGCAGGTCATTTCACATGCTTGGAATAGGACACATATTCTCTTTACACTCCTGAATGTAATAACAAATGTTCAGGATACTCTGTCCAGGCAACGGCCAGTCCGCTGGAACAGAACATCAAGCAAACAACTGCTGCTTCGACAGGCAGAACCAGGAATGGCATGAGATTCTGACCAATCGTTGCCAGTGCTTCCTCGATGTTCTGGTGCGTTATTTAGGAGTTGTCGGTGATGCGACCTACTGTAATATTGCAGGCACGGTGTGGAAGCCTGCGGCCTTTCCTGGACCTGAAGATCTGAAGACAGGGCACCAAGTAACTTGTACTAGTTCAGAGCATGGTTCATGGACTTGGGGGATTGCAGTATAACTAGGCAAAGTAGGGATGCTTTCAACAGAATATGTGCACTAAACATCAAACTGGTCGTTAGACGGAACTGAAGACGTGCACACTAGCGGACAAGCAATTTTTTCCAGGCACCATCTTAACTGCTCGCTCGTTCTGGTTCAGAGGCAGCTAGCTAAAAATTGACGGTCTAATGATAATTAAGCTCAAAATCAGAGCAAAATAGAACAACCTAGCTAAGTCAGGCAAGAAATTTGACAAGTTGGGAACAGTCGTTCAAACGCAGATGACTAAGAACAGAGGAAGCCAACAATTTTCATTTCCATTGCTGATGGCAACAAGAAGTTGTACCATCAGACTAGGCATAACGAATCCACCATGACAAGAACAACACAGGCACGTTCTGAAACACTCGTAGCACACACATTTCCACCGAGGAACTCAGCCTAACATGGATCTAACACTCGACGGTACAGAGATTACAGCCTAGGCCCTCTCGCCACGGATGCGGCGTGCGAGCTGGATGTCCTTGGGCATGATTGTGACGCGCTTGGCGTGGATGGCGCACAGGTTGGTGTCTTCGAAGAGCCCCACCAGGTAGGCCTCGGCGGCCTCCTGCAGGGCGGAGACGGCGGAGGACTGGAAGCGGAGGTCGGTCTTGAAGTCCTGGGCGATCTCCCGGACGAGGCGCTGGAAGGGGAGCTTGCGGATGAGCAGCTCGGTGCTCTTCTGGTACTTGCGGATCTCGCGGAGCGCGACGGTGCCGGGGCGGAAGCGGTGGGGCTTCTTGACGCCGCCGGTGGCCGGGGCGGACTTGCGGGCGGCCTTGGTGGCCAGCTGCTTCCTCGGCGCCTTGCCGCCGGTGGACTTCCTCGCCGTCTGCTTGGTGCGGGCCATGTCGGAGGAGATGCGCCGGGGAGGTTGAGGAGATTTGGGGGATTGGGAGGAATGGGGGGTGAGGAGGAAGAAGGGGACGGGGCGGCGTTAAATAGAAGGCGAGCGCCGAGCAGGTGCGTGAGTTTTGCTTTTTCGGGAGAGCGTGGAGCGTTGGATGTGTGGTGCCTGGACGGCCGAGATCTGGTATCGAGGTAGTGATCCGTGGGGTGCTAGTTCGCGTGCTGTGATTGGTTCGCTACGAGTGAGGCGGATCGTGGAGGCGTACGTTCCTGCTGGTGCCACTGATCTGCATGTGTTGTTGGGCTGTTGGGCCCAAAATGGAATGAAATGGTCGTACAGCAAAGGCGCGGATCATGTTTGTTCTTTGCCGCCAACATCCTATGTCACCAAAAGGAGAATTAAAGAACCCTAAAAAAAGAGAAATAATGAGCAGTCTCCAAAGACTAGGCAGTAATTTTTAGGGTTGGTCCAATTTTTGCGCTGCAAAAAGGTAACCATCATCATATATAGGGAAAATTTTGTTTTTGCCACTCTAGATTTTTTCAATTTTCCTTATGTCATTCTAGATTTTGACATTTCGCTTTTGCCACTCTAGATTTTGCCAATTTTCCTTATGCCATTCTAGATTTTGACATTTCACTTTTGCCACTCTTAGCTTTTGACAATTATCACAATTGCCATTCCGTGGCAAAAGCAAAATAATTTCATTTCATTTTTGCCACTCTTAGCTTTTGACAATTATCACAATTTACCATTCCGTGGCAAAAGCAAAATAATTTTATTTCATTTTTGCCACTCTTAGCTTTTGACAATTATCACAATTGTCATTCCGTGGCAAAAGCAAAATAATTTTATTTCATTTTTGTCACTCTTAGCTTTTGACAATTATCACAATTGCCACTCTAAAAATGTTGCTTTTGCCATGGGAATGGCAGTTGCGATAATTGTCAAAAACTAAAAGTGGCAAAAGTGAAATGTCAAAATCTAGAGTGGTAAAAGGAAAATTGGCTAAGGACCCCAAGATTATCAACTAACGGGCCTCGTCCGTCGGAGTCCAGGAGTGTCTAGAAGGAATCTTCCGAATACTTGGCGCACACTTCAACCCATAGAGGTGAAGGAAATATGCCCTAGAGGCAATAATAAAGTTATTATTTATTTCCTTTCATATCATGATAAATGTTTATTATTCATGCTAGAATTGTATTAACCGGAAACATAATACACGTGTGGATATATAGACAAACAGAGTGTCACTAGTATGCCTCTACTTGACTAGCTTGTTAATCAAAGATGGTTAAGTTTTCTAACCATGGACAAAGGAGTTGTCATTTGACTAACAAGGTCACATCATTAGTTGAATGATCTGATTGACATGACCCATTCCATTAGCTTAGCACCCGATCGTTTAGTATGTTGCTATTGCTTTTATCCATGACTTATACATGTTCCTTTGACTATGAGATTATGCAACTCCCGTTTACCGTAGGAACACTTTGTGTGCTACCAAACGTCACAACGTAACTGGGTGATTATAAAGATGCTCTACAGGTGTCTCCGAAAGTATTTGTTGGGTTGGCGTATTTCAAGATTAGGATTTGTCACTCCGAATGTCGGAGAGGTATCTCAGGGCCTTCTCGGTAATGCACATCATATAAGCCTTGCAAGCATTGCAACCAATGAGTTAGTTGCGGGATGATGTATTACGGAACGAGTAAAGAGACTTGCCGGTAACGAGATTGAACTAGGTATTTGTTGGGGAACGTAGTAATTTCAAAATTTTCCTACGCACACGCAAGATCATGGTGATGCATAGCAACGAGAGGGGAGAGTGTTGTCTACGCACTCGTGAGACCGAAGCGAAGCGATCACAACGTAGAGGAAGTAGTCGTCGTTCTCCTCGCGATCCAACCGATCCCAGCGCCGTTACTCGGCGCCTCAGGAGTTCTTGACACACGTCAGCTCGGTGGCGCTCCTCGGGCTCCAATCCAAAGAGAGCCGGGAGGGAGAGTTCCGTCAAGCCTGACGGCGTGGTGACGATCTTGATGTTCTATCGACGCAGGCTTCGCCTAAGCACCGCCACGATATGACCGAGGTGGATTATGGTGGAGGGGGCACCGCACACTGCTAAGGAACGATCTCAAGGATCAACTTGTGTGTTCTAGGGTGCCCCCCCCCTCGTATATAAAGGAGCAAGGGGAGGCCGGCCGGCCCTAGGGCGCGCGCCAGGGGGGGAGTCCTCCTCCTAGTTGGAGTAGGACTCCCTTTCCTAGTCCAACTAGGAAGGAGGAAGGAAGGAGAGGAGAGGGAGAGGGAAAGGGGCGCGCCCCTCCTTGTCCTATTCGGACTCCCAGGGGCGCCACCTCTGGTGCGGCCCTCTCTCTCCCCTCTTGGCCCACTAAGGCCCATAACTTCCCGGGGTTCCGGTAACCCTCGGCACTCCGTTTTCTCCGAAACTTCCTAACCTTTCCGTGTCCGAATATAGCCGTCAATATATCAGTCTTTATGTCTCGACCATTTCGAGACTCCTCGTCATGTCCGTGATCACATCCGGGACTCCAAACTTCTTCGGTACATCAAAATACATAAACTCATAATATAACCGTCATCGAAACCTTAAGCGTGCGGACCCTACGGTTCGAGAACAATGTAGACATGACCGAGACACGTCTCCGGTCAATAACCAATAGCGGGACCTGGATGCCCATATTGGTTCCTACATATTCTACGAAGATCTTTATCGGTCAGATCGCATAACAACATACGTTGTTCCCTTTGTCATCGGTATGTTACTTGCCCGAGATTCGATCGTCGGTATCCAATACCTAGTTCAATCTCGTTACCGGCAAGTCTCTTTACTCGTTCCGTAACACACCATCTCACAGCTAACTCATTAGTTGTAATGCTTGCAAGGCTTAAGTGATGTGTATTACCGAGAGGGCCCAGAGATACCTCTCCGACAATCGGAGTGACAAAACCTAATCTCAAATACGCCAACCCAACATCCGCCTTTGGAGACACTGTAGTACTCCTTTATAATCACCCGATTCGTTGTGACGTTTGGTAGCACCAAAGTGTTCCTCCGCAAACGGGAGTTGCATAATCTCATAGTTATAGGAACATGTATATGTCATGGATAAAAGCAAGAGCAACATACTAAACGATCGTGTGCTAAGCTAATGGAATGGGTCATGTCAATCGATCATTCTTCTAATGATGTGACCTTGTTAATCAAATAACAACCCTTTGTTCATGGTTAGGAAACATAACCATCTTTGATTAACAAGCTAGTCTAGTAGAGGCATACTAGTGACACTGCTTGTCTATGCATTCACACATGTATTATGTTTCCGGTTAATACAATTCTAGCATGAATGATAAACATTTATCATGAAATAAGGAAATAAATAATAACTTTATTATTGCCTCTAGGGCATATTTCCTTCATCTCCCACTTGCACTAGAGTCAATAATCTAGATTACATAGTAATGATTCTAACACCCATGGAGTTTTGGTGTTGATCATGTTTTGCTCGTGGAAGAGGCTTAGTCAACGGTTCTGCTACATTCAGATCCGTATGTATCTTGCAAATCTCTATGTCTCCCACCGACTAAATCCGAATGGAATTGAAGCGTCTCTTGATGTGCTTGGTCCTCTTGTGAAACCTGGATTCCTTCGCTAAGGCAATTGCTCCAAAGATTGTCACGAAGATTTTCATTGGACCCGATGCACTAGGTATGACACCTAGATCGGATATGAACTCCTTCATCCGCACTCCTTCATTAGCTGCTTCGAAGCTGCTATGTACTCCGCTTCACATGTAGATCCCGCCACGATGCTTTGTTTAGAACGCACCAACCGACACTCCTCCGTTTAGTGTAAATACGTATCCGGTCTGCGATTTAGAATCGTCGGATCGATGTCAAAGCTTGCATCAACGTAACTGCCACGATGAGCTCTTTGTCACCTCCATATCGAGAAACATATCCTTAGTCCTTTTCGTATTTCAGATGTTCTTGACCGCTATCCATGATCCACTCTGGATTACTTTGGTACCTCCTGCTAAGCTTATAGCAAGGCACACATCGGTCCAGTACACAGACATTGCATACATGATAGAGCCTATGGTCAAGCATAGGAACATCTTTCATTTTCTCTCTATCTTCTGCGGTGGTCGGGCATTGAGTCTTACTCAACTTCACACCTTGTAACACAGGCAAGAACCCTTTCTTTGCTTGATCCATTTTGAACTTCTTCAAAATTTTGTCAAGGTATGTGCTTTGTGAAAGTCCAATTAAGCGTCTTGATCTATCTCTATAGATTTTGATGCCCAATATGTAAGCAGCTTCACCGAGGTCTTTCATTGAAAAACTCTTATTCAAGTATCCCTTTATGCTATCCAGAAATTCTATATCATTTCCGATTAGTAATATGGCATCTACATATAATATCAGAAATGCTACAGAGCTCCCACTCACTTTCTTGTAAATACAGGCTTCTCCAAAAGTCTATATGAACCCAAATGCTTTGATCACACTATCAAAGCGTTTATTCCAACTCCGAGATGCTTGCATATAACGCCCTCGATGCGGCTATATCTCCCACGTGTCGAAGCACGACTTAGAGGCATAACCGCATTGAAAGCAATGTCGCAAGTGAGGTAATCTTCACACAACCCATGTAATACATAAGGGAAAAAGATACATAGTTGGCTTACAATTGCCACTTCACACAATTACGTGAATAAAGCATTACATCATCCAGATACAATCAAGGTCCGACTACGGAACCAAAATAAAAGAAGAACCCCAAATGCGACAAAGGACCCTGATCGACCCCAACTGGGCTCCACTACTGATCAACTAGAACGAAACAACACAAAGGGCAAGATCAGCATCGAGCTCCTCCTTGAGCTTAGATGCGCCACCGCTTTCGCAACATAGGCACCGCAAACTGGTTTTGAAGTATCCGTGAGTCACGAGGACTCAGCAATCTCACACCATGAGATCAAGACTATTTAAGCTTATGGGTAAGGTAAAGGCATGAGGTGGAGCTGCGAGCAAGCGACTAGCATATACGGAGGCTAACATACACAAATGAGAGCGAGAAGAGAAAGCAAAGCACGGTCGACAAAAGTATGATCAGAAGTGATCCTATAGCAACTCAAGTCAAGCATAACTCCAACATCAGTGTTCACTTCCGGACTCACGGAAAGAGACCATCACGGTAACACACACGGTTGATGTATTTTAATTAAGGTCAACTTCAGGTTTTCTACAACCGGACATTAACAAATTCCCATCTGCCACATAACCGGGCACGGCTCTCGAAAGTTTAAACCTGCAGGGTGTCCCAACTTAGCCCATGACAAGCTCTCGCGATCATCGAAGGAATAGACCTTCACCCAGAAGACCCGATCGATCTGGAATCCCGGTACATCAAGACATTTCGACAATGGTAAAACAAGACCAGCAAAGCCCCGGCGTGCCGACATCCCGATAGTAGCCGCACGTATCTCGTCTCGAGCCACGACCGGATGAGCAAGACGTACAACTAAAACCAGCCCTCAAGTTTCCCGAGGTGGCGCCGCAAGTGGCTCTAGTTTGGACCAACGCTTAGACAAGCACTGGCCCGGGGGGGGGGGGGCTAAAATAAAGATGACCTCTGGGATGCGCGACTCCCAAGGGAAAAAAAAGGTAATAGGTGAGGCAAATGGTAAAAGGCAATGTTGGGCCTTGCTGGACAAGTTTTATTCAAAGCGAACTGTCAGGGGGGTCCCATAAATCACCCGACCGCGTAAGGGACGCAAAATCCGGGAACATAACACCGGTATGACGGAAACTAGGGCGGCAAGAGTGGAACAAAACACCAGGCATAAGGCCGAGCCTTCCATCCTTTACCAAATATATAGATGCATTAATAATATAAGAGATATTGTGATATCCCAACATAAACCCTGTCCACCATGGAGAAATCTTCAACTTCACCTGCAACTAGCAACGCTATAAGAGGGGCTGAGCAAAAGCGGGAACATAGCCAAACAACGGTTTGCTAGGAATGGTGTCAAAGGTTAGAGGTTCATGGCAATTTGGGATGGCTGACAAGCAAATGGTAGGCATCGTAGCATTGGCATAGCAAAAGAGCGAGCAAACTAGCATAGCAAAGATAGTAGTGATTTCGAGGGTATGGTCATCTTGCCTGCAAGGTTCTCAGAGTTGTCGAAGACTTGATCCTCGTAGGCGTTCTCAACAGGTTCCTCGTTCATGTACTCGTCTCCCGGCTCTACCCAAAGCAAGAACACAAGCAACGGAACCACAATCAAACAAGGAACAAAGCACAAGCAATATGATGCAATACATGACATGCGATGCGAGATGTGATATGCAATGCATATGTATGCTCCGGAAGGAAAATGATGAACCGGGCATCAACTTGGCAAACCAAGTATGCCGCTGGAAAGATGAGATGATTTCGGTTGAAATCGATATAAAGATCACCGGAATCGGATGCACGGTTTGCAAATGACAAGCAAAACAAGAATGACGCAAATCTGCGTTTAACAGCCCAATGCTACTTAGCACGCAACACGAAACTATGCTACAGCACCCCAACATAAAAACAAAGCTTATGACAACGAACTACAGGAGATGCTTAACAAAAGAGGAACACTGAGCTACGGCTAAATCACATCATAACATGTTCAAACAAGCATGGAGAAAGTGCTCAAAAATATCAGGTTCACAGACTTAGTGAAAATACTAACATACTAGGAATTAACATCAGGAAGGCATGTTTAGAGCAAGCAAACAACATGCTACAGGAACTTATAATAGCAAAGCAAGGCATGACATGATTCTACTCAAAGCATATATCAATAGTCCCTTACTGACCATAAGCCAAAAAGGACCTTAAGAAATGATGGCACCCATGTAAACATTGCAAGTTTTATTACAGATTTCAGACTTAGTGAAATATCAGGACATGGCAAAAACAGATTCAACATGGCATGTTCGTGAGCTCGATGCACTCACTACAGAGCATCTCATGATAAACTAAGCATACACCCATCAAGAAGACATGGCATAGGAGCTATACATGGCAAGAACAACCTCATAGCATACACCGAACAACTACAACAACCTCGTGAAAATTGAATCTAATGCAAACAATCTGCCAGGAAACATTTTCAAGCAACTTTGGAGCAAGAAATGAACATGTTCCAGCAGGCTATAATGCAAACAAGGGCATGAATGGATAGATCAAGACATGTATATCAAAACATGTTTATAGAGCATCTCCAGATTATGCATAGAATGATTAGTGGAAGCATGTTAACATGGCATCAAATTATAACAGAATCTGCCAGGAAAACAACAACAGCAACTACCCTACTTTACAAGCTCAATGCACTCAGCACACAACTCACAAAAATACAAGGTCAGCACCTCTGGAAAGATGGCATGTCCTAGTCCAACATTCATGTAGAGCTCATACTCATAGGATGCACACATAAATCATGGCAAAAATGACAAAAGAGCTCGAGCTGATAAGATTCTGGAACTAACGATCTGAAGCCTTCTTCCAACAGCATTTCGGGCATCAAGATGAACTCAAATGCAAATGATGCAATGGAATGAAATGATGTACTCGTCGAGGCGAACAATTTGACATATTATACGTGCAAAACGGAGCTACGGTTGCAGAGATGTGATGCGATGAAAATGCATGAAAATAATCACAGATCTGGGGACTTAGTGGATTTTTACCTCGCGGCTAGGGGTCGACCATGCACGGTTCTGACGGTTGGCGGAGATCTCGCCGGATCTCGCGAAGGGGCCGGCCGGAGTCGAGGGAGGAGCCGGGGCAGGCGACGGAGGCACCGCAATGAGGGCGGCGGGCTTGCGCCGGTGCCGCTGCGGCTGGCGGTGAGCCACGCCGGGCGCCGAGGCGAGGTGCGCCATGGCAGAGAGATGGCCATGGTGCGGGCGGCGAGATGCGGGCGGCGGCGGCGGCGGCGTGTAGGAGTCAGCCGCCTTCGGGCGGCGAGGTCGGAGCCAGCGGAGCTTCATGGTGGCCCGGATCCGGCCGCCGGCGGGCGGCGGCGGCGCGGCGCGCGAGGCGGCGGCGGCGGCCGAAGCGGGCCCACTCGGCCCATGCGGGCCGGCGGCGGGACGGCGGCGGGCGCCACGTGGCGGCGGCTGGTTGGTGCGGCGCGGCGGCGGGTGACGTGTCGCGCCCGATTCGTCGGGTGACGCGTCCGGTGGGCGATGTCCGTATGGCGACACGTCCGGCAAGTGAGAGGGGAAAAACTAGGGTTTCGGGAAAACATCCGAGATTTGGAATGGGGGTGTATATATAGGCATAGAGGAGCTAGGAGAGTCCAAATGAGGTGCGGTTTTGCCACGCGATCGTGATCGAACGACCGAGAGCATGGAGGGAGTTTGGTGGGTTTTGGGCCACTTTGGAAGGGTGTTGGGCTGCAACAAAGAGGGCTTTACTGTTATCTTGTTAACCGTTGAGTACCAAACGACCTCCAAATGGCACGAAACTTGACAGGCGGTCTACCGGTGCTATACCAAGGCCGCTTGGCAAACCTCGGGCCATTCCGAGAAAGTTTAATACCCGCACAAGAGAAGAGGCAAAAGGGGGACGCCGGAGGACATAGGAGTGCCGGATTGCAAAACGGACAACGGGGAAAAGGCTCGGATGCATGAGACGGACATGTATGCAATGCGATGCACATGACGACATGATATGAAATGCAGATGATGACATGGCAAAGGCAACACGCAAGCAAATGACATGGCAACGAAGGCGAATAACTGACGGACACCTGGCGCATCGGATCCGGGGTGTTAAATTGCACCAGTCCATAAATGGATCGCTGGAGCTTGCACACTTTGTTAACTCCCTTTGGATCGATAAAACCTTCTGGTTGCATCATATACAACTCTTCTTCCAGAAATCCATTCAGGAATGCAGTCTTTACATCCATTTGCCAAATTTCATAATCATAAAATGCGCAATTGCTAACATGATTCGGACAGACTTAAGCATCGCTACGGGTGAGAAGGTCTCATCGTAGTCAATCCCTTGAACTTGTCGAAAACCTTTTGCGACAAGTCAAGCTTTGTAGACGATAACATTACCGTCGTCGGTCTTCTTCTTGAAGATACACTTGTTTTCTATTGCTTGCCGACCCTCGGGCAAGTCAACCAAGTCCATACTTTGTTTTCATACATGGATCCCATCTCGATTTCATGGCCTCAAGCCATTTTGCGAATCTGGGCTCACCATCGCTTCTTCATAGTTCGTGGGTTCATCATGATCTAGTAGCATGACTTCCGAATGTGGATTACCGTACCACTCACAGTGCGGATCTTACTCTGGTTGATCTACGAGGTTACTGTAGTAACTTGATCTCAAGTTTCATGATCAACATCATCAACTTCCTCACTATTTGGTGTAGATGTCTCAGAAACCGGTTTCTGCGACAAACTACTTTCAAATAAGGAAGAAGGTACAATTACCTCATCAAGTTCTACTTTCCTCCCACTCACTTCTTTTGAGAGAAACTCCTTTTCTAGAAAGGATCCATTCTTGGCAACAAATGTCTTGCCTTCGGATCTGTGATAGAAGGTGTACCCAACTGTCTCTTTTGGGTATCCTATGAAGACACATTTCTCCGATTTGGGTTCGAGCTTATCAGGTTGAAGCTTTTTCACATAAGCATCGCATCCCCAAACTTTAAGAAACGACAACTTTGGTTTCTTGCTAAACCATAGTTCATAAGGTGTCGTCTCAACGGATTTTGACGGTGTTCTATTCAGTGTGAATGCGGCCGTCTCAAGAGCATAACCCCAAAACGATAGCGGTAAATCTGTAAGAGACATCATAGATCGCACCATATCTAGTAAAGTGCGATTCGACGTTCGGACACACCATTACTGTTGTGGTGTTCCGGTGGCG
Organism: Aegilops speltoides; assembly: GCA_021437245.1. Lineage (NCBI taxonomy): Eukaryota > Viridiplantae > Streptophyta > Magnoliopsida > Poales > Poaceae > Aegilops > Aegilops speltoides. Next base: position 424,964,575 of record CM038141.1, on the reverse strand, counting down.
TGAGTTGCTAAACTATTCGCATTGTTTCAAATGTAGACCAAACTCGTAACTCAAATATTCACCTCCACGATCGGATCGTAGAAATTTAATTTTCTTATTACGATGATTTTCAACTTCACTCTGAAATTCTTTTAACTTTTCAAATGTTTCAGACTTATGTTTCATTAAGTAGATATACCCATATCTCGCTTAAATCATCTGTGAAGGTGAGAAAATAACGATATCCGCCACCAGCCTCAACATTCATCGGACCACATACATCTCAGATGTATGATTTCCAACAAATCTATTGCTCTCTCCATAGTACCGAGAACGGATTTTAGTCATCTTGCCCATGAGGCACGGTTCGCAAGTGCCAAGTGATTCATAATCAAGTGACTCCAAAAGTCCATCGAGATGGAGTTTCTTCATGCGCTTTATACCGATATGACCTAAGCGGCGATTACCACAAATAAGTTGCACTATCATTATCAACTCTGCATCTTTTGGCTTCAACATTATGAATATGTGTATCACTACTATCGAGATTCATCAAAATAGACCACTCTTCAAGGGTGCATGACCATAAAAGATATTACTCATATAAATAGAACAACCATTATTCTCGATTTAAATGAATAACCGTCTCGCATCAAACAAGATCCAGATATAATGTTCATGCTCAACGCAGCACCAAATAACAATTATTTAGGTCTAAAACTAATCCGAAGGTAGATGTAGAGGTAGCGTGCCGACCGCGATCACATCGACTTTGGAACCATTTCCCACGCGCGATCGACACCTCGCCCTTTGCCGGTGTTAAGCAATCCGTAGTCCCTGTTTGAGTTGCAAATATTAGCAATGAACCAAAGATCAAATACCAGTACTATGCGAGCTCTAGTAAGGTACACATCAATAACATGTATATCACATATACCTTTGTTCACCTTGCCATCCTTCTTATCCGCCAAATACTTGGGGCAGTTCCGCTTCGGTGACGATCGCTTGCGGTAGAAGCACTCGATTTCAGGTTTGGGTCCAGACTTGGGTTTCTTCTCTGAGCAAAGAACTTGCTTGTCGTTCTTCTTGAAGTTCCTTCTTCTTCCCTTTGCCTTTCTTCTTGAAACTAGTGGTCTTATTGACCATCAACACTTGATGCTCCTTCTTGATTTCTACCTCCATGACCTTTAGCATTGCGAAGAGCTCGGGTATAGTCTTTACTAACCCTTGCATATTATAGTTCATCACGAAGCCTTTGTAGCTTGGTGGCGTGATTGAAGAATTACATCAATGACACAATCATCCGAAGATTAACTCCCGGTTGAGTCAAGTGATTGTAATACCCGGACATTTTGAGTATGTGCTCACCGACGTAACTATTCTCCTCCATCTTGCAGCTATAGAACTTATTGGAGACTTCATATCTCTCAATCCGGGCATTACATTGGAATATCAACTTCAACTCTGGAACATCTCATATGCTCCATGACGTTCAAAACGTCGTTGAAGTCCCGGTTCTAAGACGTAAAGCATGGCACATCGAACTATAGAGTAGTCATCGCTTTGCTCGCGAGACGTTCTTACGCCGTCGGTTGCATCAAGAAGAGGCACTGCACCTAGCGGTGCATCCAGGGGCGTAACTCTTACAGGCAGCAATGAGGATAATCCTCGAGTTACGGACCCGATCCGTGTAATTGCTACCATCATCTTTCAACTTTGCTTTCTCAAGGAACGCATTAAAATTCAACGGAACAACAAAGACGAGCCATCTATCTACAATCAAACATAGACAAGCAAGATACTATCGGTACTAAGTTCATGATAAATTTAAGTTCAATTAATCATATTACTTAAGAACTCCCACTTAGACGGACATCTCTCTAGTCATCTAAGTGATCACGTGATCCAAATCAACTAAAGCATAACCGATCATCACGTGAGATGGAGTAGTTTTCAATGGTGAACATCTTATGTTGATCATATCTACTATATGATTCACGCTCGACCTTCGGTCTCCGTGTTACGAGGCCATATCTGCATATGCTAGGCTCGTCAAGTATAACCTGAGTATTCTGCGTGTGCAAAACTGGCTTGCACCCGTTGTAGATGGACGTAGAGCTTATCACACCCGATCATCACGTGGTGTCTCGACACGACGAACTTTGGCAACAAGGCATACTCGGGAGAACACTACTTGATAATTTTAGTGAGAGATCATCTTAAAATGCTACCGTCAATCAAAGCAAGATAAGATGCATAAAGGATAAACATCACATGCAATCAATATAAGTGATATGATATGGCCATCATCATCTTGTGCTTGTGATCTCCATCTCCGAAGCACCGTCGAGATCACCATCGTCACCGGCGCGACACCTTGATCTCCATCGTAGCATCGTTGTCGTCTACGCCATCTATTGCTTCTACGACTATCGCTACCGCTTAGTGATAAAGTAAAGCAATTACAGGGCGTTTGCATTTCATACAATAAAGCGACAACCATATGGCTCCAGCCGATTGCCGATAACCGGTTACAAAACATGATCATCTCATACAATAAAATATAGCATCACGTCTTGACCATATCACATCACAACATGCCCTGCAAAAACAAGTTAGACGTCCTCTACTTTGTTGTTGCAAATTTTACGTGGCTGCTACGGGCTTAAGCAAGAACCAATCTCACCTCGCATCAAAACCACAGCGATACTTCGTCAAATAGACTCCATTTTAACCTTCTCAAGGACCGGGCGTAGCCACACTCAGTTCAACTAAAGTGAGAGAGACAGACACCCGCCAATCACCTTTAAGCAACGAGTGCTCGTGGCGGTGAAACCAGTCTCAGCGTAAGCGTCTGGCGTAATGTCGGTCCGGCCGCTTCATCTCACAATACCATTGAACCAAAGTATGACATGCTGGTAGGTAGTATGACTTGTATCGCCCACAACTCACTTGTGTTCTACTCGTGCAAAACATCAAACCATAAAAACCTAGGCTCGGATGCCACTTGTTGGGGAATTCAAAATTTTCCTCGCACACGCAAGATCATGGTGATGCATAGCAACAAGAGGGAGAGTGTTGTCTCGTACCCTCGTGAGACCGGGCGAAGCGATCACAACGTAGAGGAAGTAGTCGTCGCGTTCTCCTCGCGATCCAACCGATCCCAGCGCCGTTACTCCGGCGCCTCGAGTTCTTGACACACGTACAGCTCGGTGGCGCTCCTCGGGCTCCAATCCAGAGAGCTTCGGGAGGAGAGTTCCGTCGGCCTGACGGCGTGGTGACGATCTTGATGTTCTACCGGCGCAGGCTTCGCCTAAGCACCGCCACGATATGACCGAGGTGGATTATGGTGGAGGGGGCACCGCACACGGCTAAGGAACGATCTCAAGGATCAACTTGTGTGTTCTAGGGTGCCCCCTGCCCCCGTATATAAAGGAGCAAGGGGGAGGCCGGCCGGCCCTAGGGGCGCGCCAAGGGAGGGGGGAGTCCTCCTCCTAGTGGGAGTAGGACTCCCCTTTCCTAGTCCAACTAGGAAGGAGGAAGGAAGGAGAGGGAGAGGGAGAGGGAAGGGGCCGCCCCTCCTGTCCTATTCAGACTCACAGGGGCGCGCCACCTCCCGGTGCGGCCCTCTCTCTCCCTCTTGGCCCACTAAGGCCCATAACTTCCCGGGGTTCCGTAACCCCTCCGGCACTCCGGTTTTCTCCGGAAACTTCCTAACCTTTCCGTGTTCAATATAGCCGTCAATATATCAATCTTTATGTCTCGACCATTTGAGACTCCTCGTCATGTCCGTGATCACATCCGGGACTCGAACTTCTTCGGTACATCAAAATACATAAACTCATAATATAACCGCCATCGAAACCTTAAGCGTGCGGACCCTACGGTTCGAGAACAATGTAGACATGACCGAGACACGTCTCGGTCAATAACCAATAGCGGGACCTGGATGCCCATATTGGTTCCTACATATTCTACGAAGATCTTTATCGGTCGGACCGCATAACAACATACGTTGTTCCTTTGTCATCGATATGTTACTTGCCCGAGATTCGATCGTCGGTATCCAATACCTAGTTCAATCTCGTTACGGCAAGTCTCTTTACTCGTTCGTAACACACCATCTCACAGCTAACTCATTAGTTGTAATGCTTGCAAGGCTTAAGTGATGTGTATTACCGAGAGGGCCCAGAGATACCTCTCCGACAATCGGAGTGACAAAACCTAATCTCGAAATCGCCAACCCAACATCTGCCTTTGGAGACACCTGTAGTACTCCTTTATAATCACCCGATTCGTTGTGACGTTTGGTAGCACCAAAGTGTTCCTCCGACAAGCGGAGTTGCATAATCTCATAGTTATAGGAACATGTATATGTCATGGATAAAAGCAGAGCAACATACTAAGCGATCGTGTGCTAAGCTAATGGAATGGGTCATGTCAATCAGATCATTCTTCTAATGATGTGACCTTGTTAATCAAATAACAACCCTTTGTTCATGGTTAGGAAACATAACCATCTTTGATTAACAAGCTAGTCTAGTAGAGGCATACTAGTGACACTCTGTTTGTCTATGCATTCACACATGTATTATGTTTCCGGTTAATACAATTCTAGCATGAATGATAAACATTTATCATGAAATAAGGAAATAAATAATAACTTTACTATTGCCTCTAGGGCATATTTCCTTCAGTATTGGATACCGACGATCGAATCTCGGGCAAGTAACATACTGATGACAAAGGGAACAACGTATGTTGTTATGCGGTCTGACCGATAAAGATCTTCGTAGAATATGTAGGAGCCAATATGGGCATCCAGGTCCCGCTATTGGTTATTGACCGGAGACGTGTCTCGGTCATGTCTACATTGTTCTCGAACCGTAGGGTCCGCACGCTTAAGGTTACGATGACAGTTATTATGAGTTTTTATGTACCGAAGGAGTTCGGAGTCCCGGATGAGATCGGGGACATGACGAGGAGTCTCGAAATGGTCGAGACGTAAAGATCTATATATTGGACGACTATATTCGGAGTTCGGAAAGGTTCCGAGTGATTCGGGTATTTTTCGGAGTACCGGAGAGTTACGGGAATTCGTATTGGGCCTCATTGGGCCATACGGGAAAGGAGAGAAAGGGCTCAAAAGGTGGCGCGCCCTTCCCCTTGCTCTAGTCCGAATTGGACTAGGGAAGGGGGGCGCGCCCTTCCTTCCTTCTCCTTCTCTCTTCCCTTTCCTTCTCTCCTACTCCCCCTACATGGAAGGATTCCTAGTTGGACTAGGAAAAGGGGAATCCTACTCCCGGTGGGAGTAGGACTCCCCTTGGCGCGCCAAACCTAGGGCCGCCTCCTCCTCCCTTGCTCCTTTATATACGGGGCAGGGGCACCCCATGGACACACAAGTTGATCTTTGAGATCGTTCCTCAGCCGTGTCGGTGCCCCCTCCACCATATTCCACCTCACCATATTGTCGCGGTGCTTAGGCGAAGCCTGCGTCGATAGTACATCAAGATCGTCTCCACGCCGTCGTCTTGTGGAACTCATCCCGGAGATTTTGCTAGATCGAACCCGGGGACGTCATCGAGCTGTACGTGTGTTAAGAACTCGGAGGCACCGGAGTAACGGTGCTGGGATCGGTTGGATCGGGAGGAGGACGTACGACTACTTCCTCTATGCTATGTCAACGCTTCCGCTTCGGTCTACGAGGGTACGTAGACAACACTCTCCCCTCTCGTTGCTATGCATCACCATGATCTTGCGTGTGCGTAGGAATTTTTTTGAAATTACTACGTTCCCCAACAGTGGCATCCGAGCCTAGGTTTTTATGGTTTGATGTTTTGCACGAGTAGAACACAAGTGAGTTGTGGACGATACAATTCATACTGCCTACCAGCATGTCATACTTTGGTTCAGCGGTATTGTTGGATGAAGCGGCCCGAACCGACATTACGCGTACGCTTACGCGAGACTGGTTCTACAGCCATGCTTTGCACACAGGTAGCTGGCGGGTGTCAGTTTCTCCAACTTTAGTTGAACCAAGTATGGCTACGCCCGGTCCTTGAGAAGGTTAAAACGGAGTCTATTTGACAAACTATCGTTGTGGTTTTGATGCGTAGGTGAGATTGATTTTTGCTTAAGCCCGTAGCAGCCACGTAAAATTTGCAACAAACAAAGTAGAGGACGTCTAACTTGTTTTTGCAGGGCATGTTGTGATGTGATATGGTCAAGACATGATGCTATATTTTATTGTATGAGATGATCATGTTTTGTAACCAAGTTATCGGCAACCGCGAGAGCCGTATGGTTGTCGCTTTATTGTATGCAATGCAATCGCTTACTGTAATGCTTTACTTTATCACTAAGCGGTAGCGATAGTCGAGAAGCATAAGATCGGCGAGACGACAACAATGCTACGATGGAGATCAAGGTGTCGCGCCGGTGACGATGGTGATCATGATGGTGCTGCAGAGATGGAGATCACGAAGCACAAGATGATGATGACCATATCATATCACTTATATTGATTTGCATGTGATGTTTATCTTTTATGCATCTTATCTTGCTTTGATTGACGGTAGCATTATAAGATGATCTCTCACTAAATTATCAAGAAGTGTTCTCCCTGAGTATGCACCGTTGCCAAAGTTCGTCGTGCCCAGACACCACGTGATGATCGGGTGTGATAAGCTCTACGTCCATCTACAACGGGTGCAAGACAGTTTTGCACACGCGGAATACTCAGGTTAAACTTGACGAGCCTAGCATATGCAGATATGGCCTCGGAACACAGAGACCGAAAGGTCGAGCGTGAATCATATAGTAGATATGATCAACATAAGATGTTCACCATTGAAAACTACTCCATCTCACGTGATGATCGGTTATGGTTTAGTTGATTTGGATCACGTGATCACTTAGATGGCTAGAGAGATGTCTGTCTAAGTGGGAGTTCTTAAGTAATATGATTAATTGAACTTAAATTTATCATGAACTTAGTCCCGTAGTATTTTGCAAATCATGTTGTAGATCAATAGCTCGTGTTGTTGCTTCCTGTGTTTATTTTTGATATAGAGAATATTATGTTGAAAGATGTTAGTAGCAATGATGCGGATTGGATCCGTGATCCGAGGTTTATCCTCATTGCGCACGTAAGAATTATGTCCTTGATGCACCGCTAGGTGACAGACCTATTGCAGGAGCAGATGCAAACGTTATGAACGTTTGGCTAGCTAAATATGATGACTACTTGATAGTTTAGTGCACCATGCTTAATGGCTTTGAATCGGGACTTCAAAGACGTTTTGAACGTCATGGACGATATAAGATGTTCTAGGAGTTGAAGTTAATATTTCAAGCAAATACCCGAGTTGAGAGATATGAAGTCTCCAACAAGTTCTATAGCTAAAAGATGGAGGAGAATCGCTCAACTAGTGAGCATGTGCTCGATTGTCCAGGTACTACAATCGCTGAATCAAGTGGGAGTTAATCTTCCGATAAGATAGTGATTGACAAAATTCTCTAGTCACCATCACCAAGTTAGTAGAACTTCGTGATGAACTATAATATGCAAGGGATAACAGAAAGTATTCCCAAGCTCTTCGTGATCGATGAAGGTAGAAATCAAAGAAAAACATCAAGTGTTGATGGTTGACAAGATCACTAGTTTCAAGAAAAGGGCAAAGGAAGAAGAGGAACTTCAACAAGAACGGCAAGCAAGTTGCTGCTCAAGTGAAGAAGCCCAAGTCTGGACCTAAGCTCGAGACCGAAAGTGCTTCTCTTGCAAAGGGACTGGTCACTAGAAGCGGAACTACCCCAAGTAATCGGTAGATAAGAAGGATGGCAAAGTGAACAAAGGTATATTGGATATACATGTTATTGATGTGTACTTTACTAGTGTTAATAGCAACCCCTCGGCATTTGATAATTGGTTTGCTAAGAGTAGTAACTCAAACAGAGTTGCGAATAAACAGAGACTAGTTAAGGATGAAGTGACGATGTGTGTTGGAAGTAGTTCCAAGATTGATATGATCATCATCGCACTCTCCTGTACTTTCGGGATTAGTGTTGAAACTAAATAAGTGTTATTTGGTGTCTGCGTTGAGCATAAATATGATTTGATCATGTTTATTGCAATACGGTTATTCATTTAAGTTAGAGAACAATTGTTGTTCTGCTTACATGAATAAAACCTTCTATGGTCATACACACCAACAAAAATGGTTTGTTGGATCTCGATCGTAGTGATACACATATTCATAATATTGAAACCAAAAGATGCAAAGTTAATAATGATAGTGCAACTTATTTGTGGCAATCGCTGCTTAAGTCATATTGGTGTAAAGCGCAAGAAGAAACTCCATGCTTGATGGGATTTTGGAATCACTTGATTATGAATCACTTGATGCTTGCGAATCATGCCTCTTGGGCAAGATGACTAAAACGCCGTTCTCGGAACATTGGAGCGAGCAACAGATTTGTTGGAAATCATACATACTGATGTATGTGGTCCGATGAATATTAAGTCTCGCGACAAGTATCATTATTTTCTGACCTTCACAGATGATTTGAGCAGATATGGGTATATCTACTTGATGAAACATAAGTCTGAAACGTTTGAAAAGTTCAAAGAATTTCAGAGTGAAGTAGAGAATCATCGTAATAAGAAAATAAAAGTTTCTACGATATGATCGCAGAGGTAAAATATTTGAGTTACGAGTTTGGCCTTCAGTTAAAACAATGTGAAATAGTTTCACTACTCACGCCACCTGGAACACCACAGTGTAATGGTGTGTCCGAACGTCATAACCGTACTTTATTGGATATAGTACAATCTATGATGTTTCTTACCGATTTACCACTATAGTTTTGGGGATATGCATTAGAGACATCTGCATTCACGTTAAAAAGGGGCACCATCTAAAGTCCGTTGAGACGACACAATATGAAATGTGGTTTGGCAAGAAACCAAAGTTGTCGTTTCTTAAAGTTTGGGATTGTGATGCTTATATGAAAAAGGTTTCATCCTAATAAGCTCAAACCCAAATCGGAGAAATATGTCTTCATAGGATACCCAAAGGAGATCATGGGTACACCTTCTATCACAGATCCGAAGGCAAGATATTCGTTGTTGAGAATGGATCCTTTCGGAGAAGGAGTTTCTCTCGAAAGAAGTGAGTGGGAGGAAAGTAGAAAACTTGATAAGGTAATTGTACCTTCTCCTTATTGAAAGTAGTTCATCACGTAAATCTGTTCTTGTGACTACTACACCAATTAGTGAGGAAGCTAATGATGATGATCATGTAACTTCGATCAAGTTACTACCGAATCTCGTGAGGTAAACCAGAGTGAGATCCGCACTGAGTAGTACGGTAATCCTGTTCGAAGTCATGTTACTAGACCATGATGAACTTGCGAACTATGAAGAAGCGATGGTGAGCCCAGATTCCGCGAAATGGTTTGAGGCCATGAAATCGAGATGGGATCCATATATGAGAACAAAGTATGGACTTTGGTTGACTTGCCCGATGATCGGCAAGCCATTGAGATTAAATGGATTTTCAAGAGGAAGACGGACGATAGTAGTGTTACTATCTACAAAGCTAGAATTGTCGCAAAGGGTTTTCGACAAGTTCAAGGTGTTGACTACGATGAGAGTTTCTCACTCGTATCTATGCTTAAGTCTGTCCGAATCATGTTAGCAATTGCCACACTTTATGAAATCGGCAAATGGATAACAAAACTGCAATCCTTAATGGATTTATTAAAGAAGAGTTGTATATGATGCAACCAAAAGGTTTTGTCAATCCTAAAGGTGCTAACAAAATATGCGACTCCAAATGATCCATCTATGGACTGGTGCAAGCATCTCGAGTTGGAATACACGCTTTGATAAGTTGATCAAAGCATATAGTTTTATATGCACTTGCGGTGAAGCCTGTATTTACAAGAAAGTGAGTGGGAGCACTACAAAGATTTCGATAAGTATATGTATGACATATTGTGGATCAAAATAATGTAGAATTATTCGTAAAGCACAAAGGAGTGTTTTAAAGGAGTTTTTCAAAGGAAGACCTCGGTGAAGCTGCTTACATATTGAGCATCAATATCTATAGAGATAGATCAAGACGCTTGATAAGTTTCTTCAATGAGAACATACCTTGACAAGATTTTTCAAAATGGAACAGTCAAAGAAAGAGTTCTTGCACGTGTTACAAGGTGTGAAGTTGAGTAAGACTCAAAACCCGACCACGGCGAGAAGATAGAAAGAGAATGAAAGTCATTCCTATGCCTTGGCCATAGGTTCTATGAAGTATGCTATGTTGTGTACCAGATCTATTGTATACCCTACAATCGAGTTAAGCAAGGAGTACAATGGTGATCTAGGAGTAGATCACAGGACAGCGGTCAAAAATTATCCTTAGTGGAATAAGGATATGTTTCTCGATTATGGAGGTGACAAAAGGTTAGGTAAGTAAAAGGGTTACGCCGATGCAAGTTTTGACACCAATCTAGATGACTCTAAGTCTCGGTCTAGATACATATTGAAAGTGGGAGCAATTAGCTAGAGTAGCTACGCATGGAGTATTGTTGACATAGAAATTTGCAAAATACTTACGGATCTGAATATGATGCAGACCCGTTGACTAAAATTATCTCACAAGCAAAACATGATCACACCTTAGTACTCTTTGGGTGTTAATCACATAGCGATGTGAACTAGATTACTGACTCTAGTAAACCCTTTGAGTGTTGGTCACATATTGATGTGAACTATGGGTGTTAATCACATGGTGATGTGAACTATTGCTGGTATATCACATGGCGATGTGAACTAGATTATTGACTCTAGTGCAAGTGGGAGACTGAAGGAAATATGCCCTAGAGGCAATAATAAAGTTATTATTTATTTCCTTTCATATCATGATAAATGTTTATTATTCATGCTAGAATTGTATTAACCGGAAACATAATACATGTGTGGATATATAGACAAACAGAGTGTCACTAGTATGCCTCTACTTGACTAGCTTGTTAATCAAAGATGGTTAAGTTTCCTAACCATGGACAAAGGAGTTGTCATTTGACTAACAAGGTCACATCATTAGTTGAATGATCTGATTGACATGACCCATTCCATTAGCTTAGCACCCGATCGTTTAGTATGTTGCTATTGCTTTTATCCATGACTTATACATGTTCCTTTGACTATGAGATTATGCAACTCCCGTTTACCGTAGGAACACTTTGTGTGCTAACAAACGTCCACAACGAATCGGGTGATTATAAAGGTGCTCTCAGGTGTCTCCGAAAGTATTTGTTGGGTTGGCGATTTCAAGATTAGGATTTGTCACTCCGAATGTCGGAGAGGTATCTCAGGGCCTTCTCGGTAATGCACATCATATAAGCCTTGCAAGCATTGCAACCAATGAGTTAGTTGCGGGATGATGTATTACGGAACGAGTAAAGAGACTTGCCGGTAACGAGATTGAACTAGGTATTGGATACCGACGATCGAATCTCGGGCAAGTAACATACCGATGACAAAGGGAACAACGTATGTTGTTATGCGGTCTGACCGATAAAGATCTTCGTAGAATATGTAGGAGCCAATATGGGCATCCAGGTCCCGCTATTGGTTATTGACCGGAGACGTGTCTCGGTCATGTCTACATTGTTCTTGAACCGTAGGGTCCGCACGCTTAAGGTTACGATGACAGTTATTATGAGTTTTGATGTACTGAAGGAGTTCGGAGTCCCGGGTGAGATCGGGGACATGACGAGGAGTCTCGAAATGGTCGAGACGTAAAGATCAATATATTGGACGACTATATTCGGAGTTCGGAAAGGTTCCGAGTGATTCGGGTATTTTTCGGAGTACCGAAGAGTTACGGGAATTCGTATTGGGCCTCATTGGGCCATACGGGAAAGGAGAGAAAGGGCTCAAAAGGTGGCCGCACCCCTCCCCTTGCTCTAGTCCGAATTGGACTAGGAAGGGGCGCCTTCCTTCCTTCTCCTTCTCTCTTCCCTTTCCTTCTCTCCTACTCCCCTACATGGAAGGATTCCTAGTTGGACTAGGAAAGGGAATCCTACTCCCGGTGGGAGTAGGACTCCCCTTGGCGCGCCAAACCTAGGGCCGGCCTCCTCCCTCCCTTGCTCCTTTATATACGGGGGTAGGGGGCACCCCATGGACACACAAGTTGATCCTTGAGATCGTTCCTCAGCCGTGTCGCGTGCCCCCTCCACCATATTCCACCTCACCATATTGTCGCGGTGCTTAGGCGAAGCCTGTGTCGATAGTACATCAAGATCGTCTCCACGCCGTCGTCTTGACGAACTCATCCCCGGAGATTTTGTTGGATCGGAACCCGGGGCGTCATCGAGCTGTACGTGTGTTAAGAACTTCGGAGGCACCGAATGCACGTCTTGGGATCGGTTGGATCGGGAGGAGGACGACGACTACTTCCTCTACGTTGTGTCAACGCTTCCGCTTCGGTCTACGAGGGTACGTAGACAACACTCTCCCCTCTCGTTGCTATGCATCACCATGATCTTGCGTGTGCGTAGGAAATTTTTTGAAATTACTACGTTCCCCAACAAGATGTAGTATCCGACATGCCTGCCCTTAGATGTAGGTTACCTATGTGTAACCCTAGGCACCCCTGATATCTATATAAAATAAGGGATGAGGGCCATAGACGACAACTCAACTCACACGCACGATCTCGTGGTAGATCACATGTACTCCATACCCCATCAAAACCAATACAACCAAAGCAGGACATAAGGTATTGACTCTTCAAGAGGGCCCAAGCTGGGTAAATCTATGTCCTTTTGAAAGATCGTGGATGTCTCCTAGAGAGGAGTGAACATGCACTTTAAAATAATCAGTTTAGGCTTGAAGAAATGCGAAATAAAACTAGCATTTAATTTGTCAAGCACAAAACCTAAAACAACTAGGCTCACCTATGTGCATCAACAACTTATGCTAAGCAAGATAAATGACTATGTGATAGCAAGATATATAACATGAAACACTATGGCTATCACAAAGTAAAGTGCATAAGTAAAGGGCTCGGGAAAGAGATAACCGAGGCACGAGGAGACAACGATGTATCCTGAAGTTCACATCCTTGTGAATGCTAATCTCCATTTGAAGCGGTGTGGAGGCACAATGCTCTCCAAAATTCCACTAGGGACACCGTAATCTCCTCACGCCCTCGCATAATGCACTCACGCCCTCGCACAATGCAAGATGCCATGATTTCACTAAGGGACCCTTGAGGGCGGTCATCGAACCCGTACAAATGGAAACCCTTGGGGGCGATCACCGAACTCATGCACTTTGGCAACCCTTGAGGGCGGTCACCAGAACCCGCACAAATTGATCGGGGCAATCTCCACAACCTAATTGGAGACCCCGACGCTTGCCTGAAGCTTTACACCATAATGATTGAGCTCCGCAGCACCACTAACCGTCTAGGGCACCCAAGCACCCAAGAGGAACAACCTCTAGGGTACCAAGCACCCAAGAGTAATAAGCTTCTCAACTTTCTCGTCCACGTATCACCGTGGAGAACTCAAACTGATGCAACTAATGCAATGGCAAGACCACACAAAGTGGCCAAGTCCCTCACTCCCAAATCCCACTACAACAACAAAAGCTATGGATGAATATGAGAGGAAGAACAAGGAGAACACCAAGAACTCCAAGATATAGATACAAGGGGTTCCCTCACAAAGAGGAGAAAGTGACTGGTGGAAATGTGGATCTAGATATCCTCTCTCTTTTCCCTCAAGAACTAGCAATAATCATTAGAGGGACTGAGAGATAGCAATCTCGAAGAAGGTCAACAATGGGGGGAAACACAAGCTAGAAGAATTGGGGCCATTGGGGAAGAAGGCTTGTGGGAGTCCTGGACTAGGGGGTCCTCGGGCGTCTGGCCTATTGATGTGGGCCGGACTAAGGGGCCGTCAAGATACAAGACAAAAGATTAACTCGTGTCCGGTGGGGACTCCCGTATGCGTGGATGGCAAGTAGAGGTGTCCGGATATCTTATTCCTTTCTGTAAAACTGACTGTACAACCTAAGCCCCTCCGGTGTCTATATAAACTGGAGGCTAGATTGGAGGCAGGATCACAACATTGCTAGGCTAGCTGATCTAGGGTTAGCCGAATCGATCTCGAGGTAGATCAACTCTTGTAACCCTTATACCCTCGAATATAATCAAGCAGGAGTAGGGTGTTACCTCCATTAAGAGGGCCATAATCTGGGTAAACACTGTGTCCTTTGTCCATAGTTACCCTTGATCCTCAGATGTACAGCTTGGGCCCCCCTACCCGAGATCTGCCGGTTTTGACACCGAGAAGGCCCCCTTAAATAGACACCCCCGGATCCAACCATTATGCCAATAAGTCATGCTCAATCGGTACTACCACTTGGGGGGGCAGTACTACCACTTAGCACAGTCAAAACAACCGAACAAGACAGAAAAACACGAGTGATAGTGAAGGAAATATGCCCTAGAGGCAATAATAAAGTTGTTTGTTATTTTATATTTCCTTATTCATGATAAATGTTTATTATTCATGCTAGAATTGTATTAACCGGAAACTTGATACATGTGTGGATACATAGACAAAACATTGTGTCCCTAGTATGCCTTTACTTGACTAGCTCGTTAATCAAAGATGGTTAAGTTTCCTAACCATAGACATGTGTTGTCATTTGATGAACGGGATCACATCATTAGGAGAATGATGTGATGGACAAGACCCATTCGTTAGCTTAGCATTATGATCGTTCAGTTTTATTGCTACCCCTTTCTTCATGTCAAATACATATTCCTCCGACTATGAGATTATGCAACTCACGAATACGGGAGGAATGCCTTGTGTGCTATCAAACGTCACAACGTAACTGGGTGCTTATAAAGATTCTCTATAGGTATCTCCGAAGGTGTTTGTTGTATTTGCATAGATCGAGATTAGGATTTGTCACTTCGAGTATCGGAGAGGTATCTCTGGGCCCTCTCGATAATGCACATCATAAGAAGCCTTGCAAGAAAAGTGACTAATGAGTTAGTTGCAGGATGATGAATTACGGAACGAGTAAAGAGACTTGTCGGTAACAAGATTGAACAAGGTATGAAGATACCGACAATCGAATCTCGGGCAAGTAACATACCGATGACAAAGGGAATAACGTATGTTGTCATAACGGTTCGACCGATAAAGATCTTCGTAGAATATGTGGGAGCCAATATGAGCATCCAGGTTCCGCTATTGGTTATTGACCAGAGAGGTGTCTTGGTCATGTCTACATAGTTCTCGAACCCGTAGGGTCCGCACGCTTATCGTTTGATGACGATATTGTATTATATGAGTTATGTGATTTGGTGACCGAATGTTGTTCAGAGTCCCAAATGAGATGACAGGCATGACGAGGAGAGTCGAAATGGTCGAGAGGTAAAGATTGAAATATAGGATGATAGTATTTAGACACCAAAAGTGTTCTGGATTGTATCAGGTACATATCGAAGTACCGGGGGGGGGGGGGTTACCGGACCCCCCCGGGGGGAAGATATGGGCCATAAAAGGGGAGCACACCAGCCCACAAGGGGTGGCGCCTGTTGGAAATATGCCCTATAGGCAATAATAAAATGGTTATTATTATATTTCCTTGTTCATGATGATTGTTTATTGTTCATGCTATACTTGTATTGATTGAAAACCGTAATACATGTGTGAATACATAGACCACACCATGTCCCTAGTGAGCCTCTAGTTGACTAGCTCGTTGATCAACAGATAGACATGGTTTCCTGACTATGGACATTGGATGTCATTGATAACGGGGTCACATCATTAGGAGAATGATGTGATGGACAAGACCCAATCCTAAGCATAGCACAAAATCGTGTAGTTCATTTGCTAGAGCTTTTCTAATGTCAAGTATCATTTCCTTAGACCATGAGATTGTGCAACTCCCGGATACCATAGGAATTCTTTGGGTGTACCAAACATGACAACGTAACTGGGTGGCTATAAAGGTGCACTACAGGTATCTCCGAAAGTGTCTGTTGGGTTGGCATGAATCGAGACTGGGATTTGTCACTCCGTATGACGGAGAGGTATCTCTGGGCCCACTCGGTAATGCATCATCATAATGAGCTCAATGTGACTAAGTAGTTGGTCACGGGATCATGCATTACGGAACGAGTAAAGTGACTTGCCGGTAATGAGATTAAACGAGGTATTGGGATACCAACGATCGAATCTCGGGCAAGTAACGTACCGATTGACAAAGGGAATTGTATACGGGATTGCTTGAATCCTCGACATCATGGTTCATCCGATGAGATCATCGTGGAACATGTGGGAGTCAACATGGGTATCTAGATCCTCTTGTTGGTTATTGGCCGGAGAGCTGTCTCGGTCATGTCTACATGATTCCCGAACCCGTAGGGTCTACACACTTAAGGTTCGATGACGCTAGGGTTATAAGGAAGTTTTGTATGTGATTACCGAATGTTGTTCGGAGTCCCGGATGAGATCCCGGACATCACGAGGAGTTCCGGAATGGTCCGGAGGTGAAGATTTATATATGGGAAGTCATAATGCGGTCACCGGAAATATTCGGGGGTATACCGATATTGTACCAGGACCACCGGAGGGCTTCCGGGGGTCCACCAGGTGGGTCCACCTGCCCCGGAGGGCCCTATGGGTTGTAGGTGGAAGGGAACCAGCCCCAAGTGGGCTGGGCACCAACCCCCCTAGGGCCCATGCGCCTAGGGTTGGGGGGAACCCTAAAGGGAGCGCCCCCCTTGGCTTGGGGGGTAAGCCCCCTCCCCCCTTGGCCGCCGCCCCCCTCTAGATCCCATCTATAGGGGCCGGCCCCCTTCACCCTTCTCCCTATAAATAGAGGGGTGGAGGGAGGGGTGCAGGACCACATCCAAGGCGCAGCCCCTCCCCTCCCCAACACCTCTCCTCCTCCGCAAGAGCTTGGCGAAGCCCTGCCGGAGAACTGCCACTCCATCACCACCACGCCGTCGTGCTGCTGTTGGAGCCCTCTTCCTCAACCTTATTGGAAATATGCCCTAGAGGCAATAATAAAATGGTTATTATTATATTTCCTTGTTCATGATAATTGTCTATTGTTCATGCTATAATTGTATTAATTGGAAACCGTAATACATGTGTGAATACATAGACAACAACATGTCCCTAGTGAGCCTCTAGTTGACTAGCTCGTTGATCAATAGATGGTTATGGTTTCCTGACCATGGACAATGGATGTCATTGATGACAGGATCACATCATTAGGAGAATGATGTGATGGACAAGACCCAATCTTAAGCATAGCACAAGATCGTGTAGTTCGTTTGCTAAAAGCTTTTCTAATGTCAAGTATCATTTCCTTAGACCATGAGATTGTGCAACTCCCGGATACTGTAGGAATTCTTTGGGTGTGCCAAACGTCACAACGTAACTAGGTGGCTATAAAGGTGCACTACGGGTATCTCCGAAAGTGTCTGTTGGGTTGGCACGAATCGAGACTGGGATTTGTCACTCCGTGTGACGGAGAGGTATCTCTGGGCCTACTCGGTAATGCATCATCATAATGAGCTCAATGTGACTAAGTAGTTATTCATGGGATCATGCATTACAGAACGAGTAAAGTGACTTGCCGGTAACGAGATTGAACGAGGTATTGGGATACTGACGATCGAATCTCGGGCAAGTAACGTACCGATGGACAAAGGGAATTGTATACGGGATTGCTTGAATCCTTGACATCGTGGTTCATCCGATGAGATCATCGTGGAACATGTGGGAGCCAACATGGGTATCCAGATCCCGCTGTTGGTTATTGGCCGAGAGCTGTCTCGGTCATGTTCAAGATGATTCCCGAACCCGTAGGGTTCTACACACTTAAGGTTCAATGACGCTAGAGTTGTTATGGGAATTAGTGTGCAGTTACGAATGTTGTTCGAGTCTGGATGAGATCCCGGACGTCACGAGGAGTTCCGGAATGGTTCGGAGGTAAAGATTTATATATGGGAAGTCCTATTTTGGCCACCGGAAAATGTCCGGGATTTTTCGGTATTGTACCGGGAAGGTTCTAGAAGGTTCCGGAGTGGGCCCCACCTGCATGGGTGGACCCACATGAACGTGGGTAGTGGGGGAAAGGCCCCACACCCCTGGTCAAGGCGCACCAAGATCCCCCCTTAGAAGGAATAAGATCATATCCCGAAGGGATAAGATCAAGATGCCTAAAAAGGGGGGATAACAATCGGTAGGGAAGGAAATGATGGGATTTCTTTCCTCCCACCTTTGCCAACGCCCCAATGGACTTGGAGGGCAAGAAACCAGCCCCCTCCACCCCTATATATAGTGGGGAGGCGCATGGGAGCTTCACCCTTCCCCTGGCGCAACCCTCTCCCTCCCCAACAACTCCTCCGTAGTAGCGCTTGGCGAAGCTCTGCCGGAGAACTGCAAGCTCCACGTCGTGCTGCCGGAGCTCTCCCTCAACTTCTCCTCTCCCCTTGCTAGATCAAGAAGGAGGAGACGTCCCCAGGCTGTACGTGTGTTGAACGCGGAGGCACCATTGTTCGGTGCTTAGATCGGATTCGGCCGCGATCTGAATCGCTTAGTGAACGACTCCACCAACCGCGTTCTTGCAACGCTTGCGCATCGCGATCTTCAAGGGTATGAGGATGCACTCCCCTCTCTCTTGTTGCTAGTTACTCCATAGATTGATCTTGGTGATGCATAGAAAATTTTGAATTTCTGCTACGTTCCCCAACGGTGGCATCATGAGCTAGGTCTATTGCGTAGATTCGATGCACGAGTAGAACACAAGTAGTTGTGTGCGTTGGTTTGTTCAATTTGCTTACCATTACTAGTCCTATCTTGATTCGGCGGCATCGTGGGATGAAGCAGCCTAGACCGACCTTACATGTACGCTTACGTGAGACAGGTTCCACCGACTGACATGCACTTATTGCATAAAGGTGGCTAGAGGGTGCCAGTCTCTCCCACTTTAGTCGGATCGAATTCGATGAAAAGGGTCCTTATGAAGGGTAAATAGCAATTGGCATATCACCGTTGTGCCTTTTGCGTAGGTAAGAAACTTTCTTGCTGGAAACCCATAGCATCCACGTAAAACATGCAACAACAATTAGAGGACGTCTAACTTGTTTTTGTAGGGTATGCTATGTGATGTGATATGGCCAAAAGAATGTGATCAATGATATATGTGATGTATGAGATTGATCATGTTCTTGTAATAGGAATCATGACTTGCATGTCGATGAGTATGACAACCGGCAGGAGCCATAGGAGTTGTCTTAATTTATTGTATGACCTGCGTGTCATTGAAAATGCCATGTAATTACTCACTTTATTGCTAAACCGTTAGCCATAGTAGTAGAAGTAATAGTTGGTGAGACAACTTCATGAAGACACGATGATGGAGATCATGATGATGGAGGTCATGGTGTCATGCCGGTGACGAAGGTGATCATGTCGTGCCTCAAGATGGAGATCAAAGGCGCAAGATGATATTGGCCATATCATGTCACTTTATGATTTGCATGTGATGTTTGTCATGTTTATATCTTATTTGCTTAGAATGACGGTAGCATAAATAAGATGATCCCTCATTAAAATTTCAAGAAAGTGTTCCCCCTAACTGTGCACCGTTGCGAAAGTTCGTTGTTTCGAAGCACCACGTGATGATTGGGTGTGATAGATTCTAACGTTCACATACAATGGGTGTAAGCCAGATTACACACGCAAAAACTTAGGTTGACTTGACGAGCCTAGCATGTACAAACATAGCCTCGAAACACAAGAGACCGAAAGGTCGAACATGAGTCGTATAGTAGATACGATCAACATGGAGATGTTCACCGATGATGACTAGTCCGTCTCACGTGATGATCGGACACGGCCTAGTTGACTCGGATCATGTATCACTTAGATGACTAGAGGAATGTCTATCTGAGTGAGAGTTCATTAGAGGAACTTAATTATCATGAACATAGTCAAAAGGACTTTGCAAATTATGTTGTAGCTTGCGCTTTAGTTCTACTGTTTAAGATATGTTCCTAGAGAAATAGTTGAAAGTTGATAGTAGCAATTATGCGGACAGGGTCCGTATACTGAGGATTGTCCTCATTGCTGCACAGAAGGCTTATGTCCTTAATGCACCGCTCGGTGTGCTGAACCTCGAGCGTCGTTTGTGGATGTTGCGAACATCTGACATACACGTTTTGATGACTACATGATAGTTCAGTGCGTAATGTTAAACGGTTTAGAATTGAGGCAGCGAAGACATTTTTTGAAACGTCGTAGAACATATGAGATGTTCCAAGAGCTAAAATTAGGATTTCAGGCTCGTGCCCACGTCAAGAGGTATGAGACCTCCGACAAGTTTCTTAACCTGCAAACTAAGGGAGAAAAGCTCAATCATTGAGCATGTGCTCAAATTGTCTAAGTACTACAATCACTTGAATCGAGTGGGAGTTAATCTTCCAGATGAGATAGTGATGGTTCTCCATAGTCACTGCCACCAAGCTATTGGAGCTTCGTGTTGAACTATAACATATCAGGGATAGACATGATGAACCTTGAGCAATTTGCAATGTTTGACACCGCGAAAGTAGAAATCGAGTAGGAGCATCAATTGTTGATGGTTAGTAAAACCACTAGTTTCAAGAAGGGCAAGGGCAAGAAGGGATACTTCATGAGACGACAAATCAGTTCTTTGCTCTAGTGAAGAAACCCGTGGTTGAACCCAAACCCGAGACTAAGTGCTTCAGAATGAGGAACAGTCATTTGAGCGAAACTACCCTAGATACTTGGTAGATGAGAAGGCTGGCAAGGTTGATGAAGTATATTGGATATACATTGTATTAAATGTGTACTTTACTAGTACTCTGGTAGCACCAGGGTATTAAGATACCGGTTCGGTTGCTAAGTGTTAGTAACTCAAATAAAAGAGCTACTGGAATAAACGGAGACTAGCTAAAGGTGAGATGACGATGTGTGTTGGAAGTGTTTCCAAGGTTGATGTGATCAAGCATCGCCTGCTCCCTCTACCATCGAGATTGGTGTTAAACCTAAATAATTGTTATTTCGTGTTTGCGTTGAGCATAAACATGATTGGATTATGTATATCGCAATATGGTTATTCATTTAAGGAGAATAATGGTTACTCTGTTTATTTGAATAATACCTTCAACGGTCTTGCACCTAAAATGAATGGTTTATTGAATCTCGATCGTAGTGATACACATGTTCGTGCCAAAAGATATAAGATAGTAATGATAGTACCACATACTTGTGGCACTGCCACTTAAGTCATATTGGTATAAAACACATGAAGAAGCTCCATATTGATGGATCTTTGGACTCACTCGTTTTTGAAAAGATTGAGACATGCGAACCATGTCTATTGGTATATACGCATGAAGAAACTCCATGCAGATGGATCATTTGGACTCACTTGTTTTTGAATCACTTGAGACATGCAAATCATACCACATGGGAAAGATGACTGAAAGGCCTCGTTTTCAGTGAGATGGAACAAGAGAGCAACTTGTTGGACGTAATACATTTGATGTGTGCAATCCAATGAGTGCTGAGGCACGCAGTGAATATCGTTATGCTCTTACTTCACAGATGAATTGAGTAGATTCTTAGTATATTTACTTGATGAAACACAAATCTGAATTATTGAAAGGTTCAAGTAATTTCAGAGTGAAGTTGAAGATCGTCGTGGCAAGAGGATAAAATGTCTATGATATGTCATAGAGATAAATATCTGAGTTACGAGTTTGGCACACAATTAAGACATTGTGGAAATTGTTTCACAACTAATACCGCCTGGAACACCATAGTGTGATGGTGTGTTCGAACATCGTAACTGCAAATATGGTTCATACCATGATGTCTCTTATCGAATTAACACCATCGTTTATGGGTTAGGCATTAGACACAACCGCATTCACTTTAATAGGGCACTACACAATTCCATTAATATGACACTGTATGAACTATGGTTTAGAGAAACCTAAGCTGTCATTTCTTATAAAGTTTGGGGCTGCGACGCTTATGTGAAAATGTTTCAGGCTGATAAGCTCGAACCCAAAGCGGATAAATGCATCTTCATTGGACACCCAAAAATAGTTGGGTATACCTCCTGTCTCAGATCCGGAAGCAAAAGGGATTGTTTCTAGAATCGGGTCCTTTCTCAAGGAAAAGTATCTCTAGAAAGAATTGAGTGGGAGGATGGTGGAGACTTGATGAGGTTATTGAACCGTCACTTCAACTAGTGTGTAGCAGGGCACATGAAGTTGTTCTTGTGGCGCCTACACCAGTTGAAGTGGAAGCTGATGATAGTGATCATGAAACTTCAGATCAAGTCACTACCAAACCTCGTAGGTCGACAAGGACGCGTACTGCTTCAGAGTGGTGCGGTAATCCTGTCTTGAAGGTCATGCTGCTAGACAACAATGAACCTACGAGCTATGGAGAAGCGATGCTGGGCACGGATTCCGACGAATTGCTCGAGGCCATAAAATCTGAGAGAGGATCCATGTATGAAACCAAAGTATAGACTTTGGAAGAACTACTTGATGGTCGTAAGGCTGTTGGGTACAGATGGATTTTAAAAGGAAGACGGACAATGATGGTAAGTATCACCATTAAGAAAGCTCGACTTGTCATTAAGATGTTTTCTGACAAGTTCAAGGAGTTGACTATGATGAGACTTTCTCACTCGTAGCGATGCTAAGAGTCTGTTGAAATTATATTAGCAGTTCCTGCATTATTTATGAAATTTTGCAGACAGGACGTGAGGGAGTCCTAGACTAGGGGGTGTCCGGACAGCCGGACTATCATTATCCGCCGGACTCCAAGACTACGAAGATAGAAGATTGAAGACTCCGGCTCGTGTCCGGATGGTACTTTCCTTGGCGTGGAAGGCAAGCTTGGCAATACGGATATGTAGATCTCCTACCATTGTAACCGACTCTGTGTAACCCTAGCCTCCTCCGGTGTCTATATAAACTGGAGGGCTTTAGTCCATAGGACAACATACATTACAACAATCATACCGTAGGCTAGCTTCTAGGGTTTAGCCTCCTTGATCTCGTGGTAGATCTACTCATGTACTACCTGTCGGTGTACTAAGGTAGGGGTACCCTAGTACCCCAACTTGTGCACGGCGATTACAGCTCCCCGCTGTGGGTCAAAGACATGCTTGCGGAGACCATCCTGCCCATATCAAGCCATTCGAGAACAAAGAGTACAAGATGAAGATCAAGACCCCGGCAAGAGGAGCTTGCCGGGAAGGCCGTCTCAGGCTCAAGATTACATAGCTCACGCAAGGCCCTGGCGAGAGGAGCTCGCCGGGGCAACTAGAAGCTTACACCGTAAAGGACACGCCTCGGTGCTACACGCGTCCCGGCGAGGGCCCGGGGAGCAGCAAGTTACTAAGCCCGACGAACTCCTGGGCCCGGCAAGAACAAGACCCCGGCAAGATACTTGCCGGGAGAACTGCGCTGCGTGCCCGCACTCCAGCTCATCTGCCCACGCGTCGCCTTGAGCCCTCTCCAAAGACGCGTGGCGGATGGCTGTGCAGCCTAAGGGGTGCGGTGGCACTCCACGGTGGTGGATCCATCGCCGTGGCAAACGGAGACGCAAGGGCGGAGCTTTTGGGGTCGACGGTGACGGGCATTTAATGCCTTTGTCCCCCACTGTCAAAGTAGGTAGAAGCCACTGTTCAAGCACTGTAGCTGCACTGTTCCCGCACTGTTCCAACTACCACCACTTTTACATTTTTACCCCTTTCTCCTACGTTGACACCTGTCGGTGACCCCTTGCACTATAAAAGGAGGCCCATGCACAACGTAGAAAGGGTTCGGCGGGTTCGGATCCTTGGCAACTCTCGCGCCTAGGGTTCGGCTAGTTCGACTCAACACACCACACCACCGTACGCTCGTTCTCGAGCAAGATCAAATACAACACGGCAGCAGAGGGTTTACGCGTCCGCCGCGGCCGGCTGGGTAAAATCCGCCCGCGTGCATCGTCTCGACTGCTCTCAGGCCTCCTCCGCCTCCTACCGCTCGGACAAGGGCTCCGCCCCATAGGTGTTTCGCGCGGCGGACCCGTCCGTCCCGTCCCGACATCTTTGGCGCGCCAGGTAGAGGCGTCGAGGTTGCGGACTGATCCGACGTTAAGACGGGCGCGCGTTCTTCATCAACCTCTCCAGTTTCATCAGCAATTTCATCGACAACTGCGTCATGGCCCCGAAGACGAGAGCTTCGAGGATTGCAGACCCATCTGCATCTCAACCGCCGCCACCAGAGCCGACGGTGGGCGGAGGAGACGCCGTCGAAAGGGTGGTCGCCGGCGAGGACACTCGCGGCACCACCAGATCCAGAGACAGGACGGAGGACCGCGCCTCGGTCTCCATGGATCCACGTCCATCTCAGCGCGCGACGACCCAGCAGCGCCATACCACGGGAGGTGGTATCCGCCATCGGAAGCGAGGGCGTGCGGAGGCTTCGCGGATGTTCGGACCACCGCCCGAACCACGAGCAAAGCGAAAGCGCCGGCAGACCTCTGCTCCTTCTAACACCGTTAGAGTCCGAGCGCGTCCCGCCTCGCACCAATCGCTCCCGCTTCCTCCACTTCTGCAGGAGCGCTCACAAGAGCGCAGATGCTCCTCGACTTCCCTCCAGCAGCGGACAAGGCCGAAGACTGGAGGGCTACCATCCAGAGCCTGGTCGCTTTCGCCAACAACCCTCTACAAGCAGCCGGTGGCCTCGCGGCCGCGTGGCCGAGAAGACGGCGTCGACGGCAACAAGACCGCCGGGTGCAACCACCGTGCACTCCCCGCCGCGGAAGCGAAAGACGCCGCCTCGCCGGAACAATGCCGACGACGGCTCCACGGCATCATCGGATCCGCGGGCTCGTCGGGATCAACGTCAGGTCCTTGACGATCGGCGACAAGAAGACGCTCGGACCACGATCGAGCGCCGCCGTGAGACTCGGCGACAATCAGACCAGAGAGCTGGAAGCACGGTCGACGACGCAGCCGGGTGAGCGAGCGACTTGCCGTGACGCGAGCTGCCCTGCGTTCACCCGTGAGCTGCGCGCGTCCAATGGGCTCCAAAGATGAAGAATTTCAAGCCCGACGTCTGCGGAGAAGTACGACGGCAAGACGCACCTCGGAGTTCCTCGGTGTCTACACCATCGCAGTGCGCGGCTGCGGCGCGATGAGAAGATTCTCGCGAACACTTCCGCTTCGTGGCTTAGGCCGAACGCTCGTTTTGGCTTATGCACTTGCCGAAGGCTCCATTTCCTCTTAGGCGGACCTTTGCCATCGGTTTGTTGGCGCCTTCACTTTGGCGACCACAAACCCCACGGCCAGAGAGCGATCTCCACATTTTGGCCCGTAGGAAGGAGAATCCTGCGCAAGTATATCCAACGCTTCAGCCGTGCAAAGACAACATCCTCGATGTCCACCCCGCCGCTGGTTATCGGCGCGTTCCACCGAACGTCACGTAACCGCCGCATGCGTGAAGAGATGGCGATGACCAAGATTCGGGATGTCGTGAGCTCTATGCTCGGCGATAAATGCGCGCGCTGAAGAGGGGAGGAGGCTCCTCGGGAGGATCTTTGGCGCAGAGGAAGCGACTCGGCGACGCCGCCCGGCGAAGAAGCGCGGCGGCGAACAATCGAGAAAAAGAACAAGGAAGAGGTGCTTGCCGTCCGAAAAGTCCGGCAAGGAGGCTCCCGCCAAGCAAACTCAGTTTGGCGACTCCGGCAGGAGCTCTGCTCGGTGGCGGCAGCCCGACAAGCAAGACGGCCCCGGCAAGCAATACTGCAAAATCCACCGCACCAAGGGCCACGATCTCTATAACTGCAAGCGCGTCGACTATCTCGTCGAACAACAAAAAGCTGAGTACGAGAGGCGCGACAAGGAGAGGGCCCAAGGTGGCGGAGGAGAACCGAGCAGGAAGCGGCCGTTCAATGGCCAGGGAGGACGCTCTGGCAAGGCCAAGCGGCGACAAGGTGATCGACCTCCCCGGAGCCGCGACAAGGATGAAGACGACGACGAAGACATGGAGGACGAGGATGACAGCGAGCAGGAGTTCCAGAAGGCCACGGAGGTCCTATGCGTCGACGGTGGCGCCTCACTGCACACCTCCCACCGCCAGCTAAAGCAGTGGGCACGCGAGGTGAATGCGCAGAGCCGCCCATGGAGTCGCGCAGACTCCTCAGATGGTCCAGCACGCCCATCATCTTTGATCTTGAGGATCACCCTGACCGCACCACCGCGGTCGGGTGCTTGCCGATGCTGGTCTCGCCCACCATCCGCAACCTCAAGGTCACCAAAATGCTGGTTGACGGCGGGGCCGGGCTGAACTTGATCTCCTCTGCTGTGATCAAGAAACTCCAAATCCCAGATGGCGAGCTCGAAGAGACCGGTTCTTTTCAAGGAATCAACCCGGAAGGAGCACGCCCAAGGGAAGATCACTCGCCGGTGACCTTTGGCGGGAGCTCAATTTCAGGATCGAAGCGCATCACTTTCGACGTCGCCGATATTCCGTTGCCGTCTGCGGAATACTCGCCGCCCCGCCTCGCCAAGTTCATGGCAGCTTCCCATTATGCTTACAACATACTCAAGATGCCGGGGCCGATAAGCGTCATCACTGTCCACGGCGACAAGAAAGATGCGCTTATCTGCACCGACAAGATCTACCGGGATGCGGCAGCAGCGGCCGACAAGAATACGCTTGCCGCTGAAGCTCCCGGGGGGAAGAAGACGAAGACCAAGTCCGGCAAGTGCTCCGGGGCCCACTCCGGCAACCGCACCTCTTCGGAGTGTTGCGCTGCTGCCGAGGACGTCCCGTCGAGCTCCACCGGCAAGAGTAAAAAGGGAATGGCCGCTCCGCCGGCGACCAAGAAGGTGTCCGCCAAGGAGGACGGCACTGGTGGTACCTTCACCATCGCCACACTCGACAAAATAGGAAAGCGGCGTCGTCCGCCTTCTGCGGGCGAATGTCGATGTGTTTGCATGGCAGCCGTCTGACATCCCCGGTGTTCCCAGGAAGGTGATTGAGCACAAGCTTGCTGTTTGCCCTCACACGCGGCCCATCAAGCAAAAAATAAGGAAGCAAGCCATGGAGCGCCAAGAATTCATCAACGAAGAAATCAAGAAGCTAGAAGCAGCAGGCCTAGTTAGAGGTGTGATCCATCCGACGTGGTTAGCAAACCCAGTCGTCGTGCGCAAGGCTAACGGGAAGTGGAGGCTGTGCATAGACTTCACCGATGTAAATAAAGCATGTCCCAAGGATCCGTTCCCCTTGCCGCGCATTGACCAGATTGTTGACTCCACGGCCGGGTGTGAGCTACTCTGCTTTCTTGATGCATACTCAGGCTATCACCAGATCTTTATGGCCAAAGAG
Organism: Aegilops speltoides; assembly: GCA_021437245.1. Taxonomy (NCBI): domain Eukaryota; kingdom Viridiplantae; phylum Streptophyta; class Magnoliopsida; order Poales; family Poaceae; genus Aegilops; species Aegilops speltoides. The sequence continues at coordinate 424,937,111 of CM038141.1, read as the reverse complement.
GATGAAGAGAAGACTGCGTTTATCACTCCATGTGGCACCTATTGCTTCATACGCATGCCATTTGGATTGAAGAATGCAGGATCGACATTTGCAAGGGTAGTGTATACTGCCTTTGAGCCACAGATCCACAGAAACGTAGAGGCTTACATGGATGACATCGTGGTGAAGAGCAAGAGCAAGGATACGCTAATTCAAGATTTGGGAGAGACATTTCAGAACCTGCGCAAGATACAGCTAAAGTTGAACCCTGGGAAGTGCGTCTTTGGAGTTCACTCCGGCAAGCTTCTTGGGTTCTTTGTGTCGCAGAGGGGGATTGAAGCCAACCCCGACAAGATTAAAGCCATCGAGCAGATCGAAGCCCCGAAGCGAGTCAAGGATGTCAGAAGGCTCGCAGGTTGTGTGGCTGCCCTCAGTAGGTTCATTTCAAAGTCTGCAGAGCGCGCCCTACCTTTCTTCAAAATCTTGAAGAAGGCAGGCCCCATGAAGTGGACTCCGGAAGCGGAGGCAGCGCTGCAAGATTTGAAACGATACCTGTCCTCCACCCCAATACTTGTCGCGCCTAGACCACAGGAGAAGTTGCTGCTGTACCTAGCAGCAACCAACCAAGTGGTTAGTGCTGCGTTAATAGCGGAGAGGGAGTCCGACGAGGAGGCTACGCCACCGGCGAGCGAGGCCAGCGACAAGCAGGAGGCTGCTCCGGCAAGCTCTGGCCCCGACAAGGACAACTTTGCGCAGGAACGGGATGAGGTGCAGAAGAAGATGGTGCAGCGCCCAGTGTATTTTGTAAGCTCCCTTCTCCAGGGGGCTAGATCAAGATACTCTGGTGTGCAAAAGCTGCTTTTCGGCCTCCTCATGGCCTCGAGAAAGCTGCGCCATTACTTCCAAGCACACGAGATAACGGTGGTCACTCGCTTCCCGCTGAAGAGGATATTGCACAATCCAGAAGCAACGGGCAGGATCGTTGAGTGGGCACTGGAGCTGTCGAGCTTTGGACTCAAGTTTGAAAGTACTTCAACCATACAGAGCCGGGCTTTGGCAGAATTCATAGCAGAATGGACCCCAACACCTGATGAAGAAGTCCAAGAAACAAGTACACCCGTACAAGAAGCGACGAGTGAATGGGTAATGTACTTTGATGGTGCCTTCTCACTGCAAGGCGCCGGTGCCGGCGTGGTACTCATCGCGCCCACCGGAGAGCATCTGAAGTATGTTATCCAAATGCACTTCCCAAGAGAGCAAGCGACAAACAACACTGCTGAATATGAAGGTTTGCTCGCCGGCCTCAGGATTGCGGCCGAACTCGGGATCAAGAAGTTGATTGTGCGGGGAGATTCTCAGTTGGTGGTCCGGCAAGTTAACAAGAGCTATCAGAGCCCTTTGATGGAAGCTTATGTAGATGAAGTGAGGAAGCTTGAGGAGCGCTTTGAAGGTTTGCAGATGGAGCATGTCCCGAGAGCTCAGAATGAAATCGCAGATGGCCTTTCAAAGTGTGCTTCGATGAAGTTACCTGTGGAACCAGGGACCTTCTTGCTCAAGCTGACTCAACCATCCGTCACACCATCAACTGGGCAGTCCAAGAAGAGAAAGTTGGTCTCCGGCGACTGCTTGCCGGCGGATCCCCCTGAGGCCGCCGCCAAAGTCCCCAAGATCAACGGCCAGAACGCTGAGGAACAGTATGCTCCTGCAGATCCTCGGATCTATGCGGTTGAAGCAAGTGTTCCCGACAAGCCTTGCCCCGGCAAGCTTGCCGGGGGACCTTCAGCTCCGGCAGAACCAGAGACCCTTGCCGTAGAAGCTGAGGTTCCCGCAGCGGCCCTCATGCCTTTAGTCCTTGCCGTTGAGCCCCAAGCTCCGGCATGGGCGCAGCAGATCGTCCGTTTTCTGCAAATTGGAGAACTTCCCGACGACCCAGAGGAAATGGAAAGGGTAACCAGACAGTCAAGTATGTACCAGTTCGTGGATAACGAGCTGCATGTAAGAAGGCTCAATGGTGTCGATCAAGTGCATCTCGGGGAAGATGGATGAAGCTGTTGGCGAGAGATACATGGAGGCATGTGCGGCCACCACATTGGCGCAAGGGCACTTGCCGGAAAAGCTTTCCGGCAAGGGTTCTTTTGGCAAGAAGCCCTCCAAGATGCAACTGCACTAGTAACCAAGTGTGAAGCGTGCGAGGCCCATGCAAAGCAGATTCATCACCACTCAAGCTCTCCAAACAATCCCTTTATCCCGGCCCTTCTCGATGCGGGGCTCGATATCCTCGGCCCTTCCCGTCTTTGTCGGGGCTTTGAGTACTTGTACGTAGTAATCGACAAGTTCACAAAGTGGCCAAGTGGAGCCATGAGAAAGGTGACAGATATCGCGGTCAAGTTCTTCAGGTCGATTGTGTGCCGTTTCGGGATCCCTAACAGGATTATCACCGACAACGGTACACAATTCACTAGTCGCACCTTCATGCAGTACGCCCAAGACCTTGGCGCCAAGGTCTGTTTAAACTTTTGCTCACCCAAGGAGCAACGGCCAGCGAGAGGACCACGTCTGAAGTGCTGCGCGGACTCAAGACAAGAACTTTTGACAGCTCGCAAGTCGCGGAAGAAATTGATAGAGGAGCTGCCGCGACTCTTTGGTCAATCGAATGACACCAAATCGAGCCACCGGACGACACCCTTTGCTCTAGTCTATGGAGCGTAGCGAGTTCTCCCCACGGAACTCGTATACGGATCTCCTCGAGTGCTCGCTATGATGAGCTCGAGCAAGAGCAATTGCGGCAAGATGACGATTGCTCCTTGAGGAGGGACGCCTCGTGCTCTCGTCTGAGCTGCTCGATACCAAAGAAGCCTTGCGCCGCTATCATAGCCGCAAGGTCAAAGCCGAGTCTCGAGGAAGGCGACCTTGTTCTTCGGCGTGTTCAATCCGCCAAGAATTCCAACAAGTTGACGCTTGAAGTGGGAAGGCCCTTATCGGGTAAGACAAGTCACGAGGCCCGGCGCCGTCCGCCGAGACCGAAGAAGGCTTACCAAAGGAGCAACTCACGGAACATAGAGCATCTTCGCAAGTTTTACCCATAAGGCGCGGTTGCCGTGATCCGCTCCGGCAACCACCTTTTGTACAAAAGCTTTGCCGCCGTTGCATGTAACCCTTTGTACAAAGCCGGGCGCAGACCCCGTGCAGCAATAAAGTTTCTGTGTTTTGCACTATTTGCCTTTTCCCATGCTTTTCTTTGCTATTTGCATGAGTTATTTGGCATCTTCCGTGCGACACACGTTTCCGGCAAGCAATAGCGCGCCGAAAGGCCACATGCTTGTTTCTTTCTTCTTTCTCCTTGTTTCTTAAGCAGAAGAAACGTTCCTCGCGCACAAGTTTGCCGGGGGGGAAGGAAATGGAGGATGAACCAAGTGCAGTTCAAGAAAGAGAAGCCTGCTTGTCGGGATTTGCGCAGCTCAAAATTATAAATTTTAAGTTGCCTTCCTTGAACAACCACACCTTGTATGGAAAACCTGTGCTCGGAGGAACCTGCCGATGGATAGCCGTGCCCTTATCTTGTTTTCGAGTCCGCTCAGCAAGCTAAGTGTGTTGCGGCTGGCCGCGGCAAGGTTGCTTGCCGGTAAGGCCTTGGCCAGCAGGCTGCTTCGAGTCCAACACTCAGCGCTCGCGGCAAGGGCCCTTTGCCGGCAAGTTTCCTAGAAGCGTAAGGTTGAAACATACAGAGTCGAGGATCGGAACAAGGGAGATAATTCTGCGTCTATTGATCAAAATAAAGATAGTATCTTGCAAGAAATAACTTGTCACGAAGACTGATGAGTTCGTAACACCCTATGCAGTAACAAAAAGAGATAAAGATAAAGGAGGCCTAGTCTACGCGGTCGCCCTCCATCCTGGAGATCTTGTTCACTTTGGCGATGATGTGGGCGACCTGCTCCTTCAGAGCCTCCATGTTTGCGTCGGCCGGCAAGCTGCGAAGAACGTTGGTGAGGTTTATGCCGGGGTTGCGGTATACGATCTTCGTCAGCACACGCTCCAGGGTTCCCGCGCACAGCTGGCGAGTCTCCTCGGCAAGTTGCGCAGGGATCTTCTTCCGCAGATTTGCAAGGGCCGGCGCGACCCCCCTGAAGAAGAGGCTGAGCTTGGCGCTGTGGGCGAGGTTTGGATCCGGGGAGTAGATGAGATGCTCCAGCTTCAGCGCCAGCAGCTCCTGGTCAATGGCGGACGCAGAAGATACCAAGTCTTCGGTCCATATCTCGACGATACGGCGGAAGTCCTCGGCTGCTTTGTTGGCGCTGGCCACCAAGGTTTGCTCCTCGCGGAGTTCCTCCTTCAGCTTGGTTTCCCGGTCCCGGGCAGCGTCAAGCGAGTCCTTCAGCGCAGAGACTTGCAGCTCAAGGTCCATGACGGAATCCTTGGCGGCCTTCAACTCGTCGCCTTGCCTGGAAAGACGCGCCTGGAGTTCTGAGTTGGTGTGGGCATCCTTGTCGCGCTCCGTGATGAGCGCGGCGATCTTCTCCGTGATTCGCCTTCAAAGAACTCCTCCAAAGATCGCGACCTTGGCGGCGAGCTCCTCCTTGGCGGTCTCCGCGGCAACCGCGGCGTCTTTCGCCTCCTTTAGTTCCCCGCCAAGGGTCTGCTCCCGAGCGGTAAGGTCTTCCTCGTGAGCGTCGAGGTCGACCTTCCGCTGGATGAGCTCTCCTTCTCGCCGGGACAACTCCACCCCGGCAAGCCGCTGCTGCTCTTCGGCCTCAGCTTTCTCCAGCAGCCACTCTTCATATTCCCCGGCGAGTCGCTCACGCTTCTCCGCCACCTCGCGGAGAGCAGCCTGGTTGGCGACGCTGAGCTCCGCCGCACGCTTCTCCATCTCCTCGGCGGCCTTGGCGGCGAGGGCCTCCCGGGAAGCGAGCTTCGCCTGTCTGGCCCGGTAAAGAGCCAGGAGTTGGTGGAGCAGCTTCTCCTCATCGGGCCCGTCGCTCCCGCCGGGCCCCTTAACGATCCTCAAGCCCGCGGAGGCAAGGACCTCCCCGTCAAAGGCCTCGCCCTCCACGGGAGCTCGCGACGAAGACGAAGAGCCCCACGGCATCTGGATGAAGACGCCGTTGGGGGCCTCCAGGTAATAGCCGAACCGCTCCTCTCCGGCGGAGGGGTCGGTGACAGCGCAAGACTTGACGCCCCGCCGCCCGGGTCGGCGGTGCGGTCGCCATCCCTCTCCCGGCCGGCTCGCAGCCGGAGTGGTCTCGCACGCACGGCCCGGCCCGGCTCTCCGCCGTGTCCTCGACGACAGGGGCGTCGCCGCCGCCACCCTGCACGTCCTCCTCCTCCTCAATGACGACTTCCGTCTCCATCTGCTCGAGGGGAGGAGGATCTAGAAGAAGAAGAAAAAGCAAAAGAAGTTCAAGCAAATATCCAGAAAGAGACAACCCCAAGAAAACAAAGTTGCGGAACCCACCTTGACGGACGTCGTCAGCGGCAGGCTCTCTTGCCGGGGAATCTTCCCTTGGCGGAGTGGCCACCTTCGTCGGACTGGTCGCCCTTGGCGGGGTACTCGCCCTTGGCGGAGTACCCGCCCTTGGCGGGACGCTCTCCCTTGCCGGGGAGTCCAACCTTGGCGGGGATGGAGGGACTGCCGGCTCCTCGAGGGCGACCTCCGGATGCTCCTGCCGCTGCGGCTCCATCTCTGCACAAGTCAAGATCATCACGCCAAGATATCAGAGCAAGATGAAATCCCCAGACGCGCCCGGGCTGAAGGTGCGGACCCAAACTTCTGTTGGGCTCTGCTGGGGCTGCTCCTCGACAGCGCTCCGTCCGCAAGCTTGGCTCCGCGCGTCCCAGTCTCCATGAAGGCGAGTCGGCCGCGACTTCAACCACGGGCACCTTGGCCTTCTTCGTGCGTCGGACCAAGGGCCTGAAATCAGCGCAAGAAACAAGATTAGCCTCAACAACAATCAAGGCGAAATTTAAGAAGATGAAGATCTTGGGTACTTACTCCTGTTCCTCCTCGTCATCTTCGCTCAAGGCGGAGAAATCATACTCCACCTGGGTCATGTCGGCGCGAGGAGCAGGAGGCGAAGGCCCTCTCGGGCGCTTGGCGGTCCTCGGGGCTGGGGGCTGCGAAGACCCAGCCCCTGTGGTAACCGGGACCCGAGAAGCAGGCGGAGCCGCCGCTCCGCTCCGAGAAGACCCCTGTCCGCTCGGCGCCGACCTACGGGGCGCCTTTGCCGTGGCCTGCGCGTGAGTCGCTCCCACCACGGCTGGAGCACCGGTCGCCCTTGGCGCAGCTTGGCTCCCCCGGGAAGCTTGCGCTGCCCGGCGAGCTGGTAGTTGCCGGAGGGGCTGCGTGCTCGTTCCGTCGCAGCCTTGGCGGAGGCGCTTAGTGGGGAGCGCTGGGGCTCGCCCGGGGCGGAGAGGTCTCCGACGACGAGGAGAGGTCGTCGGCGTAAAGGTCCGTAGACCCGCCGGCATCCTCGGCGGCCGCGACATTCTCCTCCTCCTCCTCGCCGGGCGGCTCGCCGACCAGTATACTACGTTGCGACCCTTTTCCTCCGTGTCCTGCTCCCTCCGGCGGCGCCGCCTCTTGCCGCGGCCTCGGCCGCGATTCCTGGGATCCCGGAGTGCCTCAGAGAGGGGACCCCGGCGAGCGCCCCGGGAGGAAGCTGCAGCAGTCTGCAGATCTCCGCCGCCTCCGTTTGGTAGGACTCCTCCGCAGCCTCTGCCTCCTCGGGCGTGCAGCCGAACTTTCCTGCCGCTGCAGCTGCAGCGGCCTCCTCAGCCCGGGAAGCTATGTATGCGAGCTCCTGGTCGGTGGTGTCCCGCGTATGCTCCTTGACGTCACCCTTGTTCTTCGCCACCTCCTCGAGGTTGTCAAAGAAGCTGAGGATGTCCGATGGACTGGGCGGGATCCACGAGCGTTCCACGCCGTGCGAATCACACGCGGGCATCATGGCGCAAAGACTATCCCGAGCCGAGCTGTTGCAGAGGGGCACTACTCCCCGGGAAGGTCTGAACCACTCTGGATGGGCCGGGTCATACTTAAAGAGTTCCCGGACCATCCCCCTCAGCTCCAGCGTCGTGAAGTTAAAGTTCAGCCCGGGGCGCAGCCTCATTATATCCTAGCGCCAGTGCTCCCAGGCCGGCCTCTTCCTGTCCTGGAGGGGGGCGATGCGACGGCGGAGGAAATCGGCGCCTACCTCCGCAACGCACAGCCCTGCGGACCGGAGACGAAGAATCCGGATGAGGGCGGCGTCGAGCTTGGCATCGTCCGAATCCAGCTCGCTCCAGTCTCTGCCGCGCACGATGGGCGTTGTGCGCGGCTCGGTGAAGGGCTGCGGCTCGTCTTCAACGATCCAACACCAATCCGCACGCCACTCTTCCCACTTGCCGCGGAGCTCCCCCGGCAAGTACGATTCCTTCAAGTTCAGACGAAAAACCCAAGAAATCCCTCCGGAGAGGGGGGAACCGGGCTCTGCTCTAGGGGTGAAGAAATGCCTGAACAGAGCTACGTTTGGGTATATCCCTATGAAATTTTCGCACATATGTGCGAAAACCGCCATTGTGAGGATGGCGTTGGGGGTGAAGTCAAGAAGGTGGAAGCCGTATGTGTTCATAATATCGCAGAAGAATTCAGAAAAAGGAGGACAAAGGCCGCAGTGAAAGAAGGCTGCGAAGAAATAGTACCCGCCAGGATAGTTGTCCATGGTGGCGGCCGGATGAGCTCTGGTCCGAGGGTGCGCCGTGGTCTTCTTGGCCCAGAACAGGTAATATTTGCCCCAGAGTTCTTGCACGCCGAGCCGCGGCGGGAAGACGACGTTCTCCTTCCGCATCTGGGCGAGCTTTGCCGCCTGCTCGGATTTCTCCTTCTTGATCTTCTCCGCCTTCGCCTTCCCCTTCCCGGTCTTCGGGGCCATAGCGGAGGCGGCGAGGGAAGGAGGATGAAGGGTCCGGCGGCGCCGCAAACGCGAGGGACGGCTGAGGAGATGAGGAGGCGGAGCGCAAAGAGGATTTCTGGAGGAGGAAGAAGAAGCAATGAAAGCGAAGGAGGGGAACTGCGCCTGCTTCCTCTGTTTTTATGGGGAAGTGGGGGGCGTTCCGCTCTTCCCATTAAAGAACGTGGCACGTCCCATCCCACGACGCCAAGAATCGGCGCGGTCTTTGTTGCGAGGAGGCGGCGGCGAAGAGGATTCGACGCGTCGCGGGCCTCGTGTGCCCGTGCACTGTTTTGGGCCTGACCCAACAGTGCTCGGCACCGTGTGTGGCCCAGGCCCGGGGGCTCCTGTCGGTGTACTAAGGTAGGGGTACCCTAGTACCCCAACTTGTGCACGGGCAGTTGCAGCTCCCCGCGGCTGGGTCCAGCACATGCTTGCCGGAGACCATCCCTGCTCCATATCAAGCCATTCGAGAACAAAGAGTACAAGACAGAAGATCAAGACCCCGGCAAGAGGAGCTTGCCGGGAAGGCCGTCTCAGGCTCAAGATTACATAGCTCACGCAAGGCCCTGGCGAGAGGAGCTCGCCGGGGCAACTAGAAGCTTACACCGTAAAGGACACGCCTCGGCGCTACACGCGTCCCGGCGAGGGCCCGGGGAGCGGCAAGTTACTAAGCCCGACGAACTCCTGGGCCCGGCAAGAACAAGACCCCGGCAAGATACTTGCCGGAGAATCAAGCCACGTGCCGCACTCCAGCTCATCGCCCACGCCGCCTTGAGCCCTCTCCAGAGGCGCGTGGCGGATGGCTCAGGCAGCCTAAGGGTGCGGTGGCACTCCGCGGTGGTGGATCCATCGCCGTGGCAAACGGAGACGCAAAGGCGAGGAGCTTTTGGGGTCGACGGTGACGGGCATTTAATGCCTTTGTCCCCATCACAAAGTAGGTAGAAGCCCTTTGTTCAAGCATCAGTAGCTGCACTGCTCCGCACTGCTCCAACTACCACCACTTTTACATTTTTACCCCTTTCTCCTACGTTGACACCTGTCGGTGACCCCTTGCACTATAAAAGGAGGCCCATGCACAACGTAGAAAGGGTTCGGCGGGTTCGGATCCTTGGCAACTCTCGCGCCTAGGGTTCGGCTAGTTCGACTCAACACACCACACCACCGTACGCTCGTTCTCGAGCAAGATCAAATACAACACGAAGCAGCAGTAGGGTTTTACGTGTCCATCGCGGCCCGAAGCTGGGTACAAATCCGCCCGCGTGCATCGTCTCGATCTGCTCTCTGTGCCTCCTCCGCCCTCCTACCGCTCAGACAAGGGGCTCCGGCCCCATAGGTGCTCGCGGCGGCCGGACCCATGGGTAGTGTCGGGAGATGGCATCTATGGGGCTCCGGAGATGGCATCTTCAACCAACAACGATGTCCAGGGCGAGACTTTTCTCCCCGGACAGATCTTCGTATTCGGCGGCTTCGCACTGCGGGCCAATTCACTTGGCCATCTGGAGCAGATCGAAAGCTACGCCCCTGCCCGTCAGGTCAGATTCGGAAGCTTAAACTTCACGGCCGATGTCCGCGGAGACTTGATCTTCGACGGACTCGAGCCACAGCCAAGCGCCGCGCTGTGTACGATGGGCACGATCTAGCTCTGCCGCCGAACAGTGCCTTGGTGGCCGCACTCGGATCCGCTTCGGCCATTAGCCCGGAGCCGATCGCCCAGATCGAGGGCCGGTGGATAGACGCCGCCCCGGGGGCTTTAACATCCACGGCGATGGAGCCGAACACTAATCTTGTCCCCTGCAAAGCCCGTGATTCCGAGGCGCCGGACTCCTCGCCGGACTCCGAACCTCCCGCGCCCCTACCAATCGATCCGGATTGGGCGCCGGTTATGGAATTCACCGCCGCGGACATTTTCCAACACTCGCCTTTTGGCGATATCCTGAATTCACTAAAGCATCTCTCGCTATCAGAGAGTCTGGCGGACTATGGCGGGATGGTTGGGGCACGGACGACGAAGAAATTTAGAGCCCACCCACCACCCACTTTGTAGCCACTGTCGATGATTTAACCGACATGCTAGACTTTGACTCCGACGACATCGACGCCATGGACGACGATGCCGGAGACGAACAGGAGCCAGCGCCTACAGGGCACTGGAAGACCACCTCATCATACGACATATATATGGTGGACACCCCGAAAGATGGGGATGACGAAGAAGCAGCGGAGGCAGATTGTCTAAAGAAGCAGCCCAAACGCCGACGTTAGCGGCGCCGCTCTAAATCCCGCCACAGCAAGAATGGAGATTCCGCACGGAGATAATAATACTCGGAGAGTGCGAAGACAATCCCTCCAAAGAAGACTTAGCGCAGAGGATGCGAAGCAAGCCCTCACGAGAGGGCGGCGCGAAGGGGTTGAGGATGATAACTATATGCCTCCCTCCAAGACGAAGCAAGCCTCAACGATGATGAATTAAATGCACTGAGGATCCCGTCGAACAAGAGCACTTCAAGCGCAGGCTTATCGCCACGCAAAACAGCCTAAAGAAAAGCAAAGAACAGCTCCAAGCTGATCAAGACCTCTTTGGTCGATTGATGGACCGAGGTCCTCGCGTCAAGAGTATAAACTCGAACGCCTCCAAAAGTTACCTAAGACACAAGCTGCTCCCCGATTAGAGGAGGAAGCATACATACCTTCATCACGGCGCATGACATGGTGACCGACCACCCGTGGTCGTGATGAGAGGCATCCAGGCCCCAGCCAAGACCGTACCGGCATCGCTCCAAAAGTACGGCCAAGAGGGAACGCGCGGACTTGCGAGACATATTGGAGGACAAGGCAAGGCAATCCAGATCCATCTACGGATCACGTGGGCGCCCTCGACCCACGCCACGAATACCGCGCGGACATAATAACACCGCCGGGCGAACACAGCAGACAGCGCTCTCTCGAGCTGCGTCGCGATATTGCTCAATACAGGGGCGCCGCACACCCTCTATGCTTCACTGATGAAGTAATGGATCATCAGATCCCCGAAGGGTTTAAACCCGTAAACATTGAATCTTACAATGGCACAACAGACCCCGCGGTTTGGATTGAAGACTATCTTCTCCACATTCACATGGCCCGCTGCACGACATCTACATGCCATCAAGTATCTCCCACTAGCTTAAAGGACCAGCTCGGCATTGGCTAAACAGCTTGCCCGCAGAGTCAATTGGGTCTTTGGAGGACACGGAAGCCGATTCTCGACAACTTCGGGGCACATATGTGCGACCACCAGACGCCGATGACCTAAGCCACATTATTCAGCAGCCAGACGAATCGGCGGACAATTACGGACACGGTTCTTGACAAAGAAAACCAAATCGTCGATTGTCCGGATCAGAGGCCCTTGCAGCCTTCAAACATAACATCCGGGACGAATGGCTAGCCCGCACAGGGCAGGAAAAGCGAAATCTATGGCAGCCCTAACATCGTTAATGACCCGCTTTTAGCGGGAGAGGACAGCTAGCTAGCCCGTAGCAACAACCTCCGTAACAATTCTGGCGGTCCGGATACAAAGGACAACAACGGCAGTCACGTCCGAACAAAACAAAGCGCCCGCATAAATGGCGGCGATAAGGAGGATACGACGGTCAATGCCGGATTCCGAGGCTCTAAACCCGTCGTGGAAGAAGCCATTCAAAAGAACCACTCCGGGTCCGTCCAATCTGGACCGAATACTCGACCGCTTATGCGAGATACATGGCACCTCTGAAAAACCCAGCTAACCACACCAATAGAGATTGCTGGGTGTTCAAGCAGGCCGGCAAGTTAATTGCCGAAAACAATGACAAGGGGCTAAACAAATGACGACGAGGAGGAGACCCGACCGCCCGAACAACAGAGGATGTAGGTTTCCCCACAAGTGCGGACGGTGAATATGATATCTGCGACCCACATACCCAAGAGGAGAGGAACACGCACTCGAGGACGTCTATGCGATGGAGCCACGCCCCAAAGTTCAATCCATGGTCCTCTTGTCCGATCACTTTCGATCGAAGAGACCATCCGACCAGATACGCCATGGAGGATTCGCCGCATTGGTTTTAGACCCAATCGCCGATGGATTTCACCTCACAAGAGTCCTAATGGACGGCGGTAGTAGCTGAACCTGCTTTACCAGATACAAGGCGCAAAATGGGCATAGACCCATCAAGGATTAAACCTACAAAGACAGCCTTTAAAGGTGTCATCCTGTGAGTGGAGGCCAACTCAGACAGCTTAGTCACCTCCGAAGTGGTCTTGGATCCCTGATAACTTCCGAGCGAAGAATTAATCTTTGTCATAGTCCCGCTTCACAATGCTATCACGCTCGCGGACGAACGCGCTTGCAAAATTCAACGCGGTGCCGCATTACGCATACCTAAAGCTCAAGATGCTAGGCCCTCGTGGAGTCATCACGGTCAATGGGAATACGGAACGCTCCCTCCGAACGGAGGAACATACAGCGGCTCTCGCGGCTGAAGTACAGAGCAACCTTCTAAGGCAATTCTCAAGTCCGGCAGTTAAAAGGCCGGACACAAGAAAGCGCCGGAGCAATGCCAACCAAGACCACTGGCGCGATCGAGCACGATAGCAATGCAGCCCCAACCCTCCTCACAAGATGATCGCAAGAATAACACTCGCGTACATCATTACGCTTTGGAGATACCATGGGCGCAGGAAAGGGGCACGATCACAATGGACCCAGTGCGGGCTTGATTCACACCAGGGCTCACAAGTGTGCCCCCTTCTTTTATTTTCCTTCTTCTTTTATGTACACAGACTCTGTTAACTGAAGCCATGTCCCAAGGGCGAACCCGCCAACTCAAGATGCAATAGTCAGGGACTAATAAAGGCCGCGACGAACATTCAGGTGCTCTCAATTACGAGCATTAAATTCGATTATATACACCAAGTCTGCAGCTCATCCTCGGAGGGGGACATGTTTATTGAGTCCAAATCCTTGCTTACCAAGACTATTTGTATCATCCGCTCTACTAGCGCACTTTCTTTCAAAAATGATGCAACACCTTTTTATTGCAATTATGCTATCTTTATATACATGTTCATTATATGACATCTTGCACACGATATTTTGGTACGGCCGAATCGCCAGGGCTTCGTTCCCCAAATTATGGCGTGATAAAGTCCAACACTTTCACAAGTGCGGCACCCGAACTTATAGCATTATATGAATCGGCTCGAATCATGTCTTGGGTCAATAGTTGGGTTTGCCCGCCCCACGCTTTTGGTGCCTTACGCCCGCTCACGGGCTAAGGTGGCACCGGAGAACCATCGCGATTGCGCCCGGTTGAGCCGGTTAACGCCTCGATGGAAAAGCTAAAACCGATCGGCATGATAAGGCGAGAGACTAGTCGCTGTTCGAGAGGTTCTTTCGGGTCCTTAAAGACTCACGCCGCTTCGAGCGAAGTTCCGGATAATGTCCGATTGTCGTGGTATTCTCACGGGGGGTGCAAGACGACATATGCCACAAGGTGGCTTCGTGTGAGGGCAAGATCGCTGCCGATAGGCCCGGAGCGGTATGCGAGTAGCACGCGGTGGTTTACCCAGCTTCGGAGCTCTCCGGAGAGATAATACTCCTACTGCTGCATGTCTGAATGTATCTGGTATATCTGGTACAGAGTTGCTCCTCGAGTCAGATTCGAGGTCGATGCCATAGGCATCTGGCCTCGTATATATGAGCACAAGTATGTGTGGCCGCATGTGCCTGAGCATGCATGCGTGAGTGTGTGCTCATGTGGATGGATGGATAGCTAGCTAGCTAGCTTGCTAGCTAATGGCTTGTGTGTGTGCGTGAGTGTCCATCTTGGATGGATGGATGTGTGCCCATATATATAGGCATGGCTAGCTTAGGAAGTAAGCTAAGTGGTGGCATGGGCAAGGCATGGTAGGGTGTCATGCTTGTCCCCTGGGTCACTTCATAAATAGTGCCAGGGGACAAGTGACACTGTACATGATGGCTGGGGTGTCACGTGAACAGTGCCGGGTACGGTCGTCACGTCGGGGTCGCGTCAGGCTGCAGTCGGCAGTCGGCTGGTGGTAGTCGGCAATGGCAATCGGCTGGTGGTAGTCGGCAATCGGCGATCGACTGGTTCTGAGTCGGCAATCGGCTGGTGGCGAGTCGGCGATCAGGATCGGCTGGTGGTGGTCGGAGATCGGCTGAGTGGCGTAGTCGGCAATCGGCTGGTGGTAGTCGGAAGTCGGCTGGTGGTAGTCGGCGATCGGCACGGGCTGATGGCGGTCGCAATCGGCTGAGTGGTGGCGGAGTCGGCAATCGGCTGAGTGTGTAGTCGTGATCGTCGGCAATGGTAGTGGCGGAGTCGGCGATCTGCAATCAGTAGTCTGCAATCGACCGACTACTGCAGATCTGCGGTCAGCGATCTGCAAATCAACGATCTGCGATCGGCAATCGGCCGAAGTCGAATCGAGGGCTTTGCTAGCCCGATGTCTTGAATTATTGTCTCATTGTCTTGGGTATCCGTGCCCAATTACTCCGACAGTAGCCCCCAAGCCTCCGGGCAACTTGGCAAAGTTGGGCGGAGGTTTTTTGGCGAGTGTTCATGGAAATGATCATAAAAAAGACAGAGTTAGTCCACGCAGATATATCAATTGTTTGCTTTTAGCATTGCAAGCTTTATGCGGAGGGTGCCGACTCAGTTTCGTCCGAGCCCCCTTAATCTTTTTCATGTTCCCTCCGCTTTTTGGCTTGTGCTCGCTTCTGCATACAGCCCTCGCGATCTGTGGTGAGAGTGGGCCGTGAAGCGGAGTGTCTGATCTCGAGTCTGGGAGCAGATTTAACCGAGCAGATACTCATAAAGGAAACGGTCGGGTCGCCCAAAGCGTTTTTCTTCCCGGACGTTTTTCGCGTGGGTGGCCTCCAGCGTTCACTCTTGCTAGTCGGACAGCCGCTCTGCGGTCTGTGACTGAGAGTGGGCCTTTGATACCGTGCACGCTACTAAGCCGTCTGCGGGAACTAACGTCTTAGGCCAGCGGCCACCCGAACCAACTCTGGTGGCGCCGCCGGCAATAAAGACATGCAACTGTAATAAAATGCGGAGATAGCCTCGAGCATCGCCGAGGTTATCCGTCTTTTCATGATGCAAAAATATCTTTGGTGAGGAGCTCACATTGATTTTCGTGTAGTCGTGGTCGTCGAAGACGGCAGCTGTGACTCGGCCGCAGAGGCGCTTGGCAAGACCATTGGTGTAGCCTTCGAGCCTCCGGTGCTCGAAGGGGTCCCACGGTCGAGCTCGACCGCCAGCGGCGAGGCATCTTGCAACGCCTTTTTCTTCTTCTTCTCTTCGCCCGGCAAACGGACAAAACTCTTCTCTTGTTCGCAATCTTGGCGAAGCTAAGCGACCATTGGTGTAAATGAGATTCGGCGAGTCTTGAAAGGGCGGGCGGATCTTCCCAAGAACAACTTTGTCTTCTTTCCTCGTGGGGGCGTCGGCGCGACCATTGGTCTAGCCTCGAGATTCGGCCGATCACGAGCAATCGGGCCGGATCTCCCGACGACTACTTTGTTTTCTTGACCAATTTAAGGGCGGACTCGACACTCGCAATCGGGCTCTTCTGATCGGCCCGAGGCAGCGGTGAACGAGCACATTTTTTTTCTTTGCGCTCGGCCACTTCTCAGCCGGATTGGGCACTTGGCCTCTTCATTCATTTTTTTATAAGGCCAGTCGGCCTCTTCTCTTCTCTCTCTGTCCGGCTCCATGCGAGGAGTCGGACCCTTCCTTTTTTTCTTTTGTCTTTTCCTCTTTTTGCAACAAGCCGGCTATAGCAGTCGGCTGGAGCGGGGACCCGTCGGGAACTGGCGGCCGGGTCGCGGCAGAAACCGGCGGCCGGGTTGCGGCAGAGGCTGGCGTTGTCTTTCTCTTCCAGTTGGATCTCTCTCTTTCCTTAGTCCCACCTGGACTTGGGCAGCCGGGCCTCTTCTTTGCACTCGGCCCTGACTTTTCTCTTTCTTTCTTTTACCGCCTAAGCGATCGGCAGGAGCGGCACGGCAACAGCCGGCGTCCGGGTCCCGGCCGAAGCCGGCAGGCTGGGAAGCGGTCGGAAGCCGGCCGCCGGCTGGAGCGGCGAGCCGGCGGGCGCGAGAGGCCAGCAGCCGGCAGGCGCGGAGACCGGACCCGGCGCAAGAGGCCAGCAGTCTGCGAGCGCGGAGGCCGGACCCGGCGCGAGAGGCCAGCAGTCGGCAGGCGCGGAGGCCGGACCCGGCGCAGGAGGCCCGCAGTCTGCGAGCGCGGAGGCCGGACTCAGCGCGGGAGGCCAGTAGTCGGCGGGGCGCACGAGCTGCTAGGCGCGACGCGGGCGCAGGGGGGTGTGGAGCTGGGGAGCTCGGGCGCTCAGGTGCAGAACGAGGTGCGGGGAGCGGACCCAGAGCAGCGACTGGCCGGGGATGGAGGCACGAGGCGCACGGGGCGGCCAGCCGGAGCCGGCCGGAGTGGGAGGTAGTCGGCCACGGCGAGCCGACATGGGGGCGCAGTCGGCCGCCGCGGGGAGAGGCGCGGCACACCCGGCCGCTGGCGGAGGTGGCCCGGCGGGGCAGAGCCGGCAAGCGGGTGCCTGGGGAGGTCGGGCCGGCGCGAAGACGGCTGGAGCACGGCCCGGGCGGCTCGGAGCAGGGGCGAGGCGCAAAGCAGCAGCCGGCCCTCATAGTTGAGGAGCGGCGATGGCCGGGTGCTGGGATGCAGTGCGTTTGGTGGAGAGCAGCAGCGGGCAGGGAGCCGCGGGTGGCTCCATCGCAGGAGTCGAGGGCGACGTGCGCCCTGGAGTATCACCAGAGTGGTCAGCCGCCGGCAGGCGGGCGCTGCACGACGGGGTAGCCAGCGCCGCGGGGGAGCGCAGAGCTGGTCGAGGAGCCGCGGGCGGCGCGGGCACAGGGGTGTGCCGAGGACCCGACCGCATGTGGTATCACATGGAGGAGCGAGGTGGAGCAGCAGGGATGGTCGTGCGTGGCCGTGCCGCGAAGGGGAGCTGCAGGCGACATGGCGAGGATCTCGAGCTCGTGGAAGCGGACGGAGCGGAGTGCCGTGTAGGCCCAGCAGTGCACGCACAGGCACGGCTGGCAGATGCGCACCGCGGGCGCAGCGTGGTGCAGCCCCAGGCCGAGCGAATCGCAGCAGCGGCCAGCCGCATGCGGACCGAAGATTAGCCGACGCCTGGCCATTATCTGACCAAAGTCCGACTGCTATCTGACTAGCCTCTGGCTAGCGTATTGCATCTCGGAAGTGTATGAGCTATATACGGCCATTATCTGGCTTGTGTCTGGGGATGTGTATGGATGGTTTGACCATTGACTTGCATCTAGCTAGCTTGCGTAGATGGAGTATATGGAGCAGCGAGCGCTCGTTTCGGCCAGAGCAAGGTGCAGCGAGGAGGGGAGCAGATGCAAGCGGCGCGTGGATGGCCACGGTTGACCGAAACGAAGCCCCGCACGCGGCGCGCGCGCGGACAGCCGGCGTCGCAACGGTGGTGATGATGAAGGCGGCGAGACGCGCCGTCTGGCGCTGCCGCCTGGGGCGGGTCGGTCGAGCCCCGAAGCGCTACCGGAGAGACGGCGCGCGCCGCCGGGCGGAGATGATGAAGATGGTCCCGCCGGATCGCGAAACCAATGAAGAAGACGGTAGCATAGTACCGCCTTCACGGTGGGCGCCAAATGTCGTGGTATTCTCACGGGGTGCAAGATTTACATATGCCACAAGGTGGCTTCGTGAGGGCAAGATCACTGGCGATAGGCCCGGAGCGGGTATGCGAGTAGCACGCGATGGTTTACCCACCGGAGCTCTCCGGAGATAATACTCCTACTTCCGCATGTCCGAATGTATCTGTATATCTGCATGCAGTTGCTCCTGGAGTCAGATTCGAGGTCGATGCCATAGGCATCTGGCCTCGTATATATGAGCACAAGTATGTGTGGCCGCATGTGCCTGAGCATGCATGCGTGAGTGTGTGCTCATGTGGATGGATGGATGGCTAGCTAGCTAGCTTGCTAGCTAATGGCTTGTGTGTGTGCGTGAGTGTCCATCCTGGATGGATGGATGTGTGCCCATATATATAGGCATGGCTAGCTTAGGAAGTAAGCTAAGTGGGGGCATGGGCAAGGCATGGTAGGGTGTCATGCTTGTCCCCCGGGTCACTTCATAAATAGTGCCAGTGGACAAGTGACACTGTACATGATGGCTGGGGTGTCACGTGAACAGTGCCAGGTACGGTCGCCACATCGAGGTCGCGTCGGGCTGCAGTCGGCAGTCGGTCTGGTGGCGGAGTCGGCAATCGACTGGTGACGAGTCGGTAAGTCGGCGATCCGCTGAGTGGGAGTCGGCATCGGCTGGTGGCGGAGTCGGCGATCGACAATCGGCTGGTGGCGAGTCGCATCGGCAATCGGCTGAGTGGCGAGTCGGCATCGGCTGGTGGCGGAGTTAGCGGTCGGCTCGGTGGCGGAGTCGGCGGTCGGCGATCTCTACGATCGGCAACCTGCGATCTGCGATCGGCGATCTGCGATCAATGATCTGCGCAATGGTAGTCGGCCGAAGTCGACCGAGGGCTTTGCTAGCCCCGATGTCTTGAATTATTGTCTCGCCGTCTTCGGGGTATCCGTGCCCAATTACTCCGACACCGATGAAGGCGTGGATAGCGCCCCGGATTCGGTCTTCCGAATACCAGGGGCTTCGCCGAAATTTAAAATTATAGAATTCTATGGCTAAGTGAGAGCGTTCAAGCATTATAAGTCCGGTTGCCTTGTTCGTCGTGTTGAGTGCCTCCCTAGATGGACCCAAAAATGGGAACAAGAGTGCTCAAGTTTATCCCGAACACCCCAGCACTTGTGGCTTGGGGGCTGAAGCCAACGACTTGCCATCTCTCAGATTTCACAAACGGCCGGACAGAAGGTAATATTTTAAATTAAACAAGCGTTGCTCATGGCGCATATGAACGAAGTTTTCAGCGCCTGAGATAAATACACAAATGAAGTTCACTCAAAGATTACATCTCGGGAGCACTCATCTGCAATATCGCAAGCTCCCTTCAGGACAACTTTATAATACCTCTCCGGCGTGCGATGCTCCTTGCCCGGCGGCGGTGGGTCCGTGAGAAGCTTCTCGCATCCGTTTGCCCCATTGCACCTTTATACGGCAAGGGCCCGACGAAAGCACCTTTGATACAAAGGAGCGCTTGACTACATCCACTGGGGCATGCATCCACCAACCACCGACGAGGCCAAAGTAGCTCCTGTGCATGGCCTTGTCGTGCCACACCGGACTATGAGACCCTTCATGGCCTTTCTCGCTACCTTGTGGAGTTCGACCACCGCTTTCACCGGTCGCTTGGGGCACCGGATGGCCGCCCTCGAGAGTCTCGAGACGAAGACCTTCTCCATCGAGCTCCCCTCCGCCCCACGATAGAATGCGGCGGCATCAGATGCACTACGTGGCAGATCTGCAAACGCCCCTGGAGAGCTCCGAATGCGGGTAAGTATCAGGTAATTCACATTAACATGCCTCCTTTGCATGAAAAATGCCTTACCCGCCGCTATCTTCTTCATGTCCTCAACCTCCTGAAGGGCCTTATGGGCCTCGGCCTTGGCGGTTTGGCACTTTCGAGAGCGAGGCAAGCTCGGACTCTCGAGTCTTGAGTCACGCCCAAACTCTCATGCTTTTCCATGAGAGCCCGGAGCTCTTGCCGAACTTCCGCCACCGTGCCTCTTGCTTTTCTCGCTCAGCCCGTTCATGGCAAGATCAAGTTCGCCATGACACAAGATCTCTTCGTGGCTGCCACCTCGTCAGTGGCCCCTGCAATACACATGTTATCCTTGTTAATTTTATTTGCAACCGAAACCCTTTTTTGTAAGGTACTTATTTAAAGTGGTGTTACTCACCTTCTTTTTCCTCGAGCTGCCTCTTGGCATGGCCGAGCTCTTGCTCGGACTGCTCGAGATCCTTCTTCAGCACCTCGACCTCCACCGTTAATGCGGCAGAGGTCATGTCGGATCGAAAGTATGTCTAGAGGGGGGGGGGTGATTAGACTACTTGACAATATAAAAATTCTGCCTTTTGACAAAGAACAGTTTTTGGCAGATTCACAATTATGATCAAGTCAAGCATCACCCTACACATGCAATTCTAGAGTATAGGCAGCGGAAAGTAAATTGCACATGTAGTAAAGAGAGGTGGAGAAGAGCAAACGCAATTTTGGAGACGCGGTGATTTTTCTCGTGGTTCCGATAGGTGGTGCTATCGCATTTCCACGCTGATGGAGACTTCAACCCACGGAGGGTAACGGCTGCCAGAGTCCACGGAGGGCTCCACCCACAAAGGGTCCACGAAGAAGCAACCTTGTCTATTCCATCATGGCCTCACGCCCACGGAGGGCTAGCCTTACTCGGGTAGATCTTCACGAAGTAGGCGATCTCCTTGCCCTTACAAACTTCTTGGTTCAACTCCACATCTCGACGGAGGCTCCCAAGCGACACCTAACCAATCTAGGAGGCACCACCTCCAAAAGGTAATAGATGTTGTTGATGATGATGAACTCCTTGCTCTTGTGCTTCAAATGATAATCTCCCCAACACTCAACTCTCCTCACCGATTTGGCTGTGGTGGAAGAAAGGATTGAGTGGAAAGCAACTTGGGAAGGCTAGAGATCAAGCTTCATATGGTGGGAGTGGAGCAACTTGATCTCAACACAAGGGTAGGTAGTTCTCTTCTCGTAAATGTAAGGTAGGAGTGGTAGTTCTTTCGATGGCTCTCTCCACGAATGAAGAGGGGTGGAGGGTATAAATAGCCTCCACACAAAATCCAACCGTTACACACATTTGAGCAATCTCGGTGGGACCGAAGTTGACAACTCGGTGAGACCGATAGTTCAAATAATGTGAACGTTGGGATTTTCGTGGGACCGAAAATACAATCTCGGTTAGTCCGATTCGTGCAATGACAAGAGCATGCCAATTTCGGTGGGACCGACTTCATCATCTCGGTGACACCGATTTGATGATGTAAGTTTCTGAAGCTTGGCAACTCATTTTTCGTGAGACCGAGTTCGAATCGGAAAATCCGAGTTTGCTAGGGTTTGGCTTATGGCTGAGGTGGTTCATCTCGGTGTGGTGAGTTTGGAAAATCGGTGGGACCGAGACTACTTATGAGTGTATATGGCGGTGAAAGTTGCTGATAGTTTAGGAGATGTATCACTAAGCACTTGAGCAACCAGATCATCATCATAACCTCATCCCCTTTAATAGTATTGGCTTTTCCTATGGACTCAATGTGATCTTGGATCACTAAACCAAAATGGAGTCTTGAGCTTTTGCCAATGCTTGCCTTAGCATTTTGAGGGTCCACTTCTTCACCCTTGCCATACCCATATCAATGAACTTTCAAATGATTCTCAAGTAACTATTAGTTCAATGATATATATGTTGTTATTAATTACCAAAACCACCGGGATTAGTTGCACTTTCAATCTCCCCTTTTGGTAATTGATGACAACATATAGATCAAAGCTTCGACAAAGGATATAATCAATGAATAATATCGTCGCTTTGAGAAGTATGTGATAAGCAAGAGCTCCCCTAAATTTGTGCATTATTTAAGATTTGCGCTTGAATGCAAATGCACAATCGATTAGGATCATGGGTCACTCTTCCATGTCACATACATCTTGGTGGAGCGCACAAAATGATAAGAATGAACAGATGCACCCAATCACCAAGACATGAGTAAATGGTCATACAAGATAGGAATGGCATATGATAAGCATTAACACACATTAAAGCATAGTACGACCAAGCACTCATTAAGGTAGAATCAAACGTAGTATCAAACACACCAATGTCTCGAAAACCAAAAGTATCTCAAAGAAACCGCAAAAGAACGAAAGAGCAAAAGCGACAACAAAGACTCTCTCTCTCTCGAAGTCCTATGATCTATACAATTTCTCCCCTTTGGCAACAAGTTACCAAAAGTTCGAAAAGCATAGAGCTAAGCGTCACCGGGACTCTGTGGCGGCTCCGTGCTCGGGTTGATGTTGAGTGGATATGACAAAGATCGGCGAAGACTTCACCGATGTCTGTCTTTGGAGGAGTGGTCACCGAGCTGGAGCTGGAGTAGGAGTAATCGCTGAACTGTGGAGGTCTTGAAGTTGTAGTCCCCGTGTCGATCCATCGAATAGCAATGATCGGGTCCTGTGGGAACCGGCGATCTGTTGATAAGCATCCCGGACTAAGTCATCCTGCATCTCACGATAAGCTCTTCCTTCTCCCGCTTTGCTTCCTCAATGTCGCCTCGAGCTTGTTGACAATCACTTGCACTTCGCCGACTTCACGTCCGTGAGCGTGGATCTTGTCCTCAACAATCCTCTCTAAGCTCTCCGAGACTGCTCAATGCTGGCCAGCGTTGTTCAATCCTTTGGGTAGCTTCAAGAATTTGCTCTCCAAACTCTTTGGTTTAGCTGCTTCTGCTGCTTCCTTGTCGACTTTGGCTTTCTTGGCAGCTTCGATCTTGGCTTGACCTTCAACAGATGTTGGATCCTCCTCATTCATCACAACAACATTGTCTTCATGCTCGCTGCAATGGTAAATGTTCTCTATCCAACAAGAATGTGCCCGTGCCAAACTTGGCATTGATAAGCATCTGAATCTGCGGGCAAATCCACATGACCTTTTACGGTCACCGCAATCCTCTTAATGGTCTCTACCATCAAGTCCATCACCTTGAAAGGTGCTTTCTCATCAAGTATGTGCAGCATGTTGATAGAGTATCCTCTGATCATGCGATGATCTCCAGATTTGGGCATCAAGGTATGCCTCAAAATAGTATTAGTGGTAGGTAACCCTGCCTGGAGATAGTAGATTGAGCCGAGCTTCCAGATTCCCAAATCCTTTGCTGGAACCTCTTTGTACATGTTCTTCATGGATTCATGATTCTTCTTTGGAATCCCATATACATCAATATCATCTTCTCGTTGCAGACCGAGCATTCGAATTTCTGCCCATTCTTCAACGAAGAAGAAAATCTTTGACCTTCACCATCCATATAATCTTTCCATCGGGGTAGAAGTGAGTCAGGCATAGAATTGCATTATCATCTCATCATTCCAACTGGTCAATTTCGACCTACAAAATCTGCAACACCACATGCAAGGTGAAACTTTCATGCACATGTGGAAAGAAATCTCTGTGCTCTTCATTGTCAATGTACTTCCAAATAACATATCTTGTGTCTGCGACTATGGGCTTCTTGTCCATCAAGACGGTCTCATAGAAGTCCTGCTGCTCTCGGTGTGAAATCTGGGATCAACAGCAGTTCTTCTCCTCACGGCATATGGGTCACTTGTCTCCATAGCCCGAGACCTCTATCTTTCCTTGCCTTCATATCCTCGGCTTGAGGATGAGCATCATTATGTAGTGGCAGTTTTGGACGAAGTTTCAAAAAACTGGTCCTTCATCATCTAACACAACTGGTGGCACATCATCCTTGTTCTTTTCGACGCTGGAATGTTTCGACGGTCTTCTTGGGCTTGATAGCAGGCTTTCTTTGGAGCTGCCTTAGCTGGAGCAGATTGCTTGGGCTTTGATGTGGCTCCACCTTAATGGCATCACCCATGAACTTAGGCTTCGAGGAGGAGGCTGGGTGCTTCCTCATCCTCATCTTCTTCTGTTTTTGATCATGCACTATCCTCTTCTTTCTAGCTCGGTGGCTGCAGGAGGCAAGCCACTTGGTGTACTCCTCTCACCATCATCGATGAGCTGCTAGGGTCGGGACTAGTGCCCGCCTCGAATATCTGCAATGGGTGTCTCGACCTGTTACTCGACTCCACGGCATCGACATGGCTGACAACCCGTGAATAGATAAGGTGTAGGCAGAGAAGAAGAGTCATCACAAACTGCGAAGTTTTTGCAAACAAAATGAGTTCAAATTCTAGTATTAGGTTTTCACGAAGACATTTCGTCGACCGAGTTTAAGATTCGTGAATCCGAAGTGTAAAACAGAGCTTGGCACACCACTTTCGGTTTGACGAAGTGGGTTTCGTCCTGCCGAAAACACTAGGGTTTCACAGAATTTTCATTTCGTCACACCGATTTGCACAACTTCGGTTGGACCGAAGGTGCGATGTAATGGCCATAGGCCAAATCGGTCATACCGAAACTATAAAATCGGTCTCACCGAGATGTGTTTGGTGGAAACCTAACCCTAAAACTTTTACTCGAATCTAGTTCAAACGAACTAATCTGATGTACAGGAGGATTTCAATCGTGGCAAGATAATAGGCAATCCAAACGTGCATTGAATCGGAGATGGGAGCACGAGTGGGATCAAAACTCACCCTAACTTGGTGGAGTTTTTCTACGGCGGCAACGACGCGGAGGAGATGTCCGTTGACGGCGACGGAGACCTGAGGCGAGGGCGCACAAGCGACGACGGCGACGAACCGGAGACCAAGGCGGCGGCAAAGAAGGGGTGGGGGCTAAACGTTTGAAGGAGGAATCAACGCGCTGCCCTCGAGTATATATACCCTTTGTCAGTCGGTGGGACCGAGTTGTAAAACTAGGTGGCACCGAGATGGATAACTGCTAGGCGTTATGCACTTCGTCACGCCGAAAATCACAACTCGGTTTCACCGAGGTGAAAACCTAGATCAGTCTAAATGCTTTCGGTTCGACCGAGTTTGAGTGAGTTGGTCCGACCAAATCAATTAGAAGGTTTTGGAAATTAGCCTTGACGGATCGGTGGCTCGAGTGCTCCTCACCCGAGGGTCCAAAATGACTTGTTCAAAATTTGTGATGTAAGCATGAATAGAATTTGAGACAAGAAAGCATAGATAGCTAGGGAGGTACTTAGGCATTCTTGTCCATCCATTTGGTTAGAAAAATCAAAACGACCAAAACAACAAATGGATGTCCTCGAATGGATAAAATCATGCATCCAACATGCTCACACAATAAGATAGCAAATGAAATATGTGTCAAACATGCACAACCAAAACTCTAGCAACTACACACAATTTGTCGATGACTAGGTCATCTTTATATGAGTATATTGACTTAGGAGCCAAATGAGAACATTTGATCATAGGTCATACTCATCGCTTAAGCACAAGTGGGGTTACCACTTTTACATAAAGCATTGATGTGTTCACATCATTTGAAGATGCTTTAGCTCAATTTTTAGAGCAAAGCTCCCCTAGATGTGAGAACCCCTTTAAAGGGTCAAACTAACCTTGGGTTGTCGAGAAGACTTCATGTAGATGTTGAAGATGTGGATGCTCAATGTTGATGAAGATCATCAAGAGTTGGGAGCTATCCTTTGGATTCGGCACTTTCAATACCTACATGGGTTAGTCCCACAAGGAACAAACAAGGATATCCATGGACATAGATTGAAGTTCACAATAGATGATGTCCATGAAAGCAATGATTACCTTGTCCCTTGACTTACCAACAAGAGGGTTTGTGACTCCATGAACTAGTGCACGATGTGGAAGTTGATTGCACAAGTTTTTGCCAAAATGAATGTGAGTGAAGTATGTTGGCGGAGTCACCCTCAAGAACTTTCTAGTTCTTCTTCTTCGGGATCCACATCATCTTGATGGGAATCCTTGGGGTTGTAGTTGAGCTTGACGAAGTAGAACTTGATGTTTCCTTGGGAACCCACTTGACCATGGCTTGAGGTGCTTCAACAAATGCATCAATCTCCTCTTGAAGCTTGTCCTTGCCTTTTAGCTTGTGGTCTTGTGGTGGAAGGTCATCTTGAGCTTGTTCCACATTGGAAGAAGTAGGATCATACTTCTCCTTTTGAGGAACAAACTGTGGAGTAGGATATTGACCTTCTTCCCATTCAACACCTTCGGCGTTGAACTTTCGCTCAAAACCAATTCCTTGATTCTTCCGCTGCCTTCCTTTCTTGCGAACAATTTCCTCAAAGTTCTTGCTTCCGGCAAGGCTCTTGTAGACACCTTTCTCTATGATCCCTTTCAATAAACTATTTTCTTGCTCAAGTGTAACTTGGCTTGAAACATTGTTAGTGGAATCAAGAGAACTACTAGAAGCAACAACATTGGATTTAGCATGGTTATTGTTACTACTAGAGAAAGAATTTTTCTTATGCTTGTCATGCTTAGTCTTAATGGGTGGCAAGAAATTAGACAAGAGAAGTTGTTTGGCAAGATATGAAGAACTCTTCTTTGAAGATCGTCATTGATTGCTTTTAGAAACTCATGTTCTTGCTCTAGAGTGAGCTTCTCGAGCGTAGCTTCTCATGAGATCTTAGGAGCTCTCTATGATCTTCTTGAGTTGTTTCATGAGCTAACTTAAGAGTGTTTAGTTCTTTAGTTAGACGCTCAATCTCCTTCATAGCATTGTCATTCGACTCTTCTCGACTATAAAGACTACTAGCATGTTCATCGTTACTAGGTTCATTGGATTTATCATGTAAGAGCTCATCTTCACCAAGCAAGTCATCCTCATCACTATCAAAGTCAATGAATTCAGGTGTGATACCTTGGGGCCTTTAGCCATGAAGCATCTTCCAATTCCCTCATTTGGTGAATCAAATAAGTCGAGGAGTTGGAGTTGGAGGATACGAGAGCAAGACCGCAACACCTTCATCTTGATCAGAGTCGGAGTTGGAGTGATAGCTTCCTTCGGATTGATTGTCGGAGTCGGAGCCGAGACCCATTCACCTACATGAGCTTGATGTTTTCTTCTTGTGTAGCTCCTTGATGACTTGTCTTTCCTCTCCTAATCCTTGCTTCTCCGAGAGGGTCTTCGCTCATAACGATCATCTCTCTCCTTCTCTCTTTCCGAGGTGACTCATCTCTTGAGCTTCTTCTTCTTGGAGATTCTTCTCTTCTCTTGTGGGGAGCCGACACTCATTTGAGTAGTGTCCGGTCTTCCACAATTGTAGCAGATTCGATCACGACTAGAAGATCTCTTTTCATCATATGATCTAGACTTTGAGCTTCTCTCTTTGCCTCTATTCTTGTAGAATTTGTTGAAGTTCTTGACCATTAGGCTTATCTCTTCATTGGAAACTAACTTGTCACTTGAGGTTGTGGGAGCATCACTTGTAGCTTTGTAAGCACCACTTGACTTGTTGTGAAGCTCTTCCTTATCCTTAAGTGTCATCTCATGAGCAACAATTCTTCCAATGACTTCGTTGGCTTGAGATTCTTGTAGTTTGGCATCATTTGGATCAAAGTGCACACGGTGTCATACTTTCCATCCAAAGCTCGAGAATCTTCTTGATGATGAATCGGTCGGTCATTTCTTCGCTTCCTAAGCCGGCAATCTCATTTGTGATGAGAGCAAGCCTAGAGTACATTTCAGCGAATCCTTCACCATCCTTCATCTTGAACTTGTCAAGTCGACCTTGAAGAATATCTAGCTTTGATTCCTTCACGGACTCGGTACCTTCGTGCATTTCAACCAAAGTATCCCAAATCTCTTTTGCATTCTCAAGACGGCTGATTTTGTTGAACTCCTCGGGACACAAGGCATTGAAGAGAATGTCACAAGCTTGAGCATTGTTTTGCAACATCCGCAATTCTTCCGCTAGAAGCCATGATCCGAACTTTTCCTTCCTCAAGAATTCACCTTGCATACCAACACAAATAATGCCCCATGCGGCTGGGTTATGACCAAGAATATGCATTTTCATTTTATGCTTCCAACTAGCAAAATTTGTACCATCAAAGTAAGGACCTCTACAAAAATTACCCTCACTAGACGCCATACTCTCCTAGGTTGTGAAACCAAGCTTATGGAGTCCAATGCAATGGAAACCAATACAATGGAGACCAAAGCTCTGATACCACTTGTAGGATCGAAAGTATGTCTAGAGGGGGGTGATTAGACTACTTGACAATATAAAAATTCTGCCTTTTGACAAAGAACAGTTTTTGGCGATTCACAATTATGATCAAGTCAAGCATCACCCTACACATGCAATTCTAGAGTATAGGCAGCGGAAAGTAAATTGCACATGTAGTAAAGAGAGGTGGAGAAGAGCAAACGCAATTTTGGAGACGCGGTGATTTTTCTCGTGGTTCCGATAGGTGGTGCTATCGCATTTCCACATTGATGGAGACTTCAACCCACGGAGGGTAACGGCTGCGAGAGTCCACGGAGGGCTCCACCCACAAAGGGTCCACGAAGAAGCAACCTTGTCTATTCCATCATGGCTCACGCCCACGGAGGGCTAGCCTTACTCGGGGTAGATCTTCACGGTAGGCGATCTCCTTGCCCTTACAAACTTCTTGGTTCAACTCCACATCTCGACGGAGGCTCCCAAGCGACACCTAACCAATCTAGGAGGCACCACCTCCAAAAGGTAATAGATGTTGTTGATGATGATGAACTCCTTGCTCTTGTGCTTCAAATGATAATCTCCCCAACACTCAACTCTCCTCACCGATTTGGCTGTGGTGGAAGAAAGGATTGAGTGGAAAGCAACTTGGGAAGGCTAGAGATCAAGCTTCATATGGTGGGAGTGGAGCAACTTGATCTCAACACAAGGGTAGGTAGTTCTCTTCTCGAGAAATGTAAGGTAGGAGTGGTAGTTCTTTCGATGGCTCTCTCCACGAATGAAGAGGGGTGGAGGGTATAAATAGCCTCCACACAAAATCCAACCGTTACACACATTTGAGCAATCTCGGTGGGACCGAAGTTGACAACTCGGTGAGACCGATAGTTCAAATAATGTGAACGTTGGGATTTTCGTGGGACCGAAAATACAATCTCGGTTAGTCCGATTCGTGCAATGACAAGAGCATGCCAATTTCGATGGGACCGACTTCATCATCTCGGTGACACCGATTTGATGATGTAGGTTCTGAAGCTTGGCAACTCATTTTTCGTGAGACCGAGTTCGAATCGGAAAATCCGAGTTTGCTAGGGTTTGGCTTATGGCTAAGGTGGTTCATCTCGGTGTGGTGAGTTTGGAAAATCGGTGGGACCGAGACTACTTATGAGTGTATATGGCGGTGAAAGTTGCTTGATAGTTTAGGAGATGTATCACTAAGCACTTGAGCAACCAGATCATCATCATAACCTCATCCCTTTAATAGTATTGGCTTTTCCTATGGACTCAATGTGATCTTGGATCACTAAACCAAAAATGGAGTCTTGAGCTTTTGCCAATGCTTGCCTTAGCATTTTGAGGGGTCCACTTCTTCAGTCCTTGCCATACCCATATCAATGAACTTTCGAAATGATTCTCAAGTAACTATTAGTTCAATGATATATATGTTGTTATTAATTACCAAAACCACTCGGGATTAGTTGCACTTTCAGTCGTGAGCGAGCACGCAAAACCCATATTGACATATTTTAGGCAACCCACAGATATCTTGTTAGATCCTTAGTCCGCTTTTCTTTCCAACAATCAACTAAGCATCGTGGGCTACTTGTCTATGCGGTATTACATTACATAATTTTAACTTCTTACCTCAAAGCCCGTTAGAAGGTCACTGCGGGCTTTAGGTCACCCGCTCTTAGTGAGTGGACTTTCTCAATCACCGCACTCATGATAGTGCGGTGTTCTTCGATGGAAGCGCCTTTAAGCGCCTCAACAAGTTATCCGGCACCTCCGGTTGGGCGGAGGCCGCCCGGCGTCACGGGCCATGCCCTTCTTCGAAGGGGCCGCTTGCGGACTCTGAACCACTCTGCGGGTTCCGATGTAGAGTCCGGCAAGAAAGTCCGGAGGTCGCTTTGACGGCGCCTCTAGAACCTCCTCCCGATGGGTCCCCTCTTGGGATCCCACCTCGGCGTCCTCGTCGTGCGCGTGGTAGAGGCGGTTGGGGCGGAATTTACGTCCGACGAGGCTAACGACCGCTCATCGAGTCGGGAGATCGCCATCAACCGGACTACGGGCGAGAATGCGGTGTTAGAAGGATACCGCATGACATAAAAGGTACGGCGTATGAATGATCCGGATACTTACGATCTTGATTTAACGCTCGCCCTTGGGGCCCACTCATCCTCGCCAACGTTGATGTTGGCGAAACCGTCCGGGGATAGTTCTCCCCTCTTGACCCTTCGGCCTCCCGATTGGGGAAGCCTTCCTCTTCTTCTCCCCTCCTCCGGAGAATACTACCTCCTCCTCGCCTTCGTGGGAGGAGTCCTCGTCGTCGACGCCTCGACACGGAATTCTTTCGAGTCCCCGTGGCCACCTTCTTGGCCTTCTTCTCCGGCACCACATGCGGTGCCGGAACCAAGAAACCCTGATGCCGGGCGTTCACTGGAGTCTTCGGCATGGGAGCCGGGCTGATGAGCAGCTTGGCCTTCTCCATCCATTCTGTCAAAGGAAGAGGCGAATGAAACCTCACTAGAGTCAATCTAATTATCACAAGTGTCCCGTGAACGGGTTGAATCACTTACCTCGTCGGTTGGACATTGCGAGTTGAATCCGCGATCTTCCGTCATGCGGATGCGGGCTTTCGGCGCCCTTGAACAGCACCTCCAGCGCCTTCGTATGTTGTATCGAAGAGCCCGCTTAGCGCTGGTGCTGTTCCGATTGAACTCCCACAAATTGAATTCCGTTCTTGGCATGGGAGAATCCGCGGAGGAGCATGACTTGACCACGCCGACGAGCCGGAGCCTATTGCTCACCATCTTCTTGATGCAGGCTCGAGTCCCGTCACCTCCATCGGATTGCCCCACCGCAAGCCCTTCTCTTTCGTGAGGTGAGCTGCGTGGGGATTCCAGATCTAAACTTCGGGGCCGCCGCCCATGTGGGCTTGCGCGCTCGGTGATGTAGAACCACCCGATTGCCACCCCTTGATGGAGTCCACGAAGGTCCCTTCTAGCCAAGGGACGTTGGGCAATTTTCCCAACATGGCGCCTCCGATTCCGCTTATGCCCTTCACAACCTTCGCTTGACGAAGGTCTTGAGCCACAGCGAAGTGGGGCGGATGCGGAGGAAGGCCTCACACACGACGATAAACGCCGAGATGTTGAGGATGAAGTTCGCGCCGATCGTGGAAATCCGTGCCGTAGTAAAACATGAGCCCCCGGACAAATGGATGGAGCGGAAAGCCCAGTCCGCGGAGGAAGTGGGGAAGGAATACGACCCTCTCATGAGGCTCAGGGGTAGGGATGAGCTGCCCCTCGTCGGGTAGCCGATGCACAATATTGCTGGAAAGGTATCCGGCGTCGCGCAGCTTGGTGATGTCCTCCTCCTTGGCGGTGGAGGCTAACCATTTACCTCCCGCTCTGGACATATTCGGAGAAGGTCGAGGCGAGATGCGCAAGCTTGGGCGTTGGAGCTTGAGTGCGTGGAGATGGATAAGCAAAGGAGGAAGAAGGCGTAGGTGAGAAGGTGAATCCTTATCCCTTATATATAGGCGGACGAAAACTATGCGTCCCCCACCGGCCTGGTAAAACTCGCTTATCTCCCAAGCGCCACCATCAATGGCGCGGTTGGGTTACCCACGTCCGTATTGATGAGGATCCCGGAATAAGGGGAACATGATCTCTGCTTCGACAAGACGTGCCAAGGAAACCGCTTCGCTAAACGTGCTGAGGTGGTATAGATTCAAACAAAGGCTTGGTTACGGTGTGATGTCACGCCGCACAATACGTCAGCAGATTGAGCTAGTGTATATTTTATTCTCTCTACGGTGGAATGTGGAAATTATTTTTGCAGAGCCGGATACTATCCTGGTGTTCATTATCTTCTCTGGATTATTCAAGGGAGGAACCCGCCTTGCAATGCCGAACATTATGCACGCCTGACTTATCGTCATTGAAGACTGGTTCAGGGGCTACTGAGGGAGTCCTGGACTAGGGGGTGTCCGGACAGCCGGACTATCATTATCCGCCGGACTCCAAGACTACGAAGATAGAAGATTGAAGACTCCAGCTCGTGTCCGGATGGTACTTTCCTTGGCGTGGAAGGCAAGCTTGGCAATACGGATATGTAGATCTCCTACCATTGTAACCAACTCTGTGTAACCCTAGCCTCCTCCGGTGTCTATATAAACCGGAGGGCTTTAGTCCGTAGGACAACATACATTACAACAATCATACCATAGGCTAGCTTCTAGGGTTTAGCCTCCTTGATCTCGTGGTAGATCTACTCTTGTACTACCCATCTCATCAATATTAATCAAGCAGGACATAGGGTTTTACCTCCATCGAGAGGGCCCGAACCTGGGTAAAAACATCGTGTCCCTCGTCCCCTGTTACCATCCGCCTAGACGCACAGTTCGGGACCCCCTACCCGAGATCCGCCGGTTTTGACACCGACAGGATGCCAAAACAATGTTTCCTCAACGATTTTCTTGAGGAAAGGTTGTATGTGATACAACCAGAAGGTTTTGTCAATCCTAAAAGATGCTAACAAGTATGCAAAGCTCCAGCAATCCTTCTAAGGACTGGAGTAAGCATCTCGGAGTTGGAATATATGCTTTGATGAGATGATAAAAGATTTTGGGTTTATACGAAGTTTATTGGAAACTTGTATTTCCAAAGAAGTGAGTGGGAGCACTATAGCATTTCTGATGAGTATATGTTGTTGACATATTGTTGATCGGAAATTATGTAGAATTTCTGGAAAGCATATAGGGTTATTTGAAAAGTTTTTTTCAATGGAAAACCTGGATTAAGATACTTGAACATTGAGCATCAAGATCTATAAGGATAGATAAAAAATCGCTTGATAGTACTTTCAAATGAATACGCACTGTGACAAGATTTTGAAGGAGTTCAAAATAGATCGGCAAAGAAGGAGTTGTTGGTTGTGTTATAAGGTGTGAGTATTGAGTAAGACTCAAGACGTGACCATGGCTTAAGAGAGTAAGGATGAAGGTCGTCCCCTATGATTTAGACGTAGGCTCTACAGTATGCTATGTTGTGTACTGCACCTGAAGTGTGCCTTGCCATGAGTCAGTATAGGGGTACAAGAGTGATCCGAAATGGATCACAGTGACAGCGATCAAAGTTATCCTTAGTGACAAGTGGACTAAGGAATTTTTCTCGATTATGGAGGTGGTAAAATAGTTCGTTGTAAAGGGTTACGTCGATGCAAACTTTGACACTAAACTGGATGACTCTGAATAGTAACCGGATTCATATAGTAGAATAGTTATTTGGAATAGTTCCAAATAGTGCGTGGTAGCTGCATCTACAAGATGACGTAGAGATTTGTAAAGCACACATGGATCTGAAAGGTTTAGACCCATTGACTAATAACCTCTCTCACAAGCGAGATATGATCAAACCCCATGGGTGTTGGATTCATTTAGTGATGTGAACTAGATTATTGACTCTAGTGCAAGTGGGAGACTGTTGGAAATATGCCCTAGAGGCAATAATAAAATGGTTATTATTATATTTCCTTGTTCATGACAATTGTCTATTGTTCATGCTATAATTGTATTAACTGGAAACCGTAATACATGTGTGAATACATAGACAACAACATGTCCCTAGTGAGCCTCTAGTTGACTAGCTCATTGATCAATAGATGGTTATGGTTTCCTGACCATGGACATGGGATGTCATTGATGACGGGATCACATCATTAGGAGAATGATGTGATGGACAAGGCCCAATCCTAAGCATAGCACAAGATCGTGTAGTTCGTTTGCTAAAAGCTTTTCTAATGTCAAGTATCATTTCCTTAGACCATGAGATTGTGCAACTCCCGGATACCGTAGGAATGCTTTGGGTGTGCCAAATGTCACAACGTAATTGGGTGGCTATAAAGGTGCACTACGGGTATCTCCGAAAGTGTCTGTTGGGTTGGCACGAATCGAGACTGGGATTTGTCACTCTATGTGACGGAGAGGTATCTCTAGGCCCACTCAGTAATGCATCATCATAATGAGCTCAATGTGACTAAGTAGTTAGTCACGGGATCATGCATTACGGAACGAGTAAAGTGACTTGCCGGTAACGAGATTGAACGAGGTATTGGGATACCGACGATCAAGTCTCGGGCAAGTAACGTACCGATGGACAAAGGGAATTATATACGGGATTGCTTGAATCCTTGACATCGTGGTTCATCCGATGAGATCATCGTGGAACATGTGGGAGCCAACATGGGTATCCAGATCCCGCTGTTGGTTATTGGCCAGAGAGCTGTCTCGGTCATGTCAGCATGATTCCCGAACCCGTAGGGTCTACACACTTAAGGTTCGGTGACGCTAGAGTTGTTATGGGAATTAGTGTGCAGTTACCGAATGTTGTCCGGAGTCCCGTATGAGATTCCGGACGTCACGAGGAGTTCCGGAATGGTCTGGAGGTAAAGATTTATATATGGGAAGTCCTATTTTGGCCACCGGAAAATGTCCGGGATTTTTCGGTATTGTACCGGGAAGGTTCTACAAGGTTCCGGAGTGGGGCCCACCTGCATGGGGGGACCCACATGAACGTGGGTAGTGGGGGCAAGACCCCACACCCCTGGTCAAGGTGCACCAAGATCCCCCCTTAGAAGGAATAAGATCATATCCCGAAGGGATAAGATCAAGATCCCTAAAAAAGGGGGATAACAATCGATGGGGAAGGAAATGATGGGATTTGTTTCCTCCCACCTTTGCCAATGCCCCAATGGACTTGGAGGGCAAGAAACAAGCCCCTCCACCCCTATATATAGTGGGGAGGCGCATGAGAGCTTCACCCTTCCCCTGGCGCAGCCCTCTCCCTCCCCAACAACTCCTCCTCCGTAGTAGTGCTTGGCGAAGCTCTGCCGTAGAACTGCAAGCTCCATCACCACGCCGTTGTGCTGCCGGAGCTCTCCTTCAACTTCTCCTCTCCCGTTGCTGGATCAAGAAGGAGGAGACGTCCCCGGGCTGTACGTGTGTTGAACGCGGAGGCACCATTGTTCGGTGCTTAGATCGGATTCGACCGCGATCTGAATCGCTTAGTGAACGACTCCACCGACCGCGTTCTCGCAACACTTCCGCATCGCGATCTTCAAGGGTATGAAGATGCACTCCCCTCTCTCTCGTTGCTAGTTACTCCATAGATTGATCTTGCTGATGCATAGAAAATTTTGAATTTCTGCTACGTTCCCCAACAAACCTCTCCCTCCTCCTTGCTGGATCAAGGCGCGAGAGATGTCACCGGGCTGCACATGTGTTGAACGCGGAGGCACTGTTGTTTGATGCTAAGATCGGATTCGGTCGTGATCTGAATCGCCACGTGTACGACTCCTCCAACTGCGTTCTTGCAACGCTTCCGACTCACGATCTTCAAGGGTATGAAGATGCACTCCCCTCTCTCTCGTTTCTAGTTACTCCATAGATTGATCTTGGTGATGCATAGAATTTTTTTAATTTCTGCAACGATCCTGTCGCGGGGAAAACGAGCACCTATGGGGCAGGGGCCCCATCTCGGTCCAGCAGGGAGCGGAGGGTGCACGAAGAGCAGATCGAGGTCGAGCACGCGAGGGATTTACCCAGCTTCGGAGCTCTCCGGAGAGATAAAACTCCTACTGTTGCTTTGTGTTTGTATTTGTTCTTGCTCGAAAGCGTGTGGTGTGTTGTAGTCTCGAATGAGTCGAACCCCTTCTACGTGCGCACGGGCCTCCTTTTTATAGTCTAAAGGGGTCACCAACAGGTGGCAACGCAGAGAGAGGGGTAAAAAGGTAAAAACGCGGGTTGGTACAACCGCTATCAATAGTGCCCCTACCTAACTCTGACGACAGGGGGCAAGGGCATTTAATGCCCGTCCGGTCGCTCCAACAGTGCTGGAAGCGACCCTTAGGGGCGCCACCGATCGCCACGATGGCCTCCTAGTCATCTTCACTTGCCACCTCGCACCGCTGGGCTTCACAGCTACCCGCCACGCACTAGGGTGGATCTCTGCGGCGACACGTCGCCCGATGTGCTTTGAGCATGGGCGCAGAGGTGGTGCCGCGCCGCAAGCACCTTGCCGCGGTCATTATCTTGTCGCACCCGCAAGCTTGCCGCTCGTCGGGCCTCGCCGGGATCTTGTGCGCGTCATGCAAGTCTTCTGAAGCGCCTTGGTTGGCCTTCCCGGCAAGCTCCTCTTGCCGGGGTCTTGTCCTTCCCGGCAAGCTCCTCATGTCGGGGCCTTGTCTTCTCAGCTAACACTTTGTTCTTGAATGGCAGCAAATAGGAATGACGGAGGATCTTGGCGGACGCCCGGCAAGCGTTGCCGCAGGACGCTGCGACTGCCCGTGCACAAGTTCGGGGTACTAAGGTACCCCTACTTTAGTACACCGACAGGAGCCCCCGGGCCTGGGCCATACACGGTGCCGAGCGCTGTTGGGCCAGGCCCAAAATAGGGCACGGGCACGCGCGGCCTGGGTCCAAACCAAATCCACTCCGTATCCACCGCGTCCTCCCGTAACGGCACGCGTCAATCGCGGCGTCGTGGGAGAGATCGTGGGCTATACTTTAATCCAAGAAATGCGTAACGTTCGCCTCGGTTCTGCATCCCCGCCACGCGGCTCCCATGCGCTTGGGGTCGTGGACGGTGGGAGCGGGAGACTGGGCCATTACGAGCAGAGGCAGCGGGTCGGCCCCGACTCCCTGCTCTTCCCGCGCCTGATTCGCTGAGCGAGGCGGCCGAGCCCCCACCCCGCTTCTTTAAGAAGAGCGGGAGGGGAGCGCAGAAGCCCGCACTCTCTCATCTTCTCCTTTCTTCAGCTTCTGCTCCCCTTTCTCTCATTCGCCATGGAGAAAGGGAACCACAACCCTTCATCGCTGGCGGCGAGGGCGCCACAGACAGCGCACCCCTCCCTATCCCGCGCCCGTGGTGGCAGAGCCAGCCATTAGGGAAAGAGGGAGGGGGCGAGGTCGTGGACGAGGTCGAGGACGAGGTCGAGGTGCTCGGGGAAGAGGCAGACGGGGCGGCGCGCCATCTCCGCCTCCGCCGGCGGTTCCTCTCCCCCCGGCGGTCCATACAGGGGACGACCCTTGCGAGTTCTTCGTCAGGCTGTGCCATGCGCCTCGTCGTCGCCTCCGGCTTCCAGCTCCGTTTGCGAGCGCGATGGAGTTGGACCCGCCCGACACACTGAGATTGCACATGAGGGGCTGTGGGATCAGCGGCACGCGAGTTCGCGTTGTATTCCCAGCCCCTAATGTAATGTATCTTGATCGTGGGCGGAAGACGTTCGCCCGTATCCACAGCCTGATGGAAGGGTTTACCCTCCATTTTAAGTTAATGGAGGGCGATCTCCTCTCCGTCAAGGTCTTCGGGTGCTTCGGCACTCGGGCGAAGTGCTGCGTGGACAGGTCCTCCGACAGCGAAGACTCCCCCTCGAGCGAGAGTGACGAGGAGGAGAGCGACAACGATGATGAGGGTAGTGGGCGGCGGGATGGCGGGCCCGACTAAGTGTTGGGCGCCGCTTCGTGCATCACCGGTGACCCCATCATCCGTGTCGCCGGCTCCTTGAACTCCCCAGGGTCGTCTCCTTGGGCGGCTGGTGTAGGGAGGCTGCAGAAGGGGAAGAGGGCTGGCGACAAGGCCGTCAAATCGGAGTACGAGGGCGTAGTGCCCTCGACAGCGGCCGACGCCCCGCCACCCGTCTTTGAGCCACTCGCTCGCGCCGCCATCATCGTCCAGCCCCCGGACGGCCCCCGGGACGTTTTCTTGGTGTCTTCTGGCACCTGTAGCTCACCTAGGCGCCCCTTTTGCCCTTTTCGCCTCCTTGACCTACCTCCTGAAGAGAGGGACAGAA
Source organism: Aegilops speltoides (assembly GCA_021437245.1). Classification (NCBI taxonomy): domain Eukaryota; kingdom Viridiplantae; phylum Streptophyta; class Magnoliopsida; order Poales; family Poaceae; genus Aegilops; species Aegilops speltoides. The sequence goes on along the minus strand of CM038141.1, from coordinate 424,899,511 downwards.
AAGGTATTACGGGCATCTTATCTTTTTAATTTGTAAGCCTTCGGGCCTTAGCCGCATCTAAAACTTGTAATCCTTTCTTTCATGTTTTTCATCCTCTATGGACTGTACCTGAGTGGGATGTTTTTTTAATGAAAAGGGGATGCTTGCCACGTTATATCCTTTACTTGATTCCATTCCTTGTATGTTTTTACCCTACGCTTTTAGGGAACTTGCCGGTGGGAACACGCTTGTCATGAAGCGCCGAAAAGTGAACATCGGAAGCTGCCGGCGGTGTTGCTTCCGGCAAGAAACCTTGTCGGGGCTAGTTGCAGCACACTTTCATTGTTGAGCGGACTCGAAACAAATTAAGGGCGCAACTTAGCCACGAATCGATTCCTCCGCACACGGGTTTTACATACAAGGCACGGTCGTTCAAGGAGTATAACTTAAAAACTTAATTTAAAAAATTTAAAACTGACTGTGCTCAAACTTTGGCAACTTAGCTTTTCTGTCGCCTGTGTCCCGGCAAGGCTGTACTTCTTTGAACGACGCCATATCCACTTCATTACCTTCTCCTTCTCGAAGCTTCTGGCGTTAACTTTGCGGCTATGGTAGCGGCGCAAAGCTTGCTGGTAGCGAGCAGCTCGTACTGCAGCCTGAAGACGATCTTCCTCTAGGAGCAGCGCGCCATCTTGCCGCGACTGCTCTTGCTCTAGCTCATCATAAGCGAGCACTCGAGGCGATCCGTATACGAGTTCTTTAGGGAGAACTACCTCTTCCTCACTGCTTCCACCTCCGGCCACTTCGTGAACTTGTCGATCGCCACGTACAAGTACTCAAGCCCCGACACTTCGGGGAAAGGGCCGAGAATGTCGAGCCCCTGTTGAAAATGGCCAGGATAAAGGGATTGCTTAGAGGGCTTGAGCTGGTTGATGGATCTGTTTGGAGTGGAACTGGCACGCTTCACACTTGGTTATTTGTGCAGTTGCATCCTGGAGGGCTGTCGGCCAAAAGAAACCTTGCCGGAAGGCTTTGCCGGCAAGTGCTCTTGCGCCAATGTGGTGACCACATATGCCTCCGTGTATCTCCGCCAACAGCTCTGCCCTTCTTCCCGGAAATGCACTTCAATTTCACTCCGTTGAATCTTCTTCGCATGCAGATGTCATCGACAAACCGATACATACTTGATTGCCGGGCTACTTTCTCCGCTTCTTCTTGTTCTTCGGAAGTTCTCCTGTTTGAAGGAAATGGACGATCTGCTTGTGCCCATGCCGGAGCCTCGCGGCTCGACGACAAGGACTAAAGGCGCAAATGTTTGCTGCGAGAACATCCGCTTCTACGGCAAGAATCGGGATCTGCCGAGCATGATGTTCCCGGCAAGCGTGTCGGGACACAACTTGTCGAGCGCTCGCTTCAACGAAGCAAGCCCTAGGGCTTGTCGGAGCAGCATCGCCTCGGCACTCTTTGTGTTGATCCTGGGGACCTTCTTGGCGGCGGCTTCGGGGAGCTCTGCCGGAAAGTAGTCGCCAGTAACCAACTTTCTCTTCTTGCTCTGTCTAGATGATGGTGTCACAGATGGTTGAGTCAGCTTGAGCACAAAAATCCCTGGTTCCACAGGTAACTTAAGTGCGGCACATTTTGACAGGCCATCTACAATATCGTTCTGAGCTCTTGGAACATGTTCCATTTGCAGGCCGTCAAAATGCTCTTCCAGCTTCCTTACTTCATCAATATAGGCTTCCATCAACGGACTCTGATAATCTTTGTTGACTTGGCGGACGACAAGCTGTGAGTCACCCCTGACAATAAGCTTCTTGATCCCAAGGTCTGCTGCGATCCTGAGTCCGGCAAGCAAGCCTTCATACTCTGCAGTATTGTTTGTTGCTTGCTCCTTGGGAAAGTGCATTTGGATCACGTACTTGAGGTGCTCTCCGGTGGGTGCGACGAGTAGCACGCCCGCACCGGCGCCTTGCAGCGAGAAGGCACCATCAAAGTACATGATCCACTCTTTGTTCGCTTCCTTGTCGGGGATGCTTTTCTCTGGAGTTTCTTCGTCAGGTGTTGGTGTCCACTCCGCTATAAATTCTGCCAATGCTCGGCTCTGGATAGTTAAAGTACTTTCAAACTTGAGGCCAAAGCTTGACAGTTCCAGCACCCACTCGACAATCCTGCCTGTTACTTCTGGATTCTGCAATATCCTCTTCAATGGAAAGCGAGTGACGACTGTGATCTCATGTGCTTGAAAGTAATGGCGCAGCTTCCTCGAGGCCATGAGAAGGCCGAAAAGCAACTTCTGCACTCCAGAGTATCTTGATCTAGCTCCTTGTAGAAGGGAGCTGACAAAATAAACTGGGCGCTGCACCATCTTCTTCTGTTTCTCTTCCTGCGGCTGCACAGATTCATCCTTGTCAGGACCAGAGCTTGACGGGGAAGCCCCCTGCTTGTCGCTGGATTCGCTTGCCGCGGCCGCTGGCTCATCATCTGCCTCCCTCTCCGCTACTAACGCAGCACTAACCACTTGATTGGTTGCCGCTAGATACAGCAGCAACTTCTCTTGTGGCTTAGGTGCGACAAGTATTGGAGCGGAGGATAGGTATCTCTTCAAGTCTCAGAAGCGCCTCCGCTTCCGAGTCCATTTCATTGGACCTGCCTTCTTCAAAATTTTGAAAAATGGCGGTATGCTCAAACAGACTTAGAAATGAACCTACTGAGAGCAGCAACACAGTCGACAAGCCTTCGCACATCCTTGATGCGCTTCGGGGCTTCAATCTGCTCGATGGCCTTGATCTTGTCGGGGTTGGCTTCAATCCCTCTCTGGGACACAAAGAACCCGAGGAGCTTGCCGGAAGGAACTCCAAACACGCACTTCTTGGGGTTCAACTTGAGATTAACCTTGCGTAGATTTGCAAAAGTTTCCTCCAAATCTTGGATTAGAGTCTCTCTGTCCTTGCTCTTAACCACTATGTCATCCATGTAAGCTTCTACATTTACGTACAGCGTGGCTCAAAGCATGGTGACTACTCTTGCAAATGTCGAACCAGCATTCTTTAGTCCGAAAGGCATCCGTACAAAGCAGTACGTGCCACATGGAGTAATGAATGCAGTTTTCTCCTCATCCTCTTCTGCCATGAAGATCTGATGATATCCTGAGTGTGCATCAAGGAATGAAAGCAGATCACATCCTGCTGTTGAGTCGACAATCTGGTCAATGCGCGACAAGGGAAATGGATCTTTGGGACAAGCTTTATTAACATCCGTGAAGTCAATACAAAGCCTCCACTTCCCGTTCGCCTTGCGCACGACTACTGGATTGGCTAACCACGTTGGATGGAGTACTCCTCGGACGAGGGCTGCTGCTTCCAACTTCTTTATCTCTTCAGCAATGAACTCTTGTCGCTCTACTGCTTGTTTCCTAACTCTCTGCTTGACGGGCCGCGCGTGGGGACAGACGGCAAGGTGGTGCTCAATTACTTTCCTGGGAACACCGGGGATATCAGATGGTTGCCATGCAAACACATCGACATTCGCCCGAGAAAAACAGCAGCGCTTTCCTATTTAGGGTCAAGCATGGCAATCGATGGTGAAGGTACCACCAGTGCCGTCCTCCTTGGCGGCCACTTTCTTGGTCTCTGGTTCAGCTGCCTTTGCCTTCTTGCACTTGCCGGTGGAGCTCGGTGGTGCGTCCTCGACGGTAGCGCAGCACTCCGAAGAGGTGCGCTTGCCGGAGTGGGCATCAGAGCTACTCTTGCAGGAGTTGGCTTTCTTCTTCCCCCGGGGAGCTTCAGCGGCAAGTGGTTTGCGTTCTGCTGCGGCTGCTGCTTCCCGGTAGATCTTGTCGGTACAGATAAGTGCGTCTTTCTTGTCGCCATGGACAGAAATAACACTTATCGGACCAGGCATCTTGAGCACATTGTAGGCGTAGTGAGAGGCTGCCATGAACTTGGCAAGCGCCGGACGGCCGAGTATCCCATTGTATGGCAATGGGAAATCAGCGACGTCAAATGTGACTTTCTCTGTCCTGAAATTCAGCTCGCTGCCAAACGTCATCGGCGATGTGATCTTCCCTTCGCTTGCTCCTTCCGGGTTGATTCCTTGAAAGGTACCAGCCTCTTCGAGCTCATTGCCGAGGATCCGGAGCTTGTTGAGCACCGCGAAGAGATCAGGTTTAGGCCGCCCCACCGTCAACCAACATCTTCGTGACCTTGAGGTTGCGGATTGTTAGCGAAACCAACATCGGCAAGCACCCGACCGTAGTGATGCGATCGGTGATCCTCAAGATCAAAGATGATGGGCGTCTGGACCACTTCAGGGCTTCTTGCGATTCGACCGATGGTTCTCTGCATTTACCTTCCGCACCTTTGCTTGAGTTGGCGGTGCGAGGTGTGCAGAGAAGCACCACCGTCAACGCACAAAACCTCCGTCGCCTTCTGAAACTCCTGCTCATCGTTCTCATCCTCCTCCATCTCATCATCTTCGTCCTCATCCTCATCCTTGTCGCGGCCGCGGGGAGGTCTATCTCCTTGCCGCTGCTTGGCCTTGCCGCGGCGCCCTCCCCGGGCAGGACGCTTCTTGCCGGATCCTCCGCCACCCTCCTGGGCCTTCTCCTTGTCGCGATGCTCGTATTCGGCCTTCTACAACTCTGCCATCTGCTCAACCTTCTTGCAGGCTTGGAGGTCATGGCCCTTGGTGCGATGGATCTTGCAGTACTGCTTGCCGGAGCCGTCCTGCTTGTCGGCGGCCACCACAGCCTCGCCGGAGTCACCAGCTTTGGCCTTGTTGGCGCCGCCTCCGTTCTTGGGACTGCTGACGACTAGCACATCCTTAGCTTTCCTCTTTACATTATTCTCGCCTCCGGTTCTTCTTGCCGGAGGGTGTCCTCACCGCCGATCCTTCGCTCCTGCGTTCTCTCCGGGAGTTTCCTCCCTCTTCACCCGCACACTTGTCGGCGAGCATATAGCTCGTGACATCTCTGATTTTGCACATCGCCATCTCCTCCCTCATCCTCTGGTTACGCGACGTTCGATGGAACGACCGATAACCGCGGCGGGGTGGGCGCTCGGGATGTTGCGCTGCACTGGCTGAATCTCTATATGTACTTGCGAGGGTTCTCCTTCTTCGGGCGGCAGATGCAAATCGCTCTCCGGCCATGGGGTTTTGGCGCTGTGAAGGCGCCGACAAACCGATGGCACAGTCCGCCACGAAGAGATGGAGTTGTCCGCAAGTGCATGAGCCAAGATCGATGTTGGGTTTGAGCACCGGTGGAAGTAGTTGGCGAGATCTTCTCGTCGCGCCCGCAGCTCAGCATCGCAATGGTGTAGATCTTGAGGAACTCCGACGGATGTATCCCGCCATCGTATTTCTCGCACATCCGCTTGAAGTTCTTGGTCTTGGGCCATCGGACCCGCCAGTAGCTCACGGGTGAGCGCAGGCAACCTATCACGTCGGACAAGTCGCCTGGTTCCCTCGGCGCATGCATATTGACATGGGCCCAGCATACCGTCGACCGACGTCGCGCTTCTTTGCGATGCTCGATCGCGAAAAGGCGTCTTCAGATCGTCGTTCTTGGAGAACTTGGCGTTGATCGCGGCGAAGCTCGCGGTCCGACGACGCTGTGGAGTCGGTGTCGAGGTTGGCCCAATGAGTCGGCGATCTTGGCCTTCGGGCGGGAGTGCACGGTGGTGGCACCCCAGCGGTCTTGTCGGCGTCGGCTTGCGCTGGGCGTCTTGCCGGGCTTCGATGTGCTTTCGGTTCTTTGGGGCTTGTCGCGGTTGGCGGCCGACGAGGCTCAATCGTGGCCTCCAATCGTCGATCTTGTCTGGCGCCGGAGGATAATCTAAAAGCAGCTGGGCTCAGGCCAGCGCTTCCTCCGCAGTCTTGGGTGGCGGCGGCGAGCAACGCGAGGTGCGAGATATGCTCAGACTTCTAACGGTGTTAGAAGGAGCACCATCTCGACCAGGCGACCGCACTGCGCTCGTGCTAGCGTGTTGACGTGTATGTTGGCCTTGAGCGTCCCGCGACCCACCAGCTCGGCCTTGTTCCAACGCGAGTACGGTGCTAGGAGCACCGTGGCATTGTCGATCCTGCACCCCGGGAGGAGCGGTGGATGTACAGACGTTGAAGCTTGCGGGGCCTTGTCCTTGGACCTGGTGACGACGTGAGTCCCACTGTCAGCGCCCGCTCCTCGGCCGGCGTCCACCCCACCGCCCGTTTGCTCCGGTGGCGGTAGGACAGTCGCAGACGGAGCGGCCACCTCCGAAGCCTTCTTCTTCGGTGGAATGTCGATGAAGATGTTGATGTAGTGCGCGAGAAGACCGGATAAGGTTCGCACAACCTCGATGCCCCCCTACCTGGCGCGCCAAAGATGTCGCGGGGAAAACGAGCACCTATGGGGCAGGGGCCCCTTCTCGGTCCGGCAGGGAGCGGAGGGCGCACGAAGAGCAGATCGAGGTCGAGCACGCGAGGGATTTACCCAGCTTCGGAGCTCTCCGGAGAGATAAAACTCCTACTGCTGCTTTGTGTTTGTATTTGTTCTTGCTCGAAAGCGTGTGGTGTGTTGTAGTCTCGAATGAGTCGAACCTCTTCTACATGCGCACGTGCCTCCTTTTTATAGTCTAAAGGGGTCACCAACAGGTGGCAACGCAGAGAGAGGGGTAAAAAGGTAAAAACGCAGGTTGGTACAACCGCTATCAACAGTGCCCCTACCTAACTCTGAAGGCAGGGGACAAGGGCATTTAATTCCCGTCCGGTCGCTCCAACAGTGCTGGAAGCGACCGTTAGGGGCGCCACCGATCGCCACGATGGCCTCCTAGTCATCTTCACTTGCCACCTCGCACCGCTGGGCTTCACAGCCACGTGCACCAGGAGCGATCCTGCGGCGACACGTCGCCGATGTGCTAGAGCGTGGGCGCAGAGCGGTGGCTTCGCCGCGGCAAGCACCTTGCCGCGGTCGTTATCTTGTCGCACCCGCAAGCTTGCCGCTCGTCGGGCCTCGCCGGGACGCGCGATGCGTCGCGGCAAGTCTTCCGAAGCGCCTTGGTTGGCCTTCCCGGCAAGCTCCTCTTGCCGGGGTCTTGTCCTTCCCGGCAAGCTCCTCTTGCCGGGGCCTTGTCTTCTCAGCTAACACTTTGTTCTTGAATGGCAGCAAATAGGAATGACGGAGGATCTTGGCGGACGCCCGGCAAGCCTTGCCGCAGGACGCTGCGACTGCCCGTGCACAAGTTCGGGGTACTAAGGTACCCCTACTTTAGTACACCGACAAAGGGAGACTCTTATGGGATCAAATAAATAGATTGCTGTGTTATGCTTGGAATCTTTGTGAAATTTATGATTTTACTTGTTGCTTTAAGAACCCTAAAAAACATCTTCCCTACCTATGTGAGTTTAATGAAAATGAAATATTATCTTCTTATGCAAAGGGTGTTTATAGTTACTATGATATCGAACAAATCGAAGAATTTGTTGCTTTTAAGGGTGCTTATGAAGTTGCTTCTTTGATTGAAAAGTATATATTACTCTCTACGAATCTAAAAATTTTGACATACTTAAATATTGCTACGAAAACTATGCTCATAATGTCTATGTCAAAGAATTTATTGAGAGAATGACTGTTGCTTTGGAAGAAAATAATGATATGCATGAATTTATAGATAACGATTCCGATGATTTGATTGAAATATCCCTTAATGAACATGATGCTTGCTATTATTGTGGCCATGATGCCAATATTTATGAAGAGGAATTTGCTATAGTTCCTAATGTTAAACATGAGGTCGTTGCTATTGCACCCATACTTGGTAGTTCCTTCAATGAAAAGCATGATTGCAATGGTGTTACTATAAATTCTCTTGATGTCAGTTGTGCTAATAATATGCAAAACCCTAAGCTTGGGGATGCTAGTTTTGCTATGTCTACTACTTGTTGCAATGATCATGATTGGGGTGATTCTTTTTATGATCTTGAAAATTTATTTAAGCCCCATGATGAACATGAGATTGATAATAGTGTTTGTAATATTATTGAAAGTGGATTTGGAAGAGTGTCAACTTTAGATCCCACATATTTGGAGAATGTTCAATATTATGATTTTTTTATAAAAGTGGGTTTGGAGAGGTCATGACTTTAGTTAATGTTAATCCCACTATTTTGGAAGAGTGTCAACTTCGTATGCATGTGGATCATGTTGAAAATATTTTGTGTGATAGCTATTTTGTTGAATTTGCTCATGATCCCACATGTAATTATTATGAGACAGGAAAATATGGTTGTAGAAATTTTCATGTTACTAAATTACCTCTCTTTATGTTGAGATTGCTATTGTTTCCTCCCGCTTCCTTGCATATGCTAGTTTTTGCTTGCTTTGATAATTTGTTTCCCTATAAGATGCCTATGCATAGGAAGCATGTTAGACTTAGATGTGTTTGTCACGTGTTTCATGATGCTCTGTTTGCGCTTCAATTCTTGTCTTTCGTGTGAGCATCATTGAAATTATTAATGCCTAGCTAGGGGCGTTAAACGATATCGCTTGTTGGGAGTCAAACCCAATTTTATTTTTGTTCCTTTCTTTTTGCTTCTGTTTAGTAATAAATAAATCATCTAGCTTCTGTTTAGATGTGGTTTTATGTTTTAATTAGTGTTTGTGCCAAGTAGAACATATAGGATAACCTACGGTGATAGTTAATTTGATTCTGCTGAAAAACAGAAACTTTTGCGCGCACGAGAATAATTTTAATAAGTCATAGAAATGTGATTTTCAGTTTATTACTTTTGTAGTAGATCAATAGACAAATTGCCAGGATTTCCTATTTTTGTAGGATTTTTAGAGTTCCAGAAGTATTCGAAAGTTACAGATTGCTACAGATTGTTCTGTTTTTGACAGATTCTGTTTTTCGTGTGTTGTTTGCTTATTTTGATGAATCTATGGCTAGTATCGGGGGGTATGAACCATAGAGAAGTTATAATACAGTAGGTTTAACACCAATATAAATAAATAATGAGTTCATTACAGTACCTTAAGTGGTGGTTTTTCTTTCTTGCACTAACGGAGCTCATGAGATTTCCTGTTGAGTTTTGTGTTGTGAAGTTTTCAAGTTTTGGGTAAAGATTTGATGGACTATGGAATAACGAGTGGAAAGAGCCTAAGATTGGGGATGCCCATGGCACCCCAAGATAATTCAAGGACAACCAAAAGCCTAAGCTTGGGGATGCCCCGGAAGGCATCCCCTCTTTTGTCTTCGTCTATCGGTAACTTTACTTGGAGCTATATTTTTATTCGCCACATGATATGTGTTTTGCTTGGAGCGTCTTGTATGATATGAGTCTTTGCTTTTTAGTTTACCACAATAATCCTTGCTGTACACACCTTTTGGGAGAGACACAACATGATTCGGAATTTATTATAATACTCTATGTGCTTCACTTATATCTTTTGAGCTAGATAATTTTGCTCTAGTGCTTCACTTATATATTTTTAGAGCACGACAGTGGTTTTATTTTGTAGAAATTATTGATCTCTCATGCTTCACTTATATTATTTTGAGAGTCTTTTAGCATAGCATGGTATTTTCTATGGTTATAAAATTGGTCCTAGAATGATGGGCATCCAAGTTGGGTATAATAAAAACTATCATAGGAAGTGAATCGGATGCTATGATCAATTTGATCCTTGATAATTGTTTTGAGATATAGAGGTGGTGATATTAGAGTCATGCTAGTTGGGTAATTATGAAATTGAGAAATACTTGTGTTAAAGTTGGCAAGTCCCGTAGCATCACTACAAAAAAATACACTTCCGTGATGATACGTGTTTGTCACAGTAGGTCGCATTTTTTGTCATGCATGTACATCCATGACGATTTTATGGCAGATTCAAGATAGTCATACCTGTGCTGTCGTAGAAGTGTTCCATGACATTACCAAAATTATCATCACGGAAGTGTCCACTTCCATGACGATAAATTGCGCGTCACAGAAATGCTTTCGTCAAGGGTGACCGACACGTGGCATCCACCGTAACGGAACGCCGTTAAGCTATCGGGTCGGGTTTTGGATCCGATAACCCGTTAATAGCCCGGACCAATGGGGATTTTCCACGTGTAAAATCATCATTGGCTAGAGGAAACACGTGTCGGCTCATCGTTGGGACATATGTCATCCACTCATTGGACAGAAGGCGCTTATGATACGCCGACACGTGGCACGGCCCAACAGAGGCCCATTCCTGTGAAAAGGCTGGCCCGTTTGACTTGGTCAAAAGGTGGCGGGCCGGCCCATGGAAAGCCTATTAATGACCTGTTCGCATATAGCCCATTTACAACCAGCTAACCCAAGGCCCGTTACGCCCTATCCGAATTAGGCCCGATGGCGTCATCCGGCCATCAATATGATTCGGCCCGTTTTCGCCGGCCCATGTATGGCCCATGACGTCTTTCGGCCCATATGAGGCCCTTTGTAACTCTTGGCCTATTAACGGCCCATGGTGAAACTGGCCCGTAATGAACAGTGTATCACTTTACACCCATTAACAGCCCGTGGTGAAACTGGCCCGTAATGAACAGTGTATCACTTTATACCCATTAACGGCCCGTTATTCCGTTGGGCTGTTTCCAGCCCATGTCATCTTTCGGCCTTCTCAGAGCCCATTTATTCTTGGGCTCATTTCCAGCATTCGTTTACTTACGGCCCGTTACTGTCATTTTATGCTTGTGGGCCAAATTCAGCCCGTGGTTACAGTCGGCCCATTTGTGGCCCGTTAATATGTTGGGCCGTTTTCATAGCGTCATCAAATACGGTCTATTAACGGTGGTCCGTTATGGTCGGCCCATGAACGGACGATTCCAACTCTAGACCGTTAACGGCCATAATGCGGTCTGTTTGGCCCATGTTTGGCCAATCGATCATATGACCCGTATAAGGCCCATTGATGATATGGCCCGCAGAAGGCCCATTGTTTCTACGGCCCGTAGAAGGCCCATTGTTTCTATGGCCCGTAGAAGGCCCATTGTTTCTACGGCCCGTAGAAGGCCCATCGTTTCTCTGACCCGTAGGAGGCCCAAGTCACTACAAAGAATATTAGCCTATTGTGGCCTAGTTTTTAAAAATAGGTTATTGCAGCCACTAGCAAACCGCGAAAAAAGAACTGCAATGACTACAAGCAAACAAATAAACAAGACAACAAGGAAATAAATAAGCAAGCAACTAACACTAGGCTGTCACGGCTATTACACATATTACATCCACTGGGCATCAAAGTTCGCCACCAAAGCAAATATAGGAACAAAGCAACATATCATATACCTTTGGTTGTCAAAGTTGGCGACCAGCGCAAATAAACACCGCACAAAACAAATCCGAACTAAAACCACTTGAAGATCTCAAGAAACAATATCCTGCGTACCCATAATGCTGGCAAGATGCTTAGAAAGCTTATTAACTTTCTCTTGTTTGGCGCTTAAATCCTCCAGTAACTTCTTTGTTGCGAGAAATATGCATCTGAATTCAGAGGGACTTCCTTAGTCCTTGACTTCTCGCAGACATCGATCGATGTCTTTCAACTTGAAGTTGAGACTCAAGAAGACGAACTGATTCAGCAAATGAGTTCAAGAGCTTGTGCGGCGATAGTGCCGATGCTTCGAACACTACATCAAGACAGGACTTTTGGGTTCTCTCACTGTCGTGAAGATAATTTTTATCAGCTTTCTTGGAGACCAACATGGATGTCTCACTATCTTGAACCTTATCTGCATTACTTCCTTTACCGTTGGATAGTGCGGTACTGTTCTCCAATATTTTGTCCGCATTCTAAAAGAGAAACAAGCAGACACATCACATGTTTACCATGTTGTATATGAAACTCATTTTGGTAAATGAGTTCAGTAGTAAAGTAGACAGGATAACAGCATGTAACAAACATATATCTATGTACCATGGTCACTTTATGTCTATATCATTCTAGTTTTTGTTGCCAAATCAAGATAGAGACACAGTTCAAATAATATTTGTTCAAGACAAAGCAGAATAGACAGAATATAAGTGTGGGAAACTATAGAGCAATAACAACACTTGTAATGTGCATGACATGAGAACATAACTGTTTATTCAATTGAATCTGAAATCAACATAGAGTAGGTTACAACAGCAAACCAATTAAAGAAACAGGTTTAAAACATACCTATTGCGCCATTGGAGTTTCAATTCCATCCTTCAAATTTGAAAATAGTTGGTATGAGTAAATCTGAATGCAAGAGCAAAGGAGTATGAACCATAGCTACTGAGAACGACACGAGAACAAATCTTCTTCTCCTTTAAGCGTTGAGTTGGGATTTGGAGTGGTGGTCCTCGTCCTTTGGGCAGTGCAGTTCCCCTACTAACTGCTCGTGTTTGGGTGCTCTGTGGTGGAGACGGTGTTGTGCCAACTAGAACTGGGTTACTATCTGCCGGGGTTGGGGTTAGAAGGGGTGTAGCTGGTTCTTTGTCCAACTGGGTAGGAGTACAATTTGCGAGAGTCTGGGTTATGTGTGGTGGATCTGGTCCTTGGGCAAGTACAACCGTGGTTCTATCTACATCAACCGGTAGCACTATCTTTTCTGAAGACCGTGTTGTTACTCCCTTAGATACTTCCATCACCCTCTCCAATTCAAATGGCTGATAAACAAGAAAAGTAATTGAAAGTATAGACATTGTATGATAGACAGGTGCAATGGATAGTGGGGAATAAAAGAGGGCATGAAATAATTCATATTTATGTTGTCTAACCAAATAGGATAGCATGACACAATTTCACGTATATGATGGCTAACTAAACAGGATAGCATGACACAATTTCACATTATGATGGCTAACTAAAAAAGATGGAAAGGCATAGTTCAAGATATGAGACTATGTAAACAGGATGACATGATATAACTATATAATGTGTTTATTAAATAGGTTGGCATGCCATAATTCACATACATTCACGGATAGAATGCCATAATTCAAAATATGATGACTGTAAACATTAAACATGATGAGATGATATAACTATATGATGTCTTTATTAAATGGGTTGCCATGCCATAATTCAGATAGATGACGTGTATGTACTATATAAACATGATGGCATGATATAATTCAAATATATGATTTATATAGTAAGCAAGTATGCAGATGGCAATCCATATATGATGTAAAAACTAAGCAATGCAAGACAACATGCATGACATGGGTAATATAACCCTGCCAAGTTTGAGCATAGACCTCAAGGGGGAAATAGGACTGTTCATCAGTCTCTGAATCCTCCTCTGAGGAGCTCTCTGTAACCAGACAAGATATCTGCGCTTGAAGGTAGCATTATGCGCTCACGAATACCTTGTTTTCCTCGGATACTTCCATCATCGCTTCAATGTCGGGACCCGACTCAATGTCACATCGATCTAGCTCAGTAACACCTCATATCACTTTGCGGCCTCACGCTCGGTATCCCCACGGTGTCGCCTTACCTTTGCCGGGACCGTTTAGCCTTTTGGCACACGTATATGATAGTGTCGCTAGCATCCATATGAAAAGGAGCCCGGCTGACATGGCTAGTCGTAAACCCAAAGTGGCACAGACTTACGAGGACAGCATCCATGACCCGGCATCGAGCGTGTCGGTCATCACGAGTAAGTTCGTGCTGTAGCACTGGGCTAGCAGACTCCGTAAACCGGGCTGTAGCGGGCTAACGGGACTCCGGTACTCAACGCGTGACATTTCCCGAAGGGATGCATAGAGAACGAAGAAGGACACATGCCGCCAGCCTAAGTGATTCCTGAGCAAGAGCAAGCTACCATGGCTCGGTGGAAACACTAGGAGACATTTCCGTAAGAGAGGCTACTAAAGATAAACAACTAGATAGTCGGATCCCACACATACCAAGCATTTCAATAACATACACACAATATGCTCGATATGTGCAAATACAACATGGCATCACAACATGACTCTCGACTCAAGTATTTATTCATTAGGCTCCGAGGAGCGAGATATTACAAACAGGGTCTCATGACCCAACATTGAAACATACAAATCAAGGCACACGCGGAAGCTCAACATGTCCGAGTACGTACATCTATAAATGAAAAGGCTATGAAGCCCGACTATCTACCGAGATCTGCCGAGGGCACAAGATCGTAGCTGAGGTAACAAGCTAAGCGTCGAAGTCCACGTGGAACTACTAGCGAGACCAAGTCTCTGCAAAAACATAAAATAGGCAAACGTGAGTACAAATGTACCCAACAAGACTTACATCGAAACTAACTACATATGCATCATTATCAATAAAGGGATGGTGGAGTTTAACTGCAGCAAGCCAGCTTTGACTCGGTGGCTATCCTAAACTACATTGCAAGTAACTCTTTTGAGGTGGCACTACGAGTCCACATATTCACCATATCAATACACCACTATGGATCCGCTCCGTCTTCCTACGAGAACGCCATCCATAGCACTCACGCTATCTTGCGCATTTTAGAGTATCCACTTTCACTTGTCTATGAACTGTTATAGGCAACCCGAAGTCCATTACCGCGACACGGCTATTCAATAGATGATGTTAACCTGCGGGGTGTACTTCTTCACACACGCTCACCACTTACGCCGTTTACACGACATGTACTCGGCAACCTTCAAGCGGAAGCCCAACGTGGGTGTCGGCCACGACCTACCTAAACACTCAAGTCCCTAGTCCAGGTTTGTCGCCTATTTGGGTTCCATCTATGAGGAGTTCGGCGAGTTTCGCTCACAGCCCCAAACGATGTTTGAGGGTTCCGTGACACCAAGCAGGCGCCGGTCTACCGCCACGTGCCTACCGCATCACAGCCCACCCCTACGGTCAGCGCTGCAAGACGGCCTCCAAAGATACTACAAACACCGAAACTACTTGCAACTCACCGGACAGAGGACAAGGGTGATTAAGAAGCCGAGAGGGTCCATTGGTTTCGGGCCCAATGCGTGGTAGTAGCTGATTCATGGATCACAAACACGAACTCAGTTCTCGAGGGCGGCGCAATGAGACAACCCACCATGTACTCCTACATGGCCTCTCACCGCTACCTTTACCAAATCGTGTTCACACACTTAGCTCACACACAGAGGACATGTTCACACACCTCGACTCATCCTCGATGAATCGGACCCGACTCAACTCTAAGCGATGGCAGGCATGACAAACAAACATGAATGAGTAGGCACATCAGGCTCAAACAACTCCTACTCATGCTAGTGGGTTTCATCTATTTACCGTGGAATGACAGGTCATGCAAAGGATAAAGGGGTTCAGCTACCGCAGCAAGTAACAAATGATTCGTTGTTGTCCTAATGCGAGAAAAGAGAGCAGGAGCGAGAGAGTGGGATTGTATCGGAATGAACAAGGGGTTTTGCTTGCACGGCACTTCAAGATAACATTGAGTCTTCATCGGTGTCAGCGATCACATCGTCGGTACAACGTCTATCGAGAGGGGACAAACACCGGTAACTGAGAAAGAACACAATCAATGCAATGCTACAATATGATGCATGATCATGACATGGCAATATGATGTGATTTGAGCTAATGCATCTAGCTATGATTTAAATGAAGTTGGTTTGAATACATGATCCAAATTCAACTCCATATATGATTATTTAAATGCCCTTTATTTGTTTTGTCCAAAACAGAGGACAAACATTGTTCAAACATGCATGAAAATGGTACAGATGGATTCCTTGAATTTTTCTGATAATTTTTCATATATAATTTGCTTGATTTGGAGCTATGGTTGATTTTATATGAATTTTAGAAGTTTGCAACATTTTCTGAAATTATTAAATCATTTAGGATTTATTTAAATTCCGAAAGGAATTATTATATCGACTGACGTCGATGTGGCGTCAGCAGGTCAACTGGCGCCTCGAGTCAAACCTGACCGTGGGGTCCACCGGTCGATGATCGGGGCTAGTTAGAGACACTAACAGTGGGGCGACCAACACCCACGTCCAACATGTCAAAGGCGACGCGTGGGTCCCACGGTATTAACACTAATTTAACAGAAAATAAACTAATCCTAATTAAGCGCGAGGCCCACATGGCGGTGGCTCTAGGGGTGATTAGCGGGGTGTTTAGGCCCTAATTAAGTGGCCCGTCATCTCGCGGAGTCTCGCGGTGACCTCGAACTGTGGCGGTGTTCGCTCGGAACTCGCCAGAGTCGACGGATCGGCGCGCCAGGCACCAAAGGATAGCCCGTGCCGTGCGCATCTAGGGGACCAACGGAGGTGTGCGGGGTGGCGGAGTTCGCGGAGTGGAACCAGCGGCGGCTGCCGTAGTTCGGGCTGGTGCGGGTTAGCGTTGCGACTTGCAAACGAATTGGTTGTTGCGCTAGAGTTGCTCCATGGGTCGTTCTGCGAGTGCAACGGCGCGCACGACGGGCCATTTGGTCACGGGGCTTCGCGGCGACGAGCCCGTCTTGTGGCGCGATTCGGTCTTCAAGGGCGGCAACTCAAAGAGAAATCGAGGCGGGAGGAGGGGATTCGGTGCGGAAGCTCACAGCGTCACGCAGAGAAGCTCGAGCGGCTCGGGAGGCGTCGGACAGCGATCTGATCGCCAGCGATCTCGGGCGGCGGAGATGGAGAAAACGGCGTGGGCGGCGATGCAGGGCTCCCGGCGTTGTGCGGCTCGGTGAGGAGGAAGAGAGGGGCAAGGCGGAGCTCGTGGGCGTGTCGGGGAAGCGTGGGGTGGCCGGTGGCCACGGCGGCAACGAGCGGCGGCGACGAAGGTGTTCGGCGGCTGCGTGCGAGGGAGACAGAGGAGGGGAGAGGACACGGGGAGAGTGAGAGAGGGTCGAGGGGGCCGCGTGGCGTCGCGGAGGAAGTCCAGGGCGACGAGGGGGCAGCAGGAGGTGGAAGCAGGAGGTGGCGCGCGCGCGCGGCGACCACGCTCCCTGCCTACTGGCGAGGGAGGAAGACGACAGGGGAGTGGCGGCGGTGGGCTGGGCCGCCAGATGGGCTGCCACCGGGCATGAGATGGGCGTGTAGGCGACAGTAAGCTTCATCTTTGCTTTATATTTACATTACATTACATTTTGTTTTGATTTAGTAAAATACTAAACCATTTTATAAAATCCTGAAAATAATTATGTGGCTAGAACTAAAATATACCATACCACATAAAATGTTCCAGAATTATTGGACATATATTAATTATATATAAAATATATATCCAATGCAAATAGTTATTGAATTTATTTCAAAGGCCCAAAATAATTAACTCTGAGATACCAAAAATATTGTTTTGAGTTTTACCTCTTTGCAATATTTTCAGGGACTAAGAGGAACATTTTCTTGGACTTCTCTGAGAAGATTTAATGTTGATCATTTTTAGAAAGTTTTCTGAGGCTTTGAAGATCCCTCAATTCAAATTTCATTTGAATTAAAACATGATGCACACATGAGGGTCTAACCTAGTGCATAACAGAACCAGGGATGTGACAACTCACCCCCACTAAACAAAAATCTCGTCCCGAGATTCAAGCGTAGGGTAAGGTGAAGGGGGAACGCAAACTAGCACAATCTTCACGATCCAGGTTGCACTTCAAATGAACGTTGATTCGATCACCATCATTGTCTCGAGGTTTTGCTCTGAGAACACCATCCCACATGACAACAAGTAGAAAGGGAAAACTCTAGTAGGATCGATCTTCTCAAAGATCAAACAACTTAAGATCAGCTCACGGAGTGAGTCATAAAAACATCTCGCAAGATGAGATACAAGGCACACATCTAGAGGAATGGAGTGGAATAGATGACGAGGGTTCACTAGGTAGACAACAATTCCACACCTAAGAGGGTGGTGAACGGTTGTCAACGTAGCGAGAGTTTGATTTGCCATGATACCACAGCGAGACATTTTAGAGGAAGGCAATTCGTCGAGGGTTTCAAGTAGCGAGGATAAACTGCCAGGATTCCATAACGGGGCACCTTAGGGAGGGTGGCTCGTAGAATCATCCCTTAAGTGGCAAAAAGAATTACATTTGATTCAAAGATCATTGAAACTCTTTATATCAGCCTATGGCAATTCACAGTCGATCATTTGAAGGAGTTCGAGAGAATGACATTCTCGGGTCAGAATGGATGATGTGGATTACCTTGTTGAAAACAACACAAGGGATGATTTTTAGCAACTGGGGAGAAGCTCAGCAGTAGAGAGTGAATCTACTGTTGGAATGGTTATAGCATAACCGAGGGAATTGAGAGCAATCCCGGTTAGTAACTACGATTGCACCTAATGCTTGTGCGTGCTCTCAAGAACTTGAGCATTTCCATATTCATCAAGGTTTTACCAACATCCGTGTCAAGGGTGCTGACAACACATCATGCTACCATGATGAATAGTGATGGACGATGCAGATGCAAAGGAAGATAACCCTCTCTCAGATTTCACCTTAGCGAAGCCAAGGAAACAAAATCTGGATGATCGACCGAGAGACATTTAGCACTTCGCTTCTAATGTTCTCCTTGATGTACTAGCGTATCCCATTCATAGATATGGTTTGATATCTTGAACATCAAGTAAAAGGTCGGACTTCGGAAACACAAAAATCATAAGGCACAACTAGGAGTAAATCCTACGAAGTCCCTATGGGGAGGTGGCCAACTTTCTCAATCAAGATACTACAATGGCGGGTCTTCCGGCGGGACGTGTTGGCCACGACATCCACTTTACCGGTTATCGCGAGACCAATATTATAGTTCTTGGGAAATGTTCCAGCCATCATATCTGCCTGAAATTCAGATCTGGTTGGTGTCAGAATAATCCAGACTCATCGAGTCTGGAAAGAAAAATGAAAGTTTGCAACACAATTCGACGAGATGACGTTGCGAGATTCTCGGGAAGTGAACTACGATAGCAAGCTCCAAAACATGAGCTGGTTCTGCTACAAACATGTGAACACGTTGTCTCAGACAAGCATGACCAAGTAGTAGTCTTATAATAAAACACTACCGAGTTCAGGAGGGAAACCATCATCGAGATAACGAAGTCTTGTGCATATCCGTCCGGGCCCTTCAGGATTAGCGCATGAACTTCTTTTCTATGAACAAATCAATCAGTGGCTTGGTGTGCTAGGAACACATATGGAGTGGAGGTAATTAATCTACCAAACCATAGAATACTTAGTACGTATGCATGACTGATTTGGGATGATTCTAAGGAAGCAACATTGACTTTATCGAAATCACGGCGGCAACTTACACCAAGTACCGTGAGTTAGAGGAAGTCACTTCTTACATCCGAACATATGCTTCATGAGCTAGCATGAACAAATGCTTTAGAAAATTTCCAATACTAGCTTGATGTTCAACAAGATTATGGAGAAGATAAGGATGTTGTCGATGGGCTCAACAACAATTCATCCTGGTTTTCCATGAAGATTGAATTCCATAATTATGAGAACAAGTGATAGCATTGGTCAGACCCAAAAGGTATAATGGTGTATGCTCGAGGAAAATCCACGAGTAAGACAACATTACGAACATCGTTGGTTCTGATTTGATTTGAGAATAGCCCACACTCAAATCAAAGTTTTGGCAAGACAATAAGTTCAACAACTGATCACGAGGATCAATCAATGAAGATATTACCTCTCTTCAACAAACACACACAAGGATATCCCTTGGAGATGAACTAAGTCAGGTGAGCTTTTATCTTCCAACTCTCCAAGTTGTTGTTTAGCTTAGCCAACTAGCTCAGGGGTATCCAACACAGATTCTTGGAGAAAGGGTGGTTTACAAGAATAAACCAACTTGATCACGAACTCAACATAGCGGTCAGGTGACATCCTGGTGATACCTCCGAGAAGATATTCGGAAAATCACGAACCACCGGTATGTTATTAAGCTCGAGAACAATCTTGCTTTTGAGGGCAAGATGATATGATCAAATGAGCGAGGACTTGACAAGATCCTAACTCATTAATCGAGATGTGCACCAGGAAAATGGACTAGGTAGCACGATCAATCTTAGGGTGACGATTCAATAACCAACACGCTAAGAATGAGGCTATCGTCCATTTAACTATCAAGCAACGGAGTTGCTAGGAGTATTGATTTCACACACCACGATTCACTTGTCGGCATTCCGGTTACAACAACACAGAAACCGAGGAATGAACAATGATGGCGAGGAGTATCACTGTATCAAGAGTTCATAGGATGGTGTGCAATTCCCATGACATTCTTGACATAAAGATGGTAATACTCCAAGGTAGGACAGAGCAAAAGCTAGATTAGCAATTTGATCTGCGGAGTACAACTGCTTTGACCCAATCCTAGAAATGGACAAGGTACTGGAGTTTGTTTCTCCTAGTCATTCTGGAATAGAATGGCTTGACGGACCACAAGAATAATAAGCATCGATGAACTCGAGTGCACAACTACTCCTGACTATCAATCGATAGACGAAGGTCAGTATACCACTAAAGAAGGACAACTCAAAGGAACATATAATTTTCTGAGTTGTGGATGCATAGATTAGCATGTCGAGCGAAGCTCAACTCTTCTTCCGGATAACCCATGCAGAAAGGTAGAACTGGCAGAGTCACAATATAAAATGGAGGACTCATCAAGAGCACTCCTGTTGTGATCTTTTGGTTTAATAAACTTCTGCCATAAGTGGTTCGTAGTATTTGGAAGAAGGAGATACCACGGACCTCGAGGACTAATGCAAAGGTTACTAATTTCCTAAAGGAACTAGCAAACACTGTCAACATGAGGTAAGTAGGGTGAATCTTGGGTCAAGAACCCAGGAGTAGAATACCTACTAACTAAATTGCATCACGGGATGCTTTCGAGAATAAAGGCCAGAATCATCACACTGGGGCACAAATCATGGCTAGATTACTGGGTGATACTCTAGACACCTAGGGTCATAATATTAGCTCGAACATAAATGCTGAGGCAATGAAACACCTCAACACACTAGTTGGTGTGGTTGATCTGGCACAAAGGATCTTCAGAACGGTAAAAAGGAATTTGCAAATGCATCGACTATTTAGAAACACAGGATGACTCGGACAAAGATAACGGCTGTAAATGCTCAAAGATTGGAGACATGCTGCAAAAATGGTGGCATGGCCACTCCGAAGCACAATATCAAGGTTTCGAGATCAACAGTTATGAACATACGGAAGTAGTAAAACTGAGTTGAAATTTGAAACTATCAATTCTATAAGTCTATGGATTTGTAGCACGTCATCCTGATAGATAGATGAGAAGGCCTAGTTCTTAAACCCCGTAGAAAAGAAGAGGTTGACTCAGATCAGAAGGCCATGAGGTATAAGGAGTAAAAAGAACCTTACGTTCCAACCCACAATCAATTCCCCTAAATATAACTAAAGCATTTCTAGACACAACTTCGACCAGTTTGGCTTGGTAATCCTCTGAGCGATCAAGCTCGATACCAAAGCTGTCAGGGACCCGACTCAATGTCACATCGATCTAGCTGTAACACCTCATATCACTTTGCGGCCTCACGCTCGGTATCCCCACGGTGTCGCCTTACCTTTGCCGGGACCGTTTAGCCTTTTGGCACACGATATGATAGTGTCGCTAGCATCCATATGAAAAGGAGCCCGGCCGACATGGCTAGTCGTAAACCCAAAGTGGCACATACTTACGAGGACAGCATCCATGACCCGAAGATCGAATGTGTCGGTCATCAGCGAGTAAGTTCGGGCTGTAGCACTGGGCTAGCAGACTCAGAACCGGCTGTAGCGGGCTAACAGACTCCGGTACTCAGCGCGTGACATTTCCCGAAGGGACGAACACGAGAGCGAAGAAGGACACATGCCGGCCAGCCTAAGTGATTCGGAGCGTAGCAAGCTACCATGGCTCGGTGGAAACACTAGGAGACATTTCCGTAAGAGAGGCTACTAAAGATAAACAACTAGATAGTCGATCCCACACATACCAAGCATTTCAATAACATACACACAATATGCTCGATATGTGCAAATACAACATGGCATCACAACATGACTCTCGACTCAAGTATTTATTCATTAGGCTCGAGGAGCGAGATATTACAAACAGGGTCTCATGACCCAACATTGAGAGCATACAAATCAAGGCACACGCGAAGCTCAACATGTCCGAGTACGAGACATCTATAAATGAAAAGGCTATGAAGCCCGACTATCTACCGAGATCTGCCGAGGGCACAAGATCGTAGCTGAGGTAACAAGCTAAACGTCAAGTCCACGTGGAACTACTAGCGAGACCAAGTCTCTCTCGCAAAAACATAAAATAGGCAAACGTGAGTACAAATGTACCCAGAAGACTTACATCGAACTAACTACATATGCATCATTATCAATAAAGGGATGGTGGAGTTTAACTGCAGACAAGCCAGCTTTGACTCGGTGGCTATCCTAAACTACATTGCAAGTAACTCTTTTGAGGTGGCGCTGCGAGTCCACATATTCACCATATCAATACACCACTATGGATCCGCTCCGTCTTCCCACGAGAACGCCATCCATAGCACTCACGCTTATCTTGCGCATTTTAGAGTATCCACTTTCACTTGTCTATGAACTGTTATAGGCAACCCGAAGTCCATTACATGCGACACGGCTATTGAATAGATGATGTTAACCTGCGGGGTGTACTTCTTCACACACGCTCTCACCACTTACGCCGTTTACATGACATGTACTCGGCAACCTTCAAGCGGAAGCCCAACGTGGGTGTCGTCCACGACCTACCTAAACACTCAAGTCCCTAGTCCAGGTTTATCGCCTATTTGGGTTCCATCTATGAGGAGTTCCGGCCAAGTTTCGCTCACAGCCCCAAGCGATGTGTACAGGGTTCCGTGACACCAAACGGGCGCCCGGTCTACCCGGCCACGTGCCTACCGCATCACAGCCCACCCCTACGGTCAGCGCTGCGCACGGCCTCCACATACTACAAACACGAAACTACTTGCAACTCCCGGACAGAGGACAAGGGTGATTAAGAAGCCGAGAGGGTCCATTGGTTTCGGGCCCAATGCGTGGTAGTAGCTGATTCATGGATCACAAACACAGAACTCAGTTCCTGAGGACGGCCGCAATGAGACAACCCACCATGTACTCCTACATGGCCTCTCACCGCTACCTTTACCAAATCGTGTTCACACACTTAGCTCACACACAGTAGGACATGTTCACACACCTCTGACTCATCCTCGATGAATCAGACCCGACTCAACTCTAAGCAGTAGCAGGCATGACAAACAAACATGAATGAGTAGGCACATCAGGGCTCAAACAACTCCTACTCATGCTAGTGGGTTTCATCTATTTACTGTGGAATGACAGGTCATGCAAAGGATAAAGGGGTTCAGCTACCGCAGCAAGTAACAAATGATTCGTTGTTGTCCTAATGCAGTAAAAGAGAGCAGGAGCGAGAGAGTGGGATTGTATCGGAATGAACAAGGGGGTTTTGCTTGCCTGGCACTTCTGAAGATAACATTGAGTCTTCATCAGTGTCAACGATCACATCATCGGTACAACGTCTATCGAGAGGGGACAAACACCGGTAACTGAGAAAGAACACAATCAATGCAATGCTACAATATGATGCATGATCATGACATGGCAATATGATGTGATTTGAGCTAATGCATCTAGCTATGATTTAAATGAAGTTGGTTTGAATACATGATCCAAATTCGAACTCCATATATGATTATTTAAATGCCCTTTATTTGTTTTGTCCAAAACAGAGGACAAACATTGTTCAAACATGCATGAAAATGGTACAGATGGATTCCTTGAATTTTTCTGATAATTTTTCATATATAATTTGCTTGATTTGGAGCTATGGTTGATTTTATATGAATTTTAGAAGTTTGCAACATTTTCTGAAATTATTAAATCATTTAGGATTTATTTAAATTCCAGAAAGGAATTATTGCGTCAGCCTGACGTCAGTGTGACGTCAGCAGGTCAACTGGGCGCCTCCAGGTCAAACCTGACCAGTGGGGTCCACTGGTCAGTGACTGGGCTAGTTAGAGACACTAACAGGTGGGGCCAGTCAACACCCACGTCAGCGCGGTCAAAGCTGACGCGTGGGTCCCACGGTATTAACACTAATTTAACAGGAAAATAAACTAATCCTAATTAAGCGCAGGGGCCCACATGGCAGTGGCTCTAGGGGGTGATTAGCGGGGTGTTTAGGCCCTAATTAAGTGGCCACGTCATCTCGCCGGAGTCTCGCCGGCGGTGACCTCGAACCGCGGCGGTGTTCGCTCGGAACTCGCCAGAGTCGACGGATCGGCGCGCCAGGGGCACCAAAGGATAGCCCGTGCCCGTGCGCATCTAGGGGGACCAACGGGAGGTGCGGGGGTGGCCGGAGTTCGCCGGAGTGGAACCCGCGGCGGCTGCCGGAGTTCGGGGCTGGTGCGGGTTAGCGTTGCAGCTTGCAAACGAATTGGTTGTTGCGCTAGAGTTGCTCCATGGGTCGTTGCGAGTGCAACGGGCGCACGCACGGGGCCATTTGGTCACCGGGGCTTCGCCGGCGACGAGCCCGTCTTGGCGCTGATTCGGTCTTCAAGGGCGGCAGCTCAGCAGAAATCGAGGCGGGGAGGAGGGGGATTCGGTGCGGAAGCTCACAGCGGTCACGCAGAGAAGCTCAGACGGCTCGGGGAGGCGTCGGGGACAGCGTACGGTCGCCGGCGATCTCGGGCGGCCGGAGATGGAGAAGACGGCGTGGGCGGCGATGCAGGGCTCCCGGCGTTGTGCGGCTCGGTGAGGAGGAAGAGAGGGGCAAGGCGGAGCTCGTGGGCGTGTCGGGGAAGCGTGGGGTGGCCGGTGGCCACGGCGGCAACGAGCGGCGGCAGAAGGTGTTCAAGGCTGCGTGAGGGAGACAGAGGAGGGGAGAGGACACGGGGAGAGTGAGAGAGGGTCGAGGGGGCCGCGTGGCGTCGCGGAGGAAGTCCAGGGCGACGAGGGGGCAGCAGGAGGTGGAAGCAGGAGGTGGCGCGGCGGCGACCACGCTCCCTGCCTACTGGCGAGGGAGGAAGACGACAGGGGAGTGGCGGCGGTGGGCTGGGCCCGGATGGGCTGCCACCGGGCCGCCAGATGGGCGGTGTAGGCTGACAGGTAAGCTTGTCTTTGCTTTATATTTACATTACATTACATTTTGTTTTGATTTAGTAAAATACTAAACCATTTTATAAAATCCTGAAAATAATTATGTGGCTAGAACTAAAATATACCATACCACATAAAATGTTCCAGAATTATTGGACATATATTAATTATATATAAAATATATATCCAATGCAAATAGTTATTG
This sequence comes from Aegilops speltoides, assembly GCA_021437245.1. NCBI lineage: Eukaryota > Viridiplantae > Streptophyta > Magnoliopsida > Poales > Poaceae > Aegilops > Aegilops speltoides. The sequence goes on along the minus strand of CM038141.1, from coordinate 424,874,209 downwards.
AATTTATTTCAAAGGCCCAAAATAATTAACTCGAGATACCAAAATATTGTTTTGAGTTTTACCTCTTTGCAATATTTTCGGGGACTAAGAGGAACATTTTCTTGGACTTCTCTGAGAAGATTTAATGTTGATCATTTTTAGAAAGTTTTCTGAGGCTTTGAAGATCCCTCAATTCAAATTTCATTTGAATTAAAACATGATGCACACATGAGGGTCTAACCTAGTGCATAACAGAACCAGGGATGTGACATTCAAATGGCTGATGCACAGGAAGAGTAGTTGAATATACAAACGTTGTCGACAAATGGAACACGTAATACAAAAGAATGATTGCATGATATAATTCACATACATGATGATTGGCTAAACAGCATGGCATTGCATAATTCACATATATAATGCCTTTGCAACAAGATAGCATTGTATAATTCACATATATAATGTCTTGCAATAATATGGCAATGGATAATTCACATATATGGTAATTAGACACTGAACAGGTGGCATTCACGCAAAGCATGTCTAAACTAATCAAATGGCATAGCAATGCAAGACACCATACGCACGATATGAGCAACATAACCCTGCCAAGTTAGAGCATACACCTCCGGGGATAGGACTGGTCATCTGTCTCGAATCCTCCTCGAGGAGCTATCCGTAACCAGCGAGATATGCGCTTCGTCGAGATAGCATAGTCTGCTCAAAGACCTTGTTTTCACTCGAATTTGCCATCACCGTGTCAAATGGATGATGCACACGAAGAGCGATTGAATGTACTAACATTGTTGACAAATGTAATATGTAACAAAAAAGGATGGCCTGATATAATTTACATATAAGATGACTGGCTAAGCAGGATGGCATTGCAAAATTCACATATATGATGCCTGGCTAAACAAGATGGCATTGCATAATTCACATAAACGATGAATAAACTAAATAGATGGCATTCACGCAAAGGATGTCTAAATTAAGCAGATGACATATTTGATGTATAAAGTAAGCAATGCAAGACACCATATGCATGATATAACCAACATCAGCATGCCAAGTTAGAGCGAAGACCTCAGGGGGTAAATAGGAGTTTTCTTCTCATACGAATCCCCTCGAGCAGATATCTTCCTCTCGATTACAATCCGAAATGCGTGGAGGGGGGGCTGCCTTTGCGCCTACCATGGAGCGACGTCTGCATGAAACTTTATTGCCACGCAAGGCTCATCCCTTTTGCTCTACATGTTCAGTTCCATTCTTTACAACAACTGTCATGCATAGGAATAAAACATAGTGAGATTATGTAAGGAGTGCATGCAGAAATCCAGAGTGATGGTAGCAACTTGTGGATAGACCCAAAACCAATAATTGCAGGCAGAGAATGGCTTCAGTTAAAAAATACAGATAATGGCTTCTTTACTGTTTGTTTCCCACCCAACATGAAACTCATAGTAGACACCGGAGATTAACCAGATATTAGATAGATACTATTGATTGCAGCCCCGATATGTACCCCACAACCATTAAAAACTCAAGTTTGACCATTAGTTTGGAGCTGACTTAGAGTCTAATCGGTGAACAAGACGATAAAGTAGCATGTAATATTAAGCGATGCATAACATAAGCAGACACGAAAGAGTGCGACCTCTCTTGCGGACCCATGTAGTCCTCGAGGTCATCTGCTCGGTTGATGATGGTAATGCAGTTTTCATGGCTGCCGGCGGCGGGGAAGAAGATCTGAGGCAGCGAAAGACAGTCTGGAGGTCGGATCCCTACTGTGATGGACCCTTCTGTCGTTGGAGCAGCTGAGCTAGGATGGACGACGGCGCAGCAGGAGCGGGACAAACCACACAAGGTTTTATTTGACAACTATCTATAAGAGAAGTAATTCTGTAAGGGCTCGTTTGAATTGGAGGATTCCAACAATGCAGGGATAGGAAATAGACAGGAATAGGATAGGAATGCACGTGCAAAACAGAGAATTTAAAAACATAGGATTTCTACCAATCTGGGTGTTTGATTCACAACAATTGGAAGATCACAGGATGCAAAGAAGCATGGTGAGATTAAGTCAAACCACAAGAAAATGTACGATTAGAATGCTATTATGCTACTATCTCTTAGTCTTGTGCTTCATGAATAGGAATTTGAAAAGGAGGACAAGTGAAAATTAAAATTCCTACGTTTTTTCTTTCAAGGAGACACTAAAGGAACAAATCAGTGTGCTCAGTGGACAATATATATAACATGTAGAGTAAAAAAGAGATGCAACAAGTGTACAACCTCTTTGGCCAAGCCATGTCGATCTCAGCGTGATTGGGTTGGCCGGTGAGGATCTCCAACGACTTGGCTATCGGAGGAGGGGAAGAAGATCTTAGGCGTCTGGAGATGGAGCCCGAGGTATTGCTCCTCTGTGATGGAGGGTTTCGTCGTTAGAGCATCTCCGGTGAGTTGTACGACGCCGAGGCTGAAGCAGGACAAGGGAGACAATGTTAACCTGAGTGGAATTCCAATAGCATCTCCAATACATGACGTAAAATACAAAACCACAAAGTGCTAGATGTAAAATACATCAGCCGCTCATCTTTGAACTTAACTATCGAAACTGAATTTAACTGTCAAAACTGAACTTAACTATCGAAACTAAACTTAACTGTCGAAACTGAATTTTGGTGTCGAAACTGAACGCACTAGCAAGGTGAGGCTACACATTGGTCGAATGACTTTTTCATCTCTGGTCAGTCGATTTTGTAGCCATTGGATACAAAATCAAGGGCCTGTAGTTCATCTTCAACCTCCACCCCCCTGAGCCTCCACCCCCTTGAGCCGCCAGCCTCCACTGGCAAAACAGCAGCCCCCCGCCATGCGGCAGTGCACCGCCCCGCCCGCCCCGAAAACACTCCCCACCGCCAGTCCGCCGCTGCCCCGGCCATCCCTCTAGCCCCCCTGCTGAGCTTTTTCTCAGGTGATCCCCATGCCACCGCCCCGCCACCGCCGACGACCACCGCCCCCAGCCTGAACCATAAGATACATAGTGGGGTACCTCTCCGGCGAGCCCCCCACCCCACTGCGGCTGGTTCTTCCTTCACCAGAGAGCCCCCACCCCTGAAAATCAGCAGACCCAAAAGTCGATTCATCGATCAAGTGTAGCTAATCGAGCAGCATCGCAAGCAAGAGCAAGAGCGAGAGCAGCAGTGCGAGCAAGAGCAATAGCAAGAGCAGACCAGGCAGGGGACCGAGAGCAAGAGCAGAGCAGCAGTGCGAGCGAGAGCTAAAGCAGCAGTAGCTCCTACTGATGTGGACGTCGCCGCCGAGGGAGCGACATCATGGAGGAAGTGGCCGGTGACGCCGCCGTGGATGGAGCCGCGCCGTGTCGGCTCGGGACCGAGCGCCAGCAGCACCGTGAGATCGAATCAAGAAGAAAATGTGGCGATTAGTGTACAACCTCTTTGGTGGCGCTGATTAGGGTGCAGCTTCATCCGAGGAAACGGTGATGATGATGCTCTTCCGATGGTGCAGGTGAAGACGGTGGTGTGGGAATGGGGGTGGCACGAAAGACGAGGGGAACATCGGGACAGCTCCTTGGAGGTGGAGGACGGGGTGGCTGAACCGGCGGGATGACGAGATTGACGATGGTTCTTCATCCGGTATGGTGGATGAGGGACGTTGAGGTGTTGATGTGGACGACGTCGTCAGGGAAGAGGCTCCGGCTGGGTGGCGGGCGGAGCAGGGTGTGGGGCTTCATCGCTGGTTTTCGCGGCCTCGGTGTACGAATGGGTGGGCGGATCGGATGGCAGTGGGGAACCATGGCTTAGGGACGTGCTTGTCCGAAATGTGGGGTAAGTTACGAAAGTACCCCCACCGATTTGAGGCGGTTCTTTCGGTTCAGGGGTACCACGGGCATTTCACATGTCAGGGTTTCACAGGAGGTGGGAGTTTTCACGCTCGTTGTAATTTCGAAATAGCAAGGCGCGGGTTGAGATGGAGGGAGTTGTCGGAGCACGACGAGACAAATATATATCTTAAATATTTCGGGCTAACAAGGTGCGGGTTGAAACTTCCGGACAAGCCTAACATGTACTGTACCAAATCAATGTGCATTGCAAATGTCTTTCAAAACTTTGAATTCATGTTATGTTCAATTAAAATATTTCGCTGCGTGTATAATGCATGCAACCTACTACTCAAATGAACGTTTTAGTGCATTCCAAACGTATATACTCTGCTTCAATATGAACTAAATTTGAATTTGTTTCTCTATTTGAATAAGATCTATAGTAATGATTGTTGTGAAGTCAAAGCATTTGAATTCGTTTCTCTGTTTTAATAAGATCCACAATCATCATTATTGTCAAGTTAAACCATCGTTTGTGTATTATCTTCACAGCACACCACATGATTAGTCTCGAGTTACATATGAACTATGTGTACTATATGAACTCGAACTCGATTTTTTGAATCCACTTTATGTTGATTTCAAATCACATGACATTTCTAGCTCTAGCTAGATCTTCATAATCTAAACCATGTCTCATATGTATAATGTGTTTATAACATTATGTATGGTGCCCCGCCCCTACGCCTACAAGTATTTAGATGTGAGTTGCAAACACCACACATTTCCACAAATTCAAATAAAATGTGAGAATGTTCGATATATAGTATTTTTAGATTGTTCGATATTTAGTTGTAAGCTGCAAACGCCACACATTATCACAAATTCAAATAAAATGTGAGATTGTTTGATGTATAGTATGGTTTAGATTGTTCGGCATTTAGCTGTGAGTTGCAAATGCCATGCATTATCACATTATGGTATAACATATGCACAACACGTGTATCACCACTATATTCATGCATGCATATGTTTAAAACACTATGATCTCCTATTCAAATATATGAATCCGCTTTCATATCAAATTATGATCTTTGTTAGTCTCTTACACCCACACAATCCTCTAACCTTTGTAGCTACCACTAACTTTCTCTCGTGCATGCACACTCCCTCCTCGCCCTCCCCCTCCCTCGGCATTCTATCCATCGGGCACATTCAATTTTTTTCTTTAGGTCGTTCTCCCAGAGTCTCCACTCCTTTCCGACACACACCGATCGATAAACCTCTCCAGCAATGCCTGCCTACAACATACACACACCTTCAATCTCCTCCTTTATGTGTCCTTGCCTCGTGTCTCTCATACGGTCACACACACGTGTAAACTCTCGCCCCTCTTTTCATCGATCTCACAACCGCACACTCCTCCCCCTATCTAGCTAGTAGCTGGGCCTCTCGCACCACCTCCTAGCTCCATTCTCTATGTCTATCCGTCTCGCTGGGCCTTATTTGCCTCTAACAAATGGACGTACATCGACCGACCTCTCGCTATATATACATATAGCTAGCTAGGTCCTTATAACTCGTTTTTACCCACGCGTCGATCGATCTACCTCATTAGTTGTGTCTCTCCCTTCCTCCGACAAACAACAATTTATCTACCGATCTAGTTATGTTTGCTTACCAAACACATGGTTCCCCTTCATCATCCATGGATGCGTCCCGACAGATCTATCACGCACAGGCACACACAGAAACACATCCCAACTCTTATTGATAGCACTGCAGTTCCACCCTCAGTTTGTCTAGTAGGCCTCTCCCACCATCTTCGAGAAGCAACTCCATCACCCATCCAGAACTCTACCCCTCTCCCCCCTCTCTCTGTCCCATCATATTTCCCGTCCTTCAGTTATGTATGGATGTCGACCGATCTCCCTCAAGACATAGCTGGGTCTCTCCTTCTCAAGACATATACGAGTCGTTCTACCTCTATAGTTAGGCCTCTGCCTACCTCTCCCCCACCCCTCCCCCCCACACACTGATACATCGAGCGCTCTAGTCATGTCTCCCTGCCACACACAAACTTGACATGTGCCCTCCAAGGGAGTCCTGGATTAGGGGGTATCCGGACAGCTGGACTATATACTTTGGCCGGACTGTTGGACCGTGAAGATACAAGACTTCGTCCCGTGTCCGGATGGGACTCTCCTTTGCGTGGAAGACAAGCTTGGCGATCCGGATATTATATTTCCTTCTTTGTAACCAACCCCATGTAAACCCTAGCCCTCTCCGGTGTCTATATAAACCGGAGGGTTTAGTCCTTAGGGACAGAATCATAATCATCATAGGCTAGCTTCTAGGGTTTAGCCTCTACGATCTCGTGGTAGATTAACTCTTGTAATAACCATATCATCAATATCAATCAAGCAGGAAGTAGGGTTTTACCTCCATCGAGAGGGCCCGAACCTGGGTAAAACATAGTGTCCCTTGCCTCCTGTTACCATTAGCCTTAGACGCACAGATCGGGACCCTCTACCGAGATCCGCGGTTTGACACCGACATTGGTGCTTTCATTGAGAGTTCCTCCGTATGCGTCGCTGCAAGGCTTGATGGCTCCTTCAATCATCAACAACAACGTGGTCGGGGTGAGACTTTTCTCCCAAGACAGATCTTCTGTTCGGCAGCCGCCTTCAGGGCCAATTAAGCAGCCATCTGGAGCGGATCGGCACTCGCTCCTCGCCACGGTCGAGTTGAAACTTGAGCTACATGGCCGATATCCGCGGAGACTTGATCTTCAACAAATTCGGGCCTGCGCCAGGAGCGCCAGACAGTCACGATGAGCACAGCTTAGACCTGCTGTCGGACAATGCTCGGGATATCGCCCCTGCAGGAGCCCCGGGCCTAAATCCGGAGCAGATTGCGTTGCCCGAGGACGGGTGGATGGACCCCGCCCTAGAGGCCGCACACTCATTAGCGGTAGAGCCGAACACAGGCCTCACCCCCAAGGTAGCCTATGACACCGGATCCCCGGACTCATATCCGGCTGTAGGTTCCAGTCCGCGCACTCCCGAGCCCGCCGAATCTGGTTGGGTTCTTGTAATGGAGTTCACCGCTGCGGATATCTTCCAGTGCTTGCCCTTTGGCGACATGCTGAACTCATTAAAGTCTCTCTCTTTGTCAGGAGACTCTTGGCCGAACTATGTCCGGCTCAAGGGTGAAGAAGGTGACGAAGAAATCCGTTGCCCACCCACCACCCACTTCATAGCCACTGTCGATGATGTATCACACATGCTTGACTTCGACTCCGATGATACCGACGGTATGGACGTCAGCGCAGGAGAAGATTCAGAACTAACGGGGCGCTGGACTGCCACCTCGTCATACAATATATACATGGTGGATATGCCTAAGGAGGACGACAGCGAAAAGCCGGAGGACAAAAACCCCAGGCAAAAGCCAAAATGACGGCGCAGACGCCGCTCCAAGTCTAGCAACAGTAAAAATAGCGATAACAGTGCTAGAAAGATCGACTCCCCAGTCAACTCCGAAGGCAACAACGACCATATGGACCCAGCAATGGAGCAGGACGAGCCAGGTCACGCCGAACACAGCTCGGAGCAGACACCCGATCACAATGATCCCGAGGGACGAATTCATCAAACCGCCCCGGGACAAGAGCACAGTCCGGATGACGATGCACTCATCATCCCGGAAACACGTTTGGAACGAGATAACCTCCACAGAAAGCTTATGGCCACTGCGAGAAGTCTAAAGAAGCAGAAGCAACGGCTTAAGGCTGAACAGGAAATGCTCAATCGCAGATGGAATAAAGTGCTAGACACTAAAGAAAAGTATGACGACGATCGCCACTCAAAGAGCTATCCAAAATGCAAGCTGCTGCTAGAATTCGACGATGAGGCCGTTCCACCAAAGAACAATATGGCCAGGAGGCCGGACAAACCACTTCATAACCGCAATAGAGCAGCTACTGACGCCGCACACGATTTGTGCGAGCTCCTGGATAAAAAGGCCGGCGCGGGTAGGTCCATCTATGGATCTAAAGGACACACCCCAGCGCAGGACTATGGACACCAAAACGATCATACCGATCATATCGATCGGATACCAGGTCAGAATCAGCACTGGACACAACAACAGCCGACGGCATGCCACATCACGTCCAGATACAGAGGGGCTGCTCACCCCGTGTGCTTCACCGAAGAGGTGCTAGACCATGAATTTCCACAGGGTTTTAAACCTGTGAACATAGAGGCATACAACGGAATGATAGACCCAGAGGTCTGGATTGAGGATTTTATCCTGCATATCCACATGGCTCGTGGGCACGACCTCCACGCCATCAAATACCTTCCCCTCAAGTTGAAGGGACCAACTCGACACTGGTTGAAAAGCCTCCCTGGAAATTCAATTGGAAGTTGGGAGGAACTTCAGGATGCTTTCAGGGACAATTTTCAAGGGACCTATGTCCGGCCTCCGGATGCGGACGATTTAATTCACATAATTCAATTGCCCGGAGAGTCCGTCCGCAAGCTTTGGAAGAGATTCCTCACTAAGAAGAATCAAATCGTCGATTGTCCGGATGGCGAAGCCCTAGCGGCCTTCAAGCACAGCATCCGGGACGAATGGCTCGCCAGACACCTCGGCCAAGAAAATCCGAGGACAATGGCAGCCCTAACAAACCTTATGACCCGATTTTGCGCAGGCGAAGATAGCTGGTTGGCCCATAAAGGCACCAGCGACCCAAGTACATCCGAAATCAGGGATGGCAACGGGAAGCCACAACGCAATAAAAACAAAACGTCAAAACAAGGAAGAAAGTCCGGACAACACAACGGTCAACGCCGGATTCAGGGGCTCTCGACCCGGTCAACAAAAGAAGCCATTTAAAGGCAACAAACAGGGACTGTCCGGCCTGAACAAAGTCCTAGACAGACTGTGCCAAATTCATGGCACCCTCGAAAAACCTGCGAATCACACTCACAGAGAATGCTGAGTCTTCAAGCAGGCTAGCAAATTAAATGCCCAACACAAGGGAAGGGAAACACCAATTGAAGACGAGGATGAGCCTCGCCAGCCGAACACTGGGGGACAGAAAAAATTTCTGCCAGAGGTAATGTCACAACCCTAGACTTTGCTTGTATTAGTTGCATTTGAGAGCATCCTATATCATGTCTAAATTTCTGAAACTTGAATTGAGGATTGTTGAAACCTCAGAAATCTAATTAAAAGAAGGGCAAGCACCCTTTAAATTGCATTCTGTGAATCCAAAATCCCTAAAGATAGTTTTGTGAATTTTGGCAAGAGTTATATATCAAACCAAAATTCTGGAGCATTTTTAAGGAATTATTTGGTCTCTGAATTTAAATCAATAATCTATTTGAATTTGGGGATATATTCATTATATATAATGATTATATTTTCAAATGCTTTGAAATGTTTTATGTACTTTTGGAATAGTCCAGAGAGGTAACATAAAATATTTAAGAATGTTTTGGCACTGTTTGAAATTATTTTGAATTGAAAACAGTGGCAAAATAAAATGAAAAGGGAAACAGAACAGAAAAATTAAAAAGAACAGAACTCACCTGGTCCACCTACCTGGTGGCCCAACAGGACCAGCCCAGCCACCTGGCCCAAGCCACCTCCTCCTTTCGTCTTCCTCCCCTCGCCTCGAAGCAGCTCGGTGGCGAGCGCTGGCGATGCCGTGGCCTCCTTCCTGCCTGCCTCATGCCCTTGAGACCCTTCCAGCACCACGGAGATGGCCACGCACCCCCCAGGCCCTCTCACTCCCTCCCTGAGCTCCTCTCCTCCTTTGGCTCTCTCGCACGCAACCACCGAGCGCTGTCGCCGCCGCCGAAGAACACCACCGCAGCCATCGCTTCTCCCTCGCCTCTCCATGCTGTCCAAAGGCTCCGCCTCGACGCCACGGAGCCCCAAGACGAAGCACGCGCTCGTGGGATGCCCGAAGCGACGCCATCATCCTCATCCATGCTGTCGGCCGCCAGAGATCCCCCTCGCCTCCCTGCTTGCTCCGACCCCTCCCCGAGCCTGCTGAGTTTTCTGTTAAAATCGCTGTGAGCTCCGCCACCATTCCCCCCTCCTCCCCGTTCTCGTTCCCACACTCTAGCCGCCCTTTTCACCGGGGCCATGAGCTCCTCGCCGCCGGTGATGACGCGGACGAGGCCAGGGCCACCGCAGCTCACTTCCGAGCACGACACCATGCTCCACACCTCATCAGGAGCACGCCGAACACACCAGCGCCTCCCCTATTGCACTGCAACATCGAAACGCTCGACACCCGAACTCCGGCCGCCGTTGTCGTCGTAGTTGCCGTCGCCTCCAGCCACCCCAGCTCTTCCCGCATGCCCTGCTAGATGCGCGCGAGCCCCAGCTACGCATAGGACCAAACCACGGTCGATTTGGTCGACCGTAGGCGAAACCCGAGCCACCCAAGTGCGTCCCTGCCGCGTTTCTGGTCGTCGCCGGCGACACTCCGGCGAGCGGACGTGGCATCGTCATTAGTGGCTAATGACGCCACTAACTAACCCGATAGCTCACTAACGGATGGGCCCCACTGCTTAATTAACCCTGCTTAGCTCCTATTTAGACCAAACTAACCCCATGGCCCCCACAGGTTAATTTGACTTGGCCACGTCACCCGTTGACCGGCCCCACACATCGATCTTGACTTAGCGACATGGTACATTGACCACCCCACCGTCGACCACACTAGCCAACCTTTGGGTCATCGACTAGTGGACCCCATAGGTCAGTTTGACCTGGACCATGCGACGTTGACTCGCTCACGTCATGCTGACGTAATGCTGACGCAGTAATGCATTTTTTGGAATTAGTTTAATTCTAAATAATTAGAAAATCCAAAAAATTGCCTAAACTTCTAAAAAATCATAGAAATTCAACCGTAACTCCAAATGAAATAAGTTATATATGAAAATGATCAGAAAAATCCAAAGAATATGAATATGGCATTTTCATGCATGTTTAAGCTACTTAACCTTGCTATTCATATCAAAACATGATAATGCACTTCATGAATTCATAGTTTGAGTTTGAATTTGAATCTTTGGTTCAAATAAGCTCAAACCCTTATGTTCTTAGCTGCATTAGCCCAAATCACAACATATTGCCATGTCATGATCATGCATCATATTGTGCATTGCATTGATCGTATTGCTTCTCTGTTTGCCGATAACCGTTCCCTCTCAGTAGACGATGTTTCCGACGACGTGATCGATGACACCGATGAAGAACTATATTATCTTCAGAAGTGCCAGGCAAGCAAAACCCCCTTGTTCATTCCGATACAATCCCACTCTCTCGCTCCTGCTCTCTTTTACTGCATTAGGATAACAATGATTCATCTGTTGCTTGCTGCGGTAGCGGAACCCCTTTATCCTCTGCATGACCTGTCATTGCCACAGTAAATAGATGAAACCCACTAGCATGAGTAGGAGTTGTTTGAGCCCTGTTGTGCCTACTCATTCATGCTTGTTTGTCATGCCTACCACTGCGTAGAGTTGAGTCAGGTCTGGTTCATCGGGGATGAATCAGAGGTGTGTGAACATGTCCTACTGTGTGTGAGCTAAGTGTGTGAACACAATTTGGTAAAGGTAGCGGTGAGAGGCCATGTAGGAGTACATGGTGGGTTGTCTCATTGAAGCCGTCCTCAGGAATTGTGTTCTGTGTTTGTGATCCATGAAACAGCTACTACCATGCATTGGGCCCTGAAATATGACCCCGCTCGACTTCTTAATCACCCTTGTCCTCTGTCCGGGAGTTGCAAGTAGTTTACGTGTTTGCAGTATCTTTGGAGGCCGTGTCTGTGCCTGACGGAGGGTGGGCTGTGATCACGGTAGGCACGTGGCATGGTGTACAGGCGCCTGTTTGGTGTCTCGGGAACCCTGCACACATTGTTCAGGGCCGTATGTGGAAACTTCGGCCGGACTCCCTGCGGATGGAACCTGAATAGGCGATAAACCTGGACTAGAGACTCGAGTGTTTAGGTAGGTCGTGGTCTACACCCACGTCGACTTTCGCTTGAAGTCTGCCGAGCACGTGTCGTGTGCAGACGCTAAGTGGTGGAAACATGTATGAAGAAGTACACCCCTGCAGGGTTAACATCATCTATTCGAATAGCCGTGTCCGCGGTAAAGGACTTCTGGGTTGCCTATAATAGTTCATAGACATGTGAAAGTGGATACTCTAAAATGCGCAAGATAAGCGTGAGTGCTATGGATGGTGTTCTCGTAGGGAGACGGGAGCGAATCCATAGTGGTGTATCAATATGGTGAATATGTGGACTCGTGTGCGCCACCTCAAAAGAGTTACTTGCAATCGTAGTTCAGGATAGCCACCGGGTCAAAGCTGGCTTGCTGCAGTTAAACCCCACCATCCCCTTTGTTGATAATGATGCATATGTAGATAGTTATGATGTAAGTCTTGCTGGGTACATTTTACTCACGTTTGCCTATTTTATGTTTTAGCGGAGAGACTTCAGTCTCACTAGTAGTTTCGCGTGGCCTTCGACATTTAGCTTGTTACCTCAACTACGATCTTGTGCCCTCGGCAGGATCTGGTAGATAGTCGGGCTTCTCAACCTTTGTCATTTGTAGCTGTCTGTACTCAGACATGTTAAGCTTCCGCTTGTTCCTTGACTTGTATGCTCTGAATGCTAGGTCAAGAGACCCATGTTTGTAATATCTTGCTTATCGGAGCCTATTGAATAAAATACTTGAGTTGTAGAGTCATGTTGTGATGCCATGTTGTATTTGCACATATCGAGCATATTGTGTGTATGTTATTGAAATGCTTGGTATGTGTGGGATCTGACTATCTAGTTCTTTATCCTTTGTAGCCTATCTTACCGAGAAAAGTCTCCTAGTGCTTCCACTGAGCCTTGGTAGCTTGCTACTGCTCCGGAACACTTAGGCTGGCCGGCATGTGTCCTTCTTCATTCCTGTGTCTGTCCCTTCGGGGAAATATCACGCGGTGTCTATCGGAGTCCTGCTAGCCCAGTTGCAACAGCCTGGATTCACTCGCTGATGACCGACACGTTTGTTCCTGGTTCATGTATGCATGTCCCTGTAAGTTAGTGCCACTTTGGGTTTACGACTAGCCCTGTCACCCCGGGCTCCTTGTCATATGGATGCTAGCGACACTATCATATACGTGTGCCAAAAGGTGTAAACGGTCCCGGGCAAGGTAAGGCGACACTCGTGGGAATACCGTGCGTGAGGCCGCAAAGTGATATGAGGTGTTACATGCTAGATCGCTGTGGCTTTGAGTCGGGGTCCCGACAGCTTTGCTATCAGAGCCTGACTGCCTGTAGGATTACCAAGCCAAACTGGTCGAAGTTGAATCTAGAAATGCTTTAGTTATACGTAGGGGAATTGATTGTGGGATGGAACGTAAGGCTCTTTTACTCCTTATACCTTATGCCCTTCTGATCTGAGTCATCTTATCTTTCCTATGGGGTTAAGGAACTAGGCTTTCTCTTCTTTCTATCAGGATCACGTGTTACTAATCAGTAGACCCGTAAGATTGTTGATTTAAGCCTCAGTTCAGTTTCTACCTCTGTATGTTAACTGTTGGTCTCGAAACCTGGATATTGTGCTTCTGAGTGGTTATGCCACCATTTTTGTAGCATGTCTCAAATTCTTTTGAGCATTTACAACTGTTATGCTGTCCGAGTCATCCCAGGTTTCTAAACAATCTGATGCACTTGCAAATCCTTTCGCTCTGGTTTTGATGTTCCTTTGGGCCAGGTTAATCACACTAATTGCTGAGTTGAGGTATTCTATTACCTCGACATATATGTTGGAGTTATTATTATGACCCTAGGTGTCCTAGGGGATCATCTAGTAATCTAGTCATGATCTGTGTCCTAGTGTGATGATTCTGGCCTTTATTCCCGAAAGCATCCCGTGATGCCACTTAGTAGTAGGTATTCTACTCCTTGGGTTTTGAACCCGAGATTCACCCTACTTACTTCATGTTTATAGTGTTTGCTAGTTCCTTTAGGTTATTAGTAACCTTTGCGTTAGTCCTCGAGGTTCGTGGTATTCCGTTCTTCCAAATACCATGAACCATTCTTGGCAGAAGTTCTTTTGAACCAAGAGATCATAACAAGAGTGCTCTCGAAGAGTTCCCCATTCTATGTCGTGACTCTGCCAGTCCTACCTTCTTCGCATGGGTTATCTGGAAGAAAAATGTTGAGCTTTGCTCGACATACTAATCTGTGCATCCACAGCTCAGAAAATCGTATGTTCTTTTGGGTTGTCCCTCTTTAGCTGTATCCTAACCCCCGTTTATCAATTGATAGTCAGGAATAGTCATGCACCCATGTTCATTGATGCCTATTATTCTTGTGGTCCGTCAAGCCATTCTATTCCAGAATGACTAGGAGAAACAAACTCCAGTACCTCATCCATATCCAGGATTGGGTCAAAGCCGTTGTGTTCCACAGATCAAAATGCTAATCTAGCTCTTGTTCTGCTCTACCTTGGAGTATTACCATCTTTATTTCAAGAATGTCATGGGAATTGCACACCATCCTATGAACTCTTGACACAGTGATACTTCTCACCATCATTATTCATTCCTCGGTTTCATGTTGTCGCAACCGGAATGCCGACAAGTGAATCGTGGTGTGTGAAATCTATACTCCTAGCAACTCCGTTGCTTGGTAGTTAAAGGACAATAATTTCATCCTTAGCATGTTGGTTATTGAATCATCATCCTAAGGTTGATCGTGCTACCTAGTCCTTATTCCCGGTGCACTTTTCAATAAATGAGTTAGGATAGTGCCAATCCTCGCTCTTTTGATCATATCTTCTTGCCCTGAAAAGCAAGATTGTTCTCGAGCTTCGTAACATATCGGTGGTTCGTGATTTTTTTGAATATCCTCTCGGAAGTATCACCAGGTCGTCACCTGACCGCTATGTTGAGTTTGTGATCAAGTTGGTTTATCCCTGTAAACCACCCCTTCTCCAAGAGTCTGTGTTGGATACCCCGAGCTAGTTGGCTAAGCTAAACAACAACTTGGAGAGTTGGAGGATAAAAGCTTAATCCACTTAGTTCACCTCAAAGGGATATCTTTTGTGTGTGTGTGTGTGCTGAAGAAAGATGATACCTTCATCGATTGATCCTCGTGATCAATTGTTAGAGCTATGGTCTTATCCAGTCTTGATTTGAGTGTGGGCTATTATCAAATCAAATCAGAACCAACGATGTTCATAATGTTGTCTTACTCGTGGTTGATCCCTCGAGCATACACCATTATATCCTTTGGGTCTGACCAATGCTATCACTTGATCTCATAATTATGGAATTCCATTTATATGGAAATCTCGATGACTTGTTGTTGAGCCCATCAGCAGCATTTTGTCTCCTCCATGATTCGTGTTGAACATCAAGCTAGTATTGGAAACTTTTGAAAGCATTTCTTCATGCTAGCTCATGAAGCATATGCATGGATGGAAGAAGTGACTTCCTCTAATTCATGTGCATTTGATGCAAGTTGCCGCCATGAATTCGATAAAGTCAATGTTGCTTCCTTGGAATCATCCCAAGTTAGTCACACATGTGCAAAGTATACTATGGTTTGGTAGATTAATTACCTCCACTCCATATGTATTCCATAGCACACCAAGCCACTGATTGATTTGTTCAAGGAGAAGAAGTTCCTTCTTAAGAGCAAGACTGATGCAAGGACTTTGATATCCTCAATGATGGTTCCCCTCATGAACTCGGTAGTGTTTTACTATAAGACTACTGTGTGGTCATGCTTGTCTCGGACAACGTGTTCACATGTTGTAGCAGAACCAACTCATGTTTTGGAGCTTGCTATCGTAGTTCATTTCCCGAGAATCTCGCAACATCATCTCATCGATTTGTGTTGCAAACTTTCATTTTTTTCCTTCTAGACTTGATGAGTCTGGAATATTCTGACACCAACCAGATCTGAATCTCAGGCAGATATGATGGTTGGAACATCTCCCAAGAAATATAGTATTGGTCTCTCTGTAACCCGGTAAAGAGAATGTCGTGGCCAACACACCCAGCCGGAGGACCTAATACTGCAGTATCTTGATTGAGGAAGTTGGCCACCTCCCCATAAGGATTTCGTAGGATTTACTCCATAGTTATTCCTTATGGATTCTTGTGCTCCCGAAGTCCGACCTTTTACTTGATGCTCTAGGTACCAAACAATTTTAATTAATGGGTTGCACTAGCACATCAAGGAGAACATTAGAAGCAGAGTGCTAAATGTCTCTCGGTCGATCATCCATATTTTTTCCCCTTGGTCCCGCTAAGGTGAAATCTGAGAAAGTGTTGTCTTCCTTTGTATCTGCATCCTCCACCGGTATTCGTCATGGTAGTATGTTGTGTTGCCAGGATCCTTGACACCGATATTGGTAAAACCTTGATGAATATGCAAATGCTCAAGTTCTTGAGAGCACACGCAAGCTCTAGGTGTTATCATCGGCACCAACTGGGACTGCTTCCAGTTTCCTCGGTTATGCTATAACTTTTCTAATAGTGGACCCACATTCTACTGTTGGGTTTCTCCCCAGTTACTAAAATCATTCCCATCATTTGCATCTAATTCCTAGATTGCACCGCCATTGTGCCATCCTACTATGGACTATCCTTCTCAGTAATTACTGATCAGGATCATTTCCAAGTGGTCCTACCATGGGTTTCCATCCATCCCCGATGATAGGCAAAATCATCCATTGTGCTTTCCTCAACAAGGTAATCCACATCATCCATACTAGTCCGGGTATGTCATTCATCCGGACTCCTTCAGATGATCGATTATGATTTGCCTTAGGCTGGAATAGAGAGTCTCAATGATCTCTATCTCAGCAGTAATTCTTTTTGCCACTTAGGGTATTAATTCTACGAGTCACCTCCTCCAAGATGTCTCGTTATGGTATCATGGCAACTCAACTGCCCGCTACGTTGACAACCATTCACCACCCTCTTAAGTGTGGAATTGTTGTCTACCTAGTGAACCTTTGTCATCTTTCCACTCCATCCCTCTAGTTGTATGCTTCGTGTCTCAGCTCGAGAGATGCTCCAATGACTACCAGTGAGTTGATCCTAAGTTGTTTGATCTTCGAGAAGATCGATCCTTTTAGAGTTTTCCCTTTCCTCTCGTTGTCATGTTAATTGGAGTCCTCAGAGCAAGACTTCGAGACAATGATGGTATCGAATCAACGTTCTTATGAAGTGCACCATGGATCGTGAAGATTGTGTTAGGTTGCGTTCCCCCTGCGTCTTACCCTATGCTTGAATCTTGGGACAAGATTCTTGTTTAGTGGGGGTGAGTTGTCACAACCCTAGACTTTGCTTGTATTAGTTGCATTTGAGAGCATCCTGCATCATGTCTAAATTTCTGAATCTTGAATTGAGGATTGTTGAAACCTCAGAAATCTAATTAAAAGAAGGGCAAGCACCCTTTAAATTGCATTCTGTGAATCCAAAATGCCCTAAAGATAGTTTTGTGAATTTTGGCAAGAGTTATATATCAAACCAAAATTCTAGAACATTTTTAAGGAATTATTTGGTCTCTGAATTTAAATCAATAATCTATTTGAATTTGGGGATATATTCATAATATATAATGATTATATTTTCAAATGCTTTGAAATGTTATATGTACTTTTGGAATAGTCCAGAGAGGTAACATAAAATATTTCAGAATGTTTTGGCACTGTTTGAAATTATTTTGAATTGAAAACAGTGGCAAAATAAAATGAAAAGGGAAATAGAACAGAAAAATTAAAAAGAACAGAACTCACCTAGTCCACCTACCTGGTGGCCCAACAGGACCAGGCCAGCCACCTGGCCCAGCCCACCTCCTCCTATCGTCTTCCTCCCCTCGCCCCGAAGCAGCTCGGTGGCGAGCGCTCGCGATGCCGTGGCCTCCTTCCTGCCTGCCTCACACCCTCGAGGCCCTTCCAGCGCCACGGAGATGGCCACGCACCCCCCCAGGCCCGCTCACTCCCTCCCCGAGCTCCTCTCCTCCTCTGGCTCTCTCGCACGCAACCATCGAGCACTGTCGCCGCCGCCGACGAACACTACCACAGCCATCGCCTCTCCCTCGCCTCTCTGTGATGTCCAGAGGCTCTGCCTCGACGTCGCGGAGCCCCAAGACGCAGCACACACTCGCGGGACGCCCGGAGCGACGCCATCATCCTCATCCATGCCATCGGCCGCCGGAGATCCCCCTCGCCGCCCCGCTTGCTCCGACCCCTCCCCGAGCCCGCTGAGTCCTCCGTTGAGATCGTTGTGAGCTCCGCCACCATTCCCCCTCCTCCCCGCGCTCGTTCCCACACTCTAGCCGCCCTTTTCACCGGGGCCATGAGCTCCTCGTCGCCGGTGATGACGCGGACGAGGCCAGGGCCACCGCAGCTCACTTCCGAGCACGACACCATGGTCCACACCTCACGAGGAGCACGACGAACACACCAGCACCTCCCCTATTGCACTGCAACGTTGAAACGCTCGACGCCCGAACTCTGGCCGCCGCCGTCGTCGTGGTTGCCGTCGCCTCCGACCACCCCAGCACTTCCCGCTTGCCCTGCTAGATGTGCGCGAGCCCCAGCTATGCATAGGACCAAAGCACGGTCGATTTGCTCGACCGTAGGCGAAACCCCAGCCACCCCAGTGCGTCCCCGCTGCGTTTCTGGTCGTCGACGGCGACACTCCGGCGAGTTGACGTGGCATCATCATTAGTGGCTAATGACGCCACTAACTAACCCCATAGCTCACTGACGGATGGGCCCCACTGCTTAATTAACCCTGCTTAGGTCCTGTTTAGACCAAACTAACCCCACAGGCCCCACAAGTCAGTTTGACCTGGCCACGTCACCCATTGACCGGCCCACACGTCAGTGCTGACTTGCTGACGTGGCTGTTGGCCTGACCCCACCTGTTAGCCACACTAGGCAGCACTGGGTCACTGACTAGTGGACCCCACAGGTCAGTTCGACCTGGACCGAGTGCCGTTGACTCGCTCACGTCATGCTGACGTAGTGCTGACGCAGTAATGCATTTTTTGGAGTTAGTTTAATTCTAAATAATTAGAAAATCCAGAAAATTGCCTAAACTTCTAAAAAATCATAGAAATTCAACCGTAACTCCAAATGAAATAAGTTATATATGAAAAATGATTAGAAAAATCCAAAGAATATGAATATGGCATTTTCATGCATGTTTAAGCTACTTAACCTTGCTGTTCATATCAAAACATGATAATGCACTCTATGAATTCATAGTTTGAGTTTGAATTTGAATCTTTGGTTCAAATAAGCTCAAACCCTTATGTTCTTAGCTGCATTAGCCCAAATCACAGCATATTGCCATGTCATGATCATGCGTCATATTGTGCATTGCATTGATCGTATTTCTTCTCTATTTGCAAGTAACCGTTCCCACTCAGTAGACGATGTTTTCGACGACGTGATCGATGACACCGATGAAGAACTATATTATATTCAAAAATGCTAGGCAAGCAAAACCCCCTTGTTCATTCTGATACAATCCCACTCTCTCGCTCCTGCTCTCTTTTACTGCATTAGGACAATAACGATTCATCTGTTGCTTGCTGCGGTAGCTGAACCCCTTTATCCTCTGCATGACCTGTCATTGCCATAGTAAATAGATGAAACCCACTAGCATGAGTAGGAGTTGTTTGAGCCTTGTTGTGCCTACTCATTCATGCTTGTTTGTCATGCCTACCACTCCTTAGAGTTGAGTCAGGTCTGATTCATCAGGGATGAATCAGAGGTGTGTGAACATGTCCTACTGTGTGTGAGCTAAGTGTGTGAACACGATTTGGTAAAGGTAGCGGTGAGAGGCCATGTAGGAGTACATGGTGGGTTGTCTCATTGAAGCCATCCTCAGGAACTGAGTTCTGTGTTTGTGATCCATGAAACAACTACTACCATGCATTGGGCCCTGAAATATGACCCTGCTTGACTTCTTAATCACCCTTGTCCTCTGTCCAGCAGTTGCAAGTAGTTTTTGGTGTTTGTAGTATGCTGGAGGCCGTGCGTAGCACTGACCGGAGGGGTGGGCTGTGATGCGGTAGGCACGTGGCACGGTGTACCTGGCGCCCGTTTGGTGTCTCGGGAACCCTGCACACATTGTTCGGGGCCGTATGTGGAAACTTCGGCCGGACTCCCTGCGGATGGAACCTGAATAGGCGATAAACCTGGACTAGAGACTTGAGTGTTTAGGTAGGTCGTGGTCTACACCCACGTCGGCTTTCACTTGAAGTCTGCCGAGCACATGTCGTGCAGACGCTAAGTGGTGGAAACATGTATGAAGAAGTATACCCCTGCAGGGTTAACATCATCTATTCGAATAGCCGTGTCTGCGGTAAAGGACTTCTGGGTTGCCTATAACAGTTCGTAGACAAGTGAAAGTGGATACTCTAAAATGTGCAAGATAAGCGTGAGTGCTATGGATGGCGTTCTCGTAGGGAGATGGAGCGGATCCATAGTGGTGTATCGATATGGTGAATATGTGGACTCGTGTGCACCACCTCAAAAGAGTTACTTGCAGTCGTAGTTCAGGATAGCCATCGGGTCAAAGCTGGCTTGCTGCAGTTAAAACCCACCATCCCCTTTGTTGATAATGATGCATATGTAGATAGTTCTGATGTAAGTCTTGCTGGGTACATTTGTACTCACGTTTGCCTATTTTATGTTTTGCAGAGAGACTTCAGTCTCACTAGTAGTTTCGCGTGGTCTTCGAGTTTACCTTGTTACCTCAGCTACGATCTTGTGCCCTCGGCAGGATTTGGTAGATAGTCGGGCTTCTCAACCTTTTTCATTTGTAGCTGTCTGTACTCAGACATGTTAAGCTTCCGCTTGTGCTTTGACTTGTATGCTCTAAATGCTGGGTCGAGAGACCCGTGTTTGTAATATCTCGCTCCTCGGAGCCTATTGAATAAAATACTTGAGTTGTAGAGTCATGTTGTGATGCCATGTTGTATTTGCACATATCAAGCATATCGTGTGTATGTTATTGAAATGCTTGGTATGTGTGGGATCTGACTATCTAGTTCTTTATCCTTAGTAGCCTCTCTTACCGGGAAAAGTCTCCTAGTGCTTCCACTGAGCCTTGGTAGCTTGCTACTGCTCCGGAACACTTAGGCTGGCCGGCATGTGTCCTTCTTCGTTCCTGTGTCTGTCCCTTCAGGGAAATATCACGTGGTGTCTACCGGAGTCCTGTTAGCCTTCTACAGCCCGGTTTACCGGAGTCTTGCTAGCCCAGTTGCAACAGCCCGGATTCACTCGCTGATGACCGACACGTTCGTTGCTGGGTCATGTATGCCTGTCCCTGTAAGTTAGTGCCACTTTGGGTTTACGACTAGCCATGTCAGCCCGGGCTCCTTGTCATATGGATGCTAGCGACACTATCATATACGTGAGCCAAAAGGCGCAAACGGTCCCGGGCAAGGTAAGGTGACACTCGTGGGAATACCGTGCGTGAGGCCGCAAAGTGATATGTGGTTTTACATGCTAGATCGTTCTTGCTTTGAGTCGGGGTACTGATAGTTAAAAAACAATAAACATGATCCACACGACTCACATATCTACGAGAAGGTGCGAATGCGCGCTCAGAGATACATACGCTATAGAGCCTGTCGCACCCAAACTTAACCACTGGTCGGCTTACCCGATCAATTTTGATCACAAGGACTACCCGACTAGTATTCGACATGAAGGATCAGCTGCCTTGGTGGTCGACCCAATAATCGACGGATACCATCTTACTCACGTCCTCATGGACGGCGACAGTGGTCTTAATCTAATATACCAGGACACTATCCGTAGGATGGGGATAGACCCATCCAGAATCAACCACAGTAACACCACCTTTGAAGGGGTGATACCAGGCGTCGAAGCCCACTACAGGGGCTCCCTCGTACTGGGGGTAACATTTGGTTCCCCAGGAAACTCCAGAAGCGAAGAACTACTCTTCACCATCGCCCTCCTCCAAAGCGGCTATCGTGCGTTGCTTGGGAGAACGGCCTTCGCCCGCTTCAACGTAGTACCGCACTACGCCTACCTTAAACTCAAGATGCCCGGTCCACGTGGCATCATCACCATTAACGGAAACACAGAGCGTTCCTTATGCGCGGAAGAGTACGCGACGGCTCCAGCCGCCGGACTCTAAGCGGCCTCTAATCCCTGAAAACATGACTGGTCGTTAAGACCACGGACACGGTCAGATGAGTCCGGCAGCCCAGATAATTCTTATCTAGGCACCACACATGTAACCCCATAGAGGACACCAGGGGTTATAGATAATTAATAAAGCCCAATTTTCGGCCTGACCTTATTAACAGGCCACTGTCTTACACTTTTACTATCCATTAGTGATAGCCAACTTTTCGCACGCTTACGTCATACTCTTCTACATGAGTTTTTCTTTTTACAGACACCATTCGTGCGACACCCTCCTAGGACAGGGCACAACAGAGACAAAGGCGCAGACGTGTAGCAGGGCCCCACTTAAAGGTTTCTATTTAGATTAAGCCCCTGTGTAAACCTTCTTTATTGTCTCTTGTTGCTTACACATCCCACGGGTACTACACCCACAGGGGATACTGCCGTTATTGGCATTTCGCCACGACAGACTAATGCACGTACATGGGAACACAGGGTTCATAATAAAGGGTGGTACTCAGCTCAGTATATGTTATAAAGTCTGAATACCTTCAGGAGTGTTCGTCGTCGCGAGTTTGGCCTTATATGCATCAGCTCCGAATCATGTCTGTGGTCAAATGTTGGGTTTGCCCGGCTCCTGGGTTCGCCGCCTTACGTTCCATTCTTATTGGCTAAGGCGGCCAAAGGAGAACTACTGCGATTGTGCCCTGGTTATTCCGGATGTGCACCTCAGTAGAAAAAGCCGAAAACTGACTGTCATGATATAGCGAGAGACTGTTCAACCACTCGAAGACTTATCGGAATCTTTAGGATTCCGCCGCATTAATGAAGGACCGTTTTCCGGTCATGTACACACACGCCCGTATTCGGATGTGCACAAAGGTACCAGGGGCTACATAGTAGCCCCACCGTCAAACTCCTATGGCTAAGTGAAAGTGTTACAACTATATAGTTCGGTTGCCTAGTTCGACGTGCGATCACCTCCTTAATGGACCAAGACGTTGGATCAAGTGTGATTATGCATATTTTTCTCGAACACCCCCGCATTGTATGTGTGGGGGCTGAAGCCAATGACTGCTAACTTTCAGATTACACATATACATAAAAATGGCCACACAGGAGGCACAATAATACTTTTGGGCAAAAAGTATAAATATAACCTCATAATCAAAATAACATTGTTTTTACAATGACACGATTTGTCACTCGAACATGACATTCTTCGAGCATTGAGCCTGTATTAAGCGAGCACCTTCTGCTACCTGCTCCAAGATGTGCTCGGCCGGATCCTGGCCCCCCGCCGGATTCTGGGTCGCAACGACGGTGGCCTCCATATCTGTCCAGTATGCTTTAACACGGGCAAGAGCCATCCGGGAACCCTCTATGCATGCCGACCTCTTCATGGCATCAACCCGCGATACGACACCAAGGAATTGTTGCACTAAACCAAAATAACCGTCCGGCTTCGGCCCCTTCGGCCACAGATGGTCTAGTACAGACCGCATTGCAAGACCGGACAGCCTGTGGAGCTCGGCCACAGCAGCCATCTTCTCACTCAAAGGCAATTTGCGCGTTGGAGCGCTGAACTGCGACCAGAACAACTTTTCCACTTCATCATCTTTTTGATCCTCAAAAAACTTGGCTGCATCAGCCGTACTCTTCGACAAATCCGCATAGGCGTCTGCAGGACTCCAGCGTCGATCTAGAGGAGCGTACTTCGGATCTAAAAATTTCATCCGCAACAAATAGGGGTTTCCAGCCGCGATTTCTCCGGCCTGTCAAAGCTCCTCCCGTGCATCCCTAAGGTTGGAACGCGTCTCCTTGGCTGCATCAAGGGCCTTCTTCAGGTCAGCCTTATTCGCATGATTTTCTTTTTCAAGAAGCTCATACCGGTTGGCGGCGTTTTCTACCTCCACAGCCATTTCGGCTATTCTGTCTTCGCTCCGGCGACGAGCAGCCTATTTGGCTCTCAACTCTTCGGCCGCCTTTAGGGTAGCCGCATTGCTCGCTCGGGCCTGTTCCTTGGCCAGGGCAAGTTCCGCCCTTAGGGCTTCCACGGCAGCAACACCGTCTGCAGTCCAAGCATATAACATTAGCATTATGCCCCTCTCAGTTTTTCCTATAAAAAATAATAAGGAAAGCAGAGCACATACCTTGTGACTCGTTAAGCCGCGCGTTCACCAGTGTGATATCAGCATCAATAGCTCCAATCTGCCTCCTTAGTTCGGCCTTCAACGGACCGGTCGGCTGCCGGATCCTTAGACACCTGCGCATAAATATACCGCAATCATTACTTACACAATATGATCCTCCGTTTGCCGCCTAGGGCGGGCAACCAGAGTCTCAGGGGCTACTACCCATAAGGAGCACACCTAGCGCATGCGTCACAGCTAAAAATTACGTATTTTTCATTACATACCTCAAAGCCTCTGAGCAGGCTCGTAAAGGCTTCATTCAACCCGCTTGTGGCGGAGGAAATCTTCTCGAGCACCATGCTCATTAATGAACGGTGCTCCTCCGAGAGAGCATCTCGCTCCAGAAGGCCCGTCATTGTGTCCGGCCGGACACCAAACTATGTTGGACCCTTCTCATCGCCCCCTGTGGGAGCCGAACGCTCTGGGCTCAGGGCGGCCGAAGGATTAGCTTCTGGCTTCGGCAGATCCGGACTCCTCCGTGACGACACCTCGGGGTCGCCCGCCTCATGAGGCGGAGAGGTTGGTGGGGTCTCACTCTCCATCATCTCCGGAAGGAGATCCCCCGAAGACGAACTCTGTCGAGAAGAGCTGCTAGCCGGACTGCAACGAATGGATCCTGGTTATTGTTCTCGGAGCAAAGCTGTACCTTCGTATTTATGATTAACTTACATCTCGGCTGAGGGCTGGCCCATTGGCGGGCATGCCGCGGTGAGGACGCTCTTTGGGGCAGGGCCCCCTGGTGAAGCTTTCTTCCCCTGTTTGGGCACCTCCATCTCGAAGTCTTTGGAGGCGGCCCTCTTCTTCCCACGAGGGGAGGAGGCCTTAGATTCCCCTTCCCGGCTATCCTCCTTTGGGGAGGTAGCAATTTGCCCGGTTTGGATGCGCAATGTGTGAAGTTCTGCTTCCCTGTTCTTCCCTTCGTCTCTCCCTGAGGGCATTTTGCTTAGCACACGACCAAGCATCTTGGCTATGGTGGGACTTGGCGAGCCTTCGGGAAGTGGCGCCGGACACCTAATTCTCTCCGCCTTGCTGAGCCATTCCTGGCCATAGAGGATTTTCAGATTAACGACTATGACAAAAATAGACGAAGTGTTCGGTTTGTGGGTTACTTACTTGGGTATCTGGGCGATTGCAGCTCAGGCCCGCATATTCAGTGGTATCCGAACACTTTATTTGTGGTCCGAAGAATAATCTACACATCCCTTTTGAGCGTCAGGATGAAGAAGTGCAGAATAGTCCGCGGACCTTCCGGATTGAACTCCCACATCCGGAGAGGCCGGTGTTTGCATGGCAACATCCGTTGGATTAGCATTACCTGAATTATGCTGAGAAGGCTGATGTCCCTCTCAAGAAGCTCCCGAATATGGCTCTGCAGTATTGGTACATAACTAGCAGATCCCCAATCCCGTCCTAGATTGGTCCATGACGCCAGTTGAGAAGGAGGGCCCGGACGGAAGTCAGGGGCAGCCACCCACTTTGTGCCTCTGGGAGCCGTGACGTAAAACCACCTCCGCTGCCATAGATCGGACACCTCTGGGAAGGAGCCCTCTGGCCATGGGGCGTCAGCATTCCTGCTTACTGCAGCACCTCCGCACTCCGTGTGTCGTCCCTCAATCATCTTCGGCTTCACATTGAAGGTCTTGAGCCATAAGCCGAAGTGTGGAGTGACATGGAGAAAAGCTTCACACACAACAATGAACAACGAGATATGGAGGATGGCGTCCGGAGCTAGATCATGAAAATCTAACCCGTAATAGAACATGAGCCCTCTCACAAAGGGATCAAGGGTGAATCCCAAGCCGCGGAGGAAGTGGGAAAGAAATACGACACCCTCGTTGGGCTCGGGAGTAGGGATGACCTCCCCTGGAGCAGGAAGCCCGTGCTTGATGTCGGCGGTCAGATATCCGACCTCCCTAAGCTTCGCAATATCCTCCTCTGTGACCGAGGAGGCCACCCACCGACCTTGAAGGTCGGGTCTGGACATGGTTAAGGATCTGAGGTGCTTGAGTGGTGTAAAAGGCGCAAGAGTGGTGTGAAAGAGGGATAGGCCTCGGCCCCTTTATATAGGGGGTGAATATCAAGCGTCCTCAGCGTAACCGCTCGGGACTTACCTAAAAACACAGAGTCATACCAACAGACGTCATTCGGACGCGTGCACCTATATTAATGGAAGATCCCGCGCTAAGGGGAGCACAATCCCTGCTCGGGCAAGGCGTGCCAGTAAAACCGCCTCGCAACATGTATCGTGGGAGGCCAAGTAAAACCGGTTCGTGTTGGGCCGGGCCACGATGCAGGAGCACGCCGTGCAAGAATTGCGAGTAGATCAGATTTATGAAGTGCTATGCTGTGAAGATTATCTTGCAGATCCGGACACGGTTCAAGTGTTCGATAAATACTTTGGAGTATTCGAAGATGGAACCTCCCTTGCAATGCCGAAGATAGAACTGCGCGCCGAACTCATCGTCATTGAAGCCTGGTTCAGGGGCTACTGAGGGAGTACTGGATTAGGGGGTATCTGGACAGCCGGACTATATACTCTGGCCGGACTATTGGACCGTGAAGATACAAGACTCAAGACTTCGTCCCGTGTTCAGATGGGACTCTCCTTTGCGTGGAAGACAAGCTTGGCGATCCGGATATTATATTTCCTTCTTTGTAACTGACCCCATGTAAACCCTAGCCCTCTCTGGTGTCTATATAAACCGGAGGGTTTAGTCCTTAGGGAGAGAATCATAATCATAATAGGCTAGCTTCTAGGGTTTAGCCTCTACGATCTCGTGGTAGATCAACTCTTGTAATACCCATATCATCAATATCAATCAAGCAGGAAGTAGGGTTTTACCTCCATCGAGAGGGCCCGAACCTGGGTAAAACATCGCGTCCCTTGCCTCCTGTTACCATTAGCCTTAGACACACAGATCATGACCCCCTACCCGAGATCCGCTGGTTTTGACACCGACACCCTCTAACGTTCCGGTAGGCCAGTCGCCCTATATCTTTGACTTGCCCACACACACAATTTCAATGGCTGTCTTCATCGATCTCGCACCCACCCACTTGATCCTCTCTTCGACTCTATCGATAGCTATGACCCCTCCCTCTTTTCTCATGGATTGCATGCAAAATTTTGTTTGAGATGTCATCGACACAAATTCCCACAAATAATTCATGAAATCAACCCCCACCCCACCCCCACCCCCCACCCCCCCAAAAAAACACTCACGAACACAGTTTGTATCTCTCACACACACCCACTTAGGTGGGGGATGTGCACGAAGAGAAGAGGTGCATGCACGGCGCACGTACTCCCGTCTCTTTCCCAACCACACCCGCTCGGGTACACGGTGGAGCTCATTTACAGTCTGAAAAAGGCAGCCCATGTGGTAATTTGGCACGTGTACTGGCTGTCCACTTGGTGGAGGGAGGATCGTCTACCACGGGTGAACAAACAAATTGCGACTTGACGCATTATTTTAAGTTAAAAAAAGAGGCAAACCATGTGGGGCCTACCTTAGAGGCAAGGCTCTATACACTGGAGTACTTTTGATGTGTCCCATCAACTCGCAGAATGAGAATGAAGCTCTGCTTAGTATGTTGTCTCCCCATGCAGGCGCGGTGGCTCATAGGATGAGGTGAAGCTTGCTCTGCCTTACGCCCGCTCCCTCGCCCATGCGCGCGGTGGCTCGCAGGACGAGGAGAAAAATTTACTACTCCCTCCGTTTACTCCTCGTCCCTACTACCTTGGTTATAGAGATTATATCATATTGTTTGGAATATATATGTCCTTTAGTAGATTTCAATATGAACTACTAGTACATACTCCAAACACTGATGTATATAGACGTATTTTAGAGTGTAGATTCACTTATTTTGCTCCATATGTAGCACTCTCCCTCGTCCCTCGACCCTCGCCCACGTGGTGGACGTGCAGCAATTCATTCGGTCTCATATAGACAGAACGATATATACTGCACTACCATTATTGCTCGACTTCCCTAAGAGGCGAAGAGCCAATCGCCAGGTTAATATTTTGGAGATGCCAAGCGCAAGGTTATAGGAGAACGAGTAGTAGGTGCCGCGTCATTTATAAATAAAGTTTTTTTCTTGATGCACGTCGCAATATGATAGGTTCATATGGAGAGAAAAGAAAACCGCTCCACTATATACATAGTCGACGGGCCAGCCTACACGGTTGCTTCTTTGGGTTGCTCTCTTCACACTCTCGCACAAAACAAGCTGTGGCCACATCTCTAACATCTCAGGCGGATCACGTCCGCCGGGGAAGGTGTGGATGCTTAGTGTAGATCTTGTGCGCCGTCGCGACGGGCGAAAACCCACTGTCGGCACGGCCCGATCAGGGGTCCCCGCCGTTCTCTCTCACAAAGAAAGTGAGGTTGCCTTCGTCCCTTGCTCACTGCCGCGACGTGGGCAGTTGATGCCTCCCGCCGCCCTCCTCAAGGTTGAGCTATGTCCCTCAGGTACAACTCCCTTTACAGACGGCTTGCACCACTGCTCCAGCTGCCCACATCACTCCCTGTGGATATTTTTGTACTTCTTTGCCCCGCACATACCTCTACTGGCTTCTACATACTGTATTTGTGATGAGTTTATGTCTCATCAACTAGTCCAAGTAATCTTATTCTAATCACGCTTCTTCAATTTCTTTGCCACAGGGATGCTCATCTTGATTTTGGTGAAACTGCACAAAATGATCCGATGGTCAAAAGGTTGCAAACTTCATTTATTAGGAAGCTCGAACGTTGCCAGCAAATTGAAGCCTGGTTAGGGTTCACGGTTAAAGGGCTAGTGACTGCATGGATCGTATTTTTTCTTTACCTGCCTCTGTTCCAAAATAAGTGTCAACTTTAGTAGTAGTACAACTTTGTACTAAAGTTTGCACAAAGTTGAGACACTTATTTTGGAACGGAGGGAGTACATATTTGCTATGATCTATCAATCATTGAGATGCAATAGCATGCATGTTAGTGTCCTTTGTATTTGATGAAATGTTGCAACTGGCAACCTTGGACGCAAGATACATGTAATAGAAGCTGGAAGCTTCATAGCATTGTACAAATTTATCTCGCTGATAAATTACAGTACGTACTATACTAGTACTTCCTCCGTTCCTAAATATAAGTCTTTGTAGAGATTTCACCATGAACCACATGCGGATGTATATGGATGCATTTTAAGTGTAGATTCATTCATTTTGTTCCGTATGTAGTTCACCTAGTGGAATCTCTACAAAGACTTATCTACTAGTAATAGCTAGCCCCCACTACTAGGAATTCTCTATCCTCTCCTTGAGCCACATCATCAAAATTAATGTAGTCGTTAGATGAACTAAATCAGTCCATAACAGCCGTCTGATCTAGACATTGAGAGGCTCCGCACTAAGCCACATGCAAGCATGCAGAAATACCGTGGCATGCATGTGAGTGGGTTTTAAATCACATCAACATGTCTGCATGCAAGCATGCACTGGTAGCATGCATGTAAGTGAGCTTTTAAGTCCCATTAACATGTCAAAAAGAAAAATATAATCCCATTATGCAGTAGGAGTTGGCTGATCTTTTTTCTTTACGTGGGATGATCTAAATGATGATGGGAGTTTATTTAGTTTGCCTACCACATTTGTCATGCGGTTATAGAGTTTTATTTTAGTTCTATGAAATCAATAATTTTGCGTAGAGAGATATACGGCTGTTCCGCGACAACGCACGGGACTCATCTAGTAATATTTAGGAACAGAGGGAGTACTATGTAAAGAGTTAGGTGTCGCACGGTGATAGTGTGAGGTGGGCCATGTAATCACTGAGCCTGTGTGTTTTCACTGCTCTTGCACTCCTCCGCTGTAAGAATGGAGAAAATTGTAATCTAGTAGTACCTCCTTTCGCCGAAAGCGTGGGACATCCAGCAGTCCTACCACCTCTGTAATAAAGACCAATGAGCCATCAAATCACATAGACCCAGCAATAAGTTGGACGGACGAAGCAACCATCACTCTTCTACTAGTGAGAGGTCGTGTCCGCTCTGTCCGGGCATGAATGCGGCACCGATTCTTTGGAGTGGCACTGACCGTTCCGGGCGGGAAGCGCGCGCGGGCGATGGAGGGGCTTTGGGTGGGCCAGGCTAGTCAGGAGCGGGCGTGGCAGCTATCCACATGTCCCTACCGGACACGCCCGGAAACGAGAGGATGCACCGACTCTCGCGGCTAAAATCGTACACTACACACCATCTCTCTGTAGAAGTAGGTCGATCTGTTGCTCTCTCTAACACACACATGCTGTTAAACACACACACACACACACACACACACACACACACACACACACACACACACACACACACACACACACACGCGCACCTTGGTCCCGTTGCACCTTCTAACGTGACTTATTACACCTAGGCGGAGGGAGTAGTAAGTATACGAGATACGGTGGCACACTGACTTAAGTATACAAGTGCCCAAAATTGTGTGCATGTTATAATAAGGATTCACTTAAAATAGTACGTGAGCGAACGGAGGGATCAATTGGACAGTGTTCCCGAGCAGTAGCGAGATGTGTGAGGTAAGATACACCGCTGGCGCTTTTAATTTTTCTTATTAATTTGTTTGTTTCACCCACTGACTGGTGGGACCCAACGTACTACGTGGAAAGAGGTAAGGTGACTAAGGTTGCATTATTTCTGCACCACTATGGATAGTCTTACCACCAAAGCCACATGACACGATTATGATTGAAATCCCAATGACTCCCACACACACACAAAAAAACACGGCATGCTTGACACACGAATGCAGGAATGTATAAAAGGTTATTTTCCTCTCGTTGAACATAACGGGAGGGTTGTGTAGCTGGTTAGCCTGTTCGCTCATCAAACTTGAGGTCCCGGGTTCGATAACTACACTTGAGCATAATTTGTGCCAGGAGGATTCTTTGACTGGTCAAAATGGATGGATACGGAGCTATACGATCTCGTAGTGATCTTATAATCACCTCATGACGTATAAGCTGCAGCCTCGGCGCTTGTTTCTAGGGTTTGCATGCTTCACACTCTCTCTCCAATATATATACACGTTGGAGCCTCAGCGCTTGTAGTTGCTCTCTTCACACTCTCTCGCCCTCTCCAGATCTAAACAAGACTTCGTTGGCTTCTCTCTCCCCTCACTGCTTCTCAAAGAGCCGGTAGGATCCGTCCGCCGGGAAGGGAAGGAGGCTTAACGATGTCACCGTCGGCGAGGGAGGGAATCCACTACCGGCACAGCTATTCACTTTCACCTAGCGGCGGCGCGGGAGGGCCTCCGACCCCTTCTTCTTCACCGCCATCCCGTCGCCCACCGAACCACGCCCCAAGAACCTTAAGGTATAATTTACTTACTCCACATGCATTGCTCTAGCTGCATGTATACCATGAATCTAGGACGTGGTTCAAAGAGGAAAGGAGTGGGGGAAAGTAGTGGGAAAATTTGTATATAGCATGAATCTAGGACGTGGTTCAAAGAGGAAATGAAGGGGGAAAGTTGTATAACATGAATCTTGAATCTAGGACGTGGTTCAAAGAGGAAAGGAGTGGGGGAAAGTAGTGGGAAAAGTTGTATATAGCATGAATCTAGGGCGTGGTTCAAAGAGGAAATGAAGGGGGAAAGTTGTATAGCATGAATCTAGGACGTGGTTCAAAGAGGAAAGGAATGGGGGAAAGTAGTGGGAAAAGTTGTATCGCATAAATCTAGGACGTGGTTCAAAGAGGAAAGGAAGGGGCGAAAGTACTAGTACAAACTGGCTATCCAGCACCTATGTTGGTCGAAAAGGGAAAACAATGACAAACGCAGTACGCACATCTTTAACAAACTGATCTTTTGTTTTGGTGTACAAGGCTGTAGAGTTTGAGCAGGACTAGAATTGCTGTGCTCACATAGGGAAAGGTGTCTAAAGATAACAAAACTAGGACCAACACAAATATGCTCCTTGGTTTTTTGTTCTTTGTTGCAACAGACTGTGCATGACCACAGTACATCGGTAGATGCACATGGTGCTGGTGCATCCACTGTCCCGTGCAACTCATTAGCTGTTGTTAATCTAAGGCCCTGTTTGGTTAAAAACTCCCTAGTCCCTACCTTCTTGGTTCCAGGGACTAAACATGGACTAGAGGTTATTAAATGACATGCTAAAAGACCATGTTACCCCTAGTAATGAACTAATAGAGACAAGGTGTGATGCGTGGCAGGGGCAACTATTGGAAAAAGTCCCAAAAAGACTCCCTTGTTTGCCAACATGGATAGATTTTATTGTTAATATAATCTCTATGTTAATATTAATTAATGCCACCGTTTGAGAATTGCTACTGTCTTGCTTTATTTCCCGTTTAGATAAGGTAGATGCTTCTTTTTGTTGGCTTCTGTGTCATCCACCGTTATTGACCACTAATTGTTTCCTTTGCACCTCTGTGTAAACAAGGTTATCTACTTCACCTTGTTGCCATTGTGACCTTTTGTTGCACTGCACAAAACACTTTTGTTTTAAGAGTGTTTTGTGTAGTTCAACCAAAATGTCACACCGACAAACGTTGCTTGATTGCTTGATCTTAGTGGAACTGCACAAGAGGAGATCTTACTTCCTATCCGTGTTGGCAAATTTAGTTCAGATCTTCTTCTTGTGAGTTGTTTGAATTCCACATCATGAGAGGTCAGTACTAGCCTTCTTTCACATGATTCTGCAGTGTGCTTTCATATGTTGTGCTACTTGTACGATAATGTTGCTTGATTTTAGTGAACTGCACAAATGGAGACAAGACTTCCAATTTGTATGTACACCGTAATATACCATTGAGGTAAGATAAGGACATTTCACAACTTTTGGTCTGTATTTTGCCACTTTCATCAGAAAATTAAGTTTAGTACTATACTTGTGCTCCCTAGTTGACATGCCAAATCTTACATTAAAGGCGAAGCTTGTCTGTTATTGAACCAAGTGATGAAGGGGAAGAACAAGCGGAAGAAAAATAAAAATCAACTCCCGGTGCTGTAATGAAGCACTTGAATTGTGATGACACAAGTAATGATATAGTTTTGCATCTTAATTTATTGCTATGGCTGGAACGAGCAATTGTTTTGCCACTGATTTGATGCCACTCTTAATGTGATACGTAATTATCTCTACTTGTGCAAACAGGGATCTTTTTGAAGATACCATATATTTTAGTGGAACTGCACAAGAAGATGTTGGAAACATTAAACTAATTGAGGAGTATATAGTAAGCATGGCCACCACCGTACATAGCAACAGATGGTTCCGGAGAAGTATTTCATCTGTATGCTCTACACAATAAGCCTCCTAACAAAGGTTGGTACTCGCCCACTGATTTCATCCATATGAGTGAGCTTTGTCATCTCTATTGGTGTTGTGCTACTGTTTAGATACTGTCATGAAAAAGTGGTATTGTCCTTGTGAAGTGCTTCATCTGTGCTATTTTAAATATTTCCTTTCCTTTTTTTGAGCAAACAGGATTCTAGCATTTAGTAGTCCTCTTGATTTTGCACAACTGGATCATCTTCCTCTGAATAAGAATATGGAGTACGTGAAGTGACTAGTTCCGATTATGCCAGGATGAAGAAGCCATGTCTATCTTCTCATCAGAAGGAGCAGTTCAAGGATGGTTACATTACTCCCCACAAGACCAAACTAACTTCAGCTCAGAAGGACTGACAAATCTCCATTTTTTTTGCTGTGATGCACGAGTACAATGTTGTTCTAGGATTCTTTCTGGTGAGTTCCATTTTTCGAAAAGTGTGCTCTACATGGACCATGTAGCTAGTTGCCTATTTAAACTGTCAATTCATAGTACAGTTTGCTTTATACTAATCACTTTTTTTGTATTTGTGCAAACAGGGGTGCTCAGCTTGATTTCAATGGGAACTGCACAAAATGTCCATGAATACATCGAATCATTCATTTCCACCACAAGAAAGGAGGTGCCGATAAGTTCAAGGCGTTGCAACATATAAGGGAAAAATCATACAAGCTACGCGCGAATTTGGTTGATTTTGGTGGAACTGCACAAAAAGAACAGCTGGGTTATTTAGCACGAGGTGCCATGTCAATGTACGAACTTATGGCAACCCTGCCCATTCCACAACGTAGGCATTTGATATTTTGGAATGGGACAACCTTTTCAAATTTTGCTCATTGATTTTAGCAAGACATGTGTTTGATATTTTCGAATGGGACGCCCTTTGCTGTCATCAGCGTCGATCAATTTTTTCTTTATTCTTTAGTTGTGAAGTAAATATTGCCTCTGACATGTGAGTCGCTGAGATGCATAATCATCGATTGTTTTGAATGTTCTCTATGAATTTCCAGCCCTGTGTGCTTGATTGCAATGTACATAAACGCTAAAAAGCTGCTCAAACTCTTTGCACTCCTTCTGTTCCTTTTTACTTTGCACGTTGTGAAAGTGCATACTTTTTTGTATAAGATTGGTCAAAGTAGAGATACTTTGACTGCAGACAAAACTTGTATGCAGACTAGAAAGGACTGGAGGGAGTACATGTGAAACTGCTGCAAACGAGGTGATCACCCTGGGAATAATGCTAGTACGTATTGTTTTGCATGTTCATCCAATGCCGTGATCTGAATTGAACTAATCAGAATAAATTCATTCATACACTTTGTCGGATTTCATATAAACATGCGGATTTCATTACATTTCATACATTCTTCAACTAAAAGGTGCGCTAGAGGTATAATTAATTAACGAAGCTTCCCACATGTGTCCGGCCGAGTTTAGCGAAGCTTGATGACTTAGCTGCAGTGCGATTCGTGAATGACATGTGGCCTGTTGGGCCCCCGTGTCAGTCAGCCAACTGCACAAGCAGTTAAGTAGAAGCAACGTTCTTCTCCAACACAGCTCTCCGACTCCACGTCGCCGCCAAGAAGCTAACCGGCCATCAATGGTCAACCCGCCTAGCTTGGCTTCAACCGGAGGGTAGCAGCGGTGGCTTTACTTGGACCCGAGTGGCGGCAACCTACTGTGTTCTACTCTTCCTTGTTTTTTGTGTGGCGCGGCCTCGTTGGCAGCGGGGCGGGGCCTCAGCGGAGCCGGCGATGTCCTCTGTCTCGTTGCCGGCGGGCGGCACCTCGGCGGAGCCGACGGCGTCCTCTGCATTGTTGTTGGCGCCGCGGGGCATCGGCAGAGCAGGGCCTCGTCGACACCAGCAGAGCGGGCACTCATCGGAGCTGGCATTGTCCTCTGCCTCGTCCTCGGTCTCGCCAAACAGCTCCTCGCCCGCTTCATCGCCCTCATTGTAGGCGGCCACAGCCTCCGCCACTCGCATGTAGTACCACCAGCGCTTGAGGCGGCCATCGCGGGCGGA
The DNA here is from genome assembly GCA_021437245.1 of Aegilops speltoides. NCBI lineage: Eukaryota > Viridiplantae > Streptophyta > Magnoliopsida > Poales > Poaceae > Aegilops > Aegilops speltoides. The sequence continues at coordinate 424,838,581 of CM038141.1, read as the reverse complement.
GCGACACGAGTCGAGCAGCGCCTTCTGCCCCGCCCGCTCAACAGCGATCTGCTTCTCCGCCTGCAGGTGCTCCTAGAGGAGATGGTGGTTGTAGGAGGTGCCGACCTGTGCCTCCCGGAACTGCTCCTCACGCATCTGCCTCATCGTGTCCATATATTGGGAACGGGCCTCACCGATGGTCATGGTGCAATGCACCAGCGAGCATGGCACGGAGGGGGGGGTTGGCGCCGGATCGTCGACTACCATGTTCTCCATTGGGACGTTGTCGTCCTCCGGCTGCCTGCCGTCCAGCCGGTCGGCAGCAATGGTTGCCTGTCGGCCAGCCGGTCGGCAGCAATGTGTCGTGGGGAACGAACACCTATGGGGCAGGGCCCCTTTCTGGTCCGGCAAGGGCGGAGGCGCCTGAAGAGCGGTCGGCGAAACGCGAGGATTTTACCCAGCTTCGGAGCTCTCCGAGAGATAAAACTCCTCTGCTGCTTTGTGTTTCTATTCTGTTCTTCTTTGGAGAGCGTAAGTATGTTGTAGCCGAATGATGAACCCCTTCTCGTGCGCATGGGCCTCCTTTTATAGTCTAAAAGGGTCACCGACGGTGGCAGCGTAGAGAGGGGTAAAAGCGTAAAAGCGGGGTTGGTACAACCGCTACCAACATGTCCCATACCTAACTCGGCGGCAGGGGACAAGGGCATTTAATGCCCGTCCGGTGCCAAACAATGCAAGCGACCGTTAGGCGCCACCGATCGCCACGATGGCCTTCTAGTCATCTTCACTTGCCACCTCGCATAGCGCTTGGCTGCACAGACTACCCGCCACATGAACCAGGAGGCGACCTGCGGCGACACGTCGTCGGATCTTATTTGGGCGTGAAGCGCAGTGGTAACCGCGCGGCAAGCGCCTTGCCGCAGTCGCTGTCTTGTCTCACCCGCAAGCTTGTCGCTCGCCGGCCTTGCCGGGACGCGCGGCGCGTCACGGCAAGTTCTTCATAGTGCCTCGGTTGGCCTTCCCGGCAAGCTCCTCTTGCCGGGGTCTTGTTCTTCCCGGCAAGCTCCTCTTGCCGGGGCCTTGTCTTCTCAGTTAACACTTTGTTCTTGAATGGCAGTAATGGGAATGACAAAGGATCTTGGCGGACGCCCGGCAAGCCTTGCCGCGGGACGCTGCGACTGCCCGTGTACAAGTTCGGGGCACTAAGGTACCCCTACCTTAGTACACCGACAGAGCCCGAACTGGGCCATACGGTGCGGCGCTGTTGGGCCAGGCCCAAAACAGGGCACGGGCACACGCGGCCTGGGTCCACACTAAATCTGACTCCGTATCCACCGCGCCCTCCCGTAACGGCACGCGTCAATCACGGCGTCGTGGGAGAGATCGTGGGCAATTCTTAATTCAGAAATGCGTACGTTCGCCTCCCCTGTTTATAAGCGAGAGGAACAGGGCGTTCCCCACCTTCGCCACTTGCGGTTCCTTCCTCCGAAGCTCCGCCGCTCCCCTTCGCTTCCCAAGCCGAAAGAGAGCAGCGCTCCACCGCCCGTCGCCGCTGTCGCCCTCAACACCTTCGTGCTCCTCCGCCGCTTCTGCCATGGCTCCGAAGACCGGCAAAACGCAATCGAGCCTAAAATCGGCCGGCGTTGCGGCTTGAGGCGCTGCATAAGGCGAGTGCTTCCCCGAGCTCACCCGAAGGCTGCCAAGGGAGGAGTTCTACCTCTTCGGTCGACGGAGACGCGCGCATCCGCGCCGCCGGTGCTCTTGCGAAGCTTCCGTCGGCGGTGCCCAAAAGGGTACTATTTCTTTCGGTGTTCTTCTATTGTGGGCTCTGCCCACCTTTTTCTGATTTCTTACGTGACATCATGAATACCTCGGGTTTCATCTTCTTGATTTCACCCCCAGCGCCGTTCGACAATGGCGGTTTCGCACACCTCTGCGAGAACTTCGTTGGCATCCACCCAAGTGTTGCCGACGATGTCATGCGGCAATTCTTCGTTGGCTTGACGGAGTAGCGATCAGCGCCGACGAGCGAGCTCCTCACCAGCGACACCACCGGCGGCGAGATGCGGTACATCGCCAGCCAGGGCCAAAGAGGCAGCGGCCGCCGCCCTGGGTGAGTTTGGCTTCCGTTGGAGGCAGAGGCGGCGGCGGCAAGCCTTGCCGACCGGGAGGACCTTGCGGAGAGGTTGTTGGCGAGGGAGCCCGAGGCGGCGAGCGAGCCCGCCGAGGGCGCGAGCGGCCAGCCGTCTTCGAGCAGCTTGCCGCAGGCGGAGCCCCCAGCGCAGCCCCAATTCCAGCCAAGAAGGCGCCTCCGTCGAGTTGGAGATACAGCAGGGCGGCAAGCAGGCCAACACATCCGCGTTGTGGGACGCGCTCCACCGCGGAAAGTACCGTTGCTTTGAGGCGTCTCGAGCCGTCTGCAATCTGGCGGCGAGTCTTCCGGGCTGCCACGCCCGATCCTGCCGCAGCTCCCGGCAAACGTCCAAGGGAGCCTACTCCTCCGCCACACCGCACGGAGAGGGTACCGGACTTCGACCTCTCCGCGCTGAGCTCCGATGATGATGAAGAGGAGGAGGAGGAGTAAGGCTTTTTTTTCCTTGTTGTACTTATCTTTCTTTGATCTTTGTTGTTTTCTTGTCTTGCATCTGATCTGCTTCCCTCTGAATCCTTGTTCCATTTGCAGGACTCTGGCCGAGAGAGCGGCGAAGAGGGCCAAGGTCCCCGTGGTTGTCATCGAGGACGATCCTGCCGTGATGGCAGAAGACACGTCTGAGACTACCTTGACGGACCCGGTTCCTTCTCCTCGGGGCCCCCCCAGCTGGCCCAGCGTAAATGTTTGGTTCACTTCCTGTTGTGGGGCGCGCATGGGTGCTTCTTCTTTTGCTGACATCTTGATTGCTGATTCGTTTGTGTAGGAGCAGAACAAGCCCATCGAGAACAGCGAAACCGCCGGAGTCTTATGCCGACTATGCCGCCAAGGCGATTCCCCGACAAGGGCGCTCCCGACAAGGAGAGGTCCCGGCAAGGATGGAACTAGTGAGCCCTTGGTGGAGGAGCCCATAGTCCTGAGCCCAAAGATAGGTAACCTTCCTTGTCGGAAATCTTCCATTGGGTTCTTCTTCGATCTTCTTTTGGATCTTTGCTTGACTTTTCCTTCCTCTTCCTATCCACAGATCCCCTCTACAAACCCGATGGGCGAGGCCACCGGCAAGGAAGGCGCCTTGCAACAATCTTGAAAACGCCCTTGTTGGCGAGAAGAGGCAGTGATGAACCCGCCGACGAAAAAGCCGCCAAGGCTGCGGCGCGAGGAGCTGGCGAGGGTCTGCGATCGTCTTGGCGACCGGAGGTGCGGGGCGCAAGGCGCTGCACCGACCCGCCGACCCCTCCGCCCGCTGATGCAGCGCCGGGCTCGAGGAGCCCAGCCAGCGCCTACTTGAAGGCCGGGCGTATACATCAAGCTTCCACAGGCGTCGAGCTCGGGCGCCCGGTTGAAGGAGAGAGTTTGTGCGAAATACTTGCCTCTGCTGGGCTGGCAGTGGTTGACGTGCCAAGCAGCAGCAGTGGCGAGTCCGAGGAGGAGCAGTTGCTCCGAAAGTTGGTGTCACTCTACCGCGGCCGGCAAGCGAAGCTTGAGTCTCGGGAAGAGCTTGTCGCGCGGGCGGGAGTCGACATAGAGAAGCATCGCGGAGGAGCTCAAGAGCCGCAACGGAGGCCCTCCGATCCATTGCGGAGGAGAGGGAGCAACAGCGAAGAAGGCGTTCATCTGGAAAAGGCTGAAGCCGAGGAGCAGCGAGCTCGCCGCCGAGGAGATGTCGAGCGTGAAGGTGGTGACCGAGAAGAAGGTTAATCTGGACAGCCACGAGGAAGAGCTCGACGCACGGGAGCAATCACTTGGCGGGGCACTCAAGGAGGCGAAGGATGCCGCCGCAGCTGCTGAGGCCGCCAAGAAGGAGTTAGAAGTGAAAGTGGCGCAGCTGGAGGCGGATGTGGGAAAGAATAATGAAGATCTTGCCGCACTCCAGCGCGAACGTGAGAAGGATGCCCTTGCCCATGGAGATCTGCAAGTTCAACTTGCCGACAAGATCAAGGCGAAACGCCGCCAAGGACTCGGCGCTGATCTGGGCTGAAGCTAGCCACCTTAGCGGAGGCGCCGGGCGCCGCCAAGAGGCGAGAGGATGAGTGAAGAAAGAGATCAAAAGACGCGAGGAGCTGCGGCGAGGGCCGCGAGACTCAGAACACCTTCAAGGCCACGGTGGAGCTCGGATGGAGGGCCTCGTCAACATCGCTGCATCCATCGACGAGGAGCTGGCGGAGCTGGACTTGGCGGGCTTCGGGTACTCCACCGACGAAAACCTCCAGCCCAGTGCCAAGCTGACTCTTTTCTTCAAGGGCGTGGTGACGGCTATCGGTGTCAAAACCGGCGGATCTCGGGTAGGGGGTCCCGAACTGTGCGTCTAGGCGGATGGTAACAGAGGCGAGGACACAATGTTTTTACCGAGTTGAGGCCCTCTCGATGGAGGCAATACCCTCGTCTGCTTGATTAATATTGATGATATGGGTAGTACAAGAGTAGATCTACCACGAGATCAAGGAGGCTAAACCCTAGAAGCTAGCCTATGGTATGATTGTTGAGATGTAATGTTGTGTCCTCTGGGACTAAAGCCCTCCGGTTTATATAGACACGGAGAGGTTAGGGTTACAGTCGGTTACAATGGTAGGAGATCTACATATCCGTATTGCCAAGCTTGCCTTCCACGCCAAGTAAAGTACCTTCGGACACGAGCGAGTCTTCAATCTTCTATCTTCGTGATGCAGGAGTCCGGCGGATATTGATAGTCCGGCTATCCGGACACCCCTAGTCGAGGACTCCTCGGTAGCCCTGAACCAGTCCTCAATGGCGATAAGTCCGGCGTGCACAATGTTCGGCATTGCAAGGCGGGTTCCTCCTTGAATAATCCGGAGAAGATAATGAACACCGGGATAGTGTCGGCTCGCAAAATAATTTCCACATTCCAGCGTAGAGAATAAAATACACATTAGTTCAATCTGTGGCGTATTCATGGCGTGATATCACACCGCAGCCAAGCCCTCGTTTGAGTCGTTTTTATTATTCCGCCTTAGCACGTTTAGCGAAGCGGTTTCCTTGGCACGTCCTGTCAAAGCAGAGATCGTGTTCCCTTTTATTCCAGGATCCTCATCAATACGTGCGTGGGTAACCCAACCATTCCGTCGCCGCCTCCCTCTATCGAAGGAATTTCAAGCGGTCCGGAGGCGGCCCTTGGTATTATTCCCTTTATAAGAGGACCAAGGCCTGTCCTTGTCTTTCAACCTCGCATCGAATCTTTCCTCTACTCCCAGTTCCAACACCAAGAGCTTCAGACTCGAGCGCTTCGGATCTACAGCAATGTCCGGCTCCGACCTCTAAGGCCGGTGGGTGCCCTCCTCCGTCACGGAGGAGGACATAATGAAGTTGCGTGAGGCCAAGTACACAGCCTCTGAAGTTGCGCTGAGTTGCCTGCCCTGGGCATGCCGTGCCAGCCCGAGCCCGGCGAATCGTCGTTTCGCATCTCACCTCCGTCGGGGATTAGGCTTCCAGCGGATCCTTTCGTGAGGGCTCTGTTCTTCTGGGCTGGACTTCCGACTTGGCTCGAGTCCATCCTCCATATCTCCGCATTTATCATCGTCTGCGAAGCCTTCCTCGCGTCATCCCCGCTTCGGCTGTGGCTGAAAACATTCAAGGTGGGCGAAGATTATCGAGGCGTCAAGCGGAGTGTGGCGGGCGACCATAAGCAAGAAGGTCGATGCCCGTGGCTCGAAGGTTCCTTCAAGAGGAGCGAGGATTGTGGCGGCGAGGTGGTTCTACATCACGCTCCAAGGCGACAGCGAAGCCGCCGCCCTCCTTCGCCGGGACCTCCACGGCAACTAATGTCGTGGGTCGACCATAGGGCTCAGCGGGGGCCGTCCAGAGGGCGTGCCCGCCTTTGGGCAGGATTCGCGACCTCCAAACAAGGGAAATCGGCTGGTCAAGGTGATGCAAGTCATGCTAGTCGAGCACCTCCTACCCTGCAAGCGTCGTCCTCTCCGTCTATGGGAGTTCAATCCGGAGGGACCTCGTATTCTCCAGCATTTTATGGGCGCGACACCCATGGAGATGTACAAGCTGTTCTTGGACCCGAGTGGCGTGTCGGATTCGGCGAGGACGCAGGCTTAAGCCGCGATCGCCGGATACTCGGGTAAAAGTAGCTCGAGCTCGGACATTCTATCTGTATGCCTTTCAAAGATCATCTCCTAACCCTTTTATTCTTTACGAGGAATGGGTGGCGCGATCAAGGCTGATAAGGTGTCCGCCCCCTCCCGAAGACCGCCTTGGAGCCCGTCTTTGGTCGAGAATGTTGGAGGTTTAAGCCCACGAAGGGGCGACGGGGAGATAAAGGACCTAATACTTCGTCCAAAGGGGCGACTGAAGAGGAGGGAACCAAGGATCCCTCCCTTCAGAAGGAGAAGAGGACCGCCTCCGAAGATCCGGAGGTCCCAGCCCCTAAGCGTGGGAAGAAATCCCCACCGGGGGGTCCGGCGTCCGGGAGAATCGGACGCGCAATCATCGCCAGGACCAGCCCTCCGGTGAGCCGTGAGTATGAAAGAAAAGTTTAATGAGGAAGTACCTTCGTTTTTGCTACATGAGTAACCGAGATATTTATATCGCGGTTCGGATCTGCGGCCGTCTCGAGATGAGTTAAGTCCTTGGGGATCTTCTTAGGAGATGATGGAAGCGTCGCCTCCGTCTGCCGTGCCGCCAGATGATGCAAGCGAGCCGAGTGTCGTCATGGAGGGTGTCCCGAGTCGGAGGGGCCAAAGTTCAACACCCACGAGTCGGCGGGATAATGAAGAGTTTGCTTGAGAAGGCGTCCATTTGAGAAGATCACCGCAGCGTTAATCGTCGCGGTGGTTGGAAGGATTTAAATCGGCCAAAGCGGATCGCATACCCTGAGCTTCTTGGCGGGATTTGAGGTATCTGAAAATGATGCACCTTTATCTTTTAACAGTTACGCATATAAAAATCGCCCTGTATAGATAGTAGCCCACGAGACTTGGTAGGTTGTCGAAGAAGACAGCGTGCGAGGATCAAAATCGAAACATCTCGGGTAGTGAATACCGCCGTTACGATCGGTGGCGGATAGTCCGAGGCCAGCGGATGATCGGTTTGCGGCCGAGTCGAATCGACAATGGACATGGCGAATCTTGACATCGCACTTGTCAATCAGCGACTTGCGAGTCGCAAGGTAAAAAATTCCCGCAGCGGTTTATTGAGTGGGTTAAAGCCCTCCTCGATAAGTTATATGCTGTTTATCTGAGACGGTCACGGCTCTTTGTGGAAAGCCGGGCGAGCTTGCACAAGCTAAGGAGCAAGCCGAAGGAGTGATCACTGCTACTTGAGAAGCGGCGAAGAATTGAAGGGCGAAAAGGCTGCGCCTTGCCTAAGCAGGGTGGAGGTGGCGAATTGACCAAGAATGTAAAGGATGCTACCGCCGTGGCGAGGCTCTTGAAAAGGCGCCTATCGGGCGGGAAGACTGAAGAAGGCCACCGCCAAGGCCAAGGATGCCGTTACGCAATGCGGGCTATGAAGGAGGAGCTGCGCCAAGCGGAAATTACGGTGGCAAGCCGTTTCTTATCGTCGCCGGTTTATGGATGCCAAATCGCTAAATTTGGCGGCGGTGGAGTTCGGAGGATCCTTATATGGACTTGGCTGCGAGTGCGGTGGCGCCGTTAAGCACTTCGAGCCGGGGGATCACGAGGTGGAAGAGTTATATTGGACTCAATTCCACAGTCCGGATCGCCCTCTTCTGTGTCGGACAGGTTGGCGAATGGGCGAACTGAATAGACTGTCGGGCTGGCTATGGTGACATCGTGGCCCATGTGTGGCGAGAGGTCCAAAGCGGCGAAACTATTTGACCCTCTGCAGCAGTTCCTTGGGCGGTGCCGCATATCAAGGAGATGAAGCGGTCGGCTTGCATCGGTAGCGGATGGCTCTGGCCCATGTAAAGCGCGATGTCCGGAGATGGATGCCACATTTGTTGCTGCCCAAGGTTCGGATGGGAACGGCTTCTGCCGAGCATTATTTGGGGAAGTTATGCTGGCGCTTCGTATAATAAGTCGCGATGCTCGAAGAATGTAACGTTCAATTGAGCGCATTAACTTATATATCAATGATTATAGTATGAATGCTTTTTATACTTGTGCTTCCAAGTAGTGAAACTTCTCTGTCTGGCCGTTTGCGTATACTTGTGTATAACACGAAAGATCGATCTTGACTTCAGCCCCTTGCACAAGGTGCTGGGGTGTTATAAAAATAAGCGCTTTTCACACTTAATCCGGCGTCTCGGTCTGTTATAAGGAGGTGGTAGCGTAGCGAACAGAGGCAATCCGGACTATAGTGCTTTATTTCTTTCACTTAGCCAGCGGAGCTCGAGTGTGGGCTACGATATAGCCCCTAATGACACGCACATCTCCGGATTCGAGTGCGTATGTGCCCTAACCGAGCGGCCCTTCGTCAGCGAAATTCTAAACATTCGGTAGTCGATCAAGTGGTGACGGACTCTCGCTATATCATGACGGTCGGTTTTCGGCTTTCTCTCTTGAGGTGCTCGCCCGGCGGCTGGGGCACAATCGCGATAGTTCTCCAGGTGCCCGCGTTAGCGGGTGATCTGAGCGTAAGGCAGCAAAACACGAGGGCAGGCAAACCCAACATTTGACCAAAGACATGATTGAGCTGATGCATATAATGCCCAACAGGGCGCGAACACTCCGAAGGTGTTGGACTTTATGATAACGGGCAGAATTATGCCTAAACCCCTTTGTCGAGTACGGGCATTGTCTTCCGAGCGGCCAATGCCAAAGCGTCGGGCTCCGCTTTGGCTATAGGAGGAAGCCAAGGAGATTAACAACAAGAGCGATAATAAAAAGGTCTACGTAGGGTCTTAATCTGAAAAGAATCCTTGCGGCGGGTCCCTCTTGCGTCTGCGCTGTGTCTCCGTTCGCCGTTATCACGGGCGAATGCGCCGTTTGTTCATCTGTAGAAAAAGAGGAACATTTTAGTTTTAGAAACAGTTCATGCGAAAATAATGCAAAGAATAAGTGCAAATAATTAAAGCTAGGTTTATATGAAACCGCGGTTAGTTGTCTTGCAGCCCCTTATGAAAGGGTATGCGGCTAGGGAGCCCCTAACTCTTGAGTCGGATTCGTCTATCCGAATCCGGGGTCTTTAAGTGACCCTCGCACTGAAATGGTGCCATGTGGACCGGGCATCTTAAGTGTAAGAGACGCGTAATGCGGTATGGCATTGAAGCGGACAAAAGCCTATCGTCCCAATAGTGCTTGATGTTCACTTTTAAATGGGGCGATATGGAAAATTAACTTTCTTGTCGAAAATTGTTCGGTGATCCGAACACGACTTGATAATATCGAGCTGTGCACTTGGCGTAAGGGCTGGCGTAACTCCTTTGAAGGAAGTGCGGCTGTGTCGGATTTTGGTAGGGTCTATCCCCATCCGACGGATTGTGTTTGAATATAGCGAGGTTTAAGTCACTGCCTCCGTCCATTAGGGCGTTTGTGAATGCAGTCCGTCTATTATCGGATTCAATATCGAAGTCCGTCCCGCGGTTCGAACACTTCTGGAATAATCCGGTGGTCGAAAGTGATTGGTTTTGATATCCAATCTCTATGGTTTGCTGGGCTGGACCGTGCGAAGTTCTTTTTAGAAAGTGCCGCCTTTGTTTTCCGTGTCCTCACATGAAGTGAGTTCTTGCTTTGACCTTGTGGGAAAGTCTTTTGTTTTCCGGTGCCTGCTGGCGGGGTTTATCTTCTTAAACTTGGCGTGAGCCCCTTGCGTTCGGCGTTTAGTCGGCGGATTGTTTGAAAACCCAACAAACCTGTGGGTGTGATTTGCGAGCCTTAAAGTCTTGTGGATTTGACATATCCGACCCGAATTTTGTGTAGGTTAGGCAGGTTAAATCGCTGTCGTCCTTGATGGGTTGAGCTTTATTATTGACCGTGAGCTTTTAAATCCGGCGTTGACTGCCGTGCTCTTTGGGCTTTTCTCTTTATTCGGCGCTATTCTTTTACTGCGCCGTGATTTTCGTTCCATCTCTTATCTCGGATGTACTTGGGTGTTGGTCTGCTTCTTGCCAACCAGCTGTCCTCTCTAGCATAGCGGGTCATGAGGCTTGTTAATCACGGTCATTGTCCTCGGTTTCTCTTGACCGAGGTGTCTGGCGACCATTCGTCTCGGACATTGTGCTTAAAAGCTGCTAAGGCTTGGCGTCCGGACAATCGACTATTTGGTTCTTTTGGTAAGGAACCTGTTCCGAATTTTCGTGACTCTCGGGCTGTTGAGTTATGTGACTTAGGTCATCGCATCGGAGGCGGACATAAGTCCATTGAAAATTTGCTCTAAGCGCTTCCTCGAGCTCTTCCCAACTTCAGCGATGTTTTACAGGAGGCTTTTGAGCCAATGACGGTTGGCCCTTTGAGCTTGAGGGTAGATATTTTATAGGCGTGGAGATCGTCTCCTCTGGGCATATGTATATGCAGTATATAGTCTTCTATCAGACTCGAGGTCTGTTGTTCCATCGTAGGCTTCTATGTTTATGAGTTTAAACCCTCTTTGGGAATTCATGTTCGGCACCTCGTCCGTGAAGCATAGTGGGTGTCTGGCGCCCTGTGCTTATGCGTGCGCTATCGTTGGACACTTGCGTGTTCCTTTGCTTATTGGCTTTCCTTTTGGGTCCATAGATGGACTGGCTGGAGCCATTTGTGGTGGGGCTTTATGGCCTCTTCGTCGAATGCAGGGAGCAACTTGCGCTTGGTAGCTCTTCGATTAGTGGCTGTTGCCGTGTTTGTCTGCGGTTTTAGTACTTTGCTCCATCTTATCCGGGCGCGTCTTCCGTGTGTTGAGCTTCCGTTTTTCCTTCTTGAGGCTTCTTGCTGTAGCGATGAGCCTGCGTTTACAAAGATCTTGTTCGGCGGGCTCCTCGAGTTAAATGCGTCATTGAAACTTGTTTACGTCTTGGAGGGAGGTACATAGTTGTGATCCTCAACCCTTTCTTCTGCCCCCTTTCGTGAGGGCTTGCTTCTACATCCTCCTTCGCTCGAGTCTTCTTTGGAGGGTTTGTCTTTAGCACTCTCCGGAGTGTTATTGTCTCCCGTGCCGGATTCTCCATTCTTGTTGTGGCGGGATTTAGAGCGGCGCCGCTGACGCCGGCGTTTGGGTTGCTTCTTTAGAGAATCTTCCTCCGCTCCTTTTTCGCCAACCCCTTCTTTTGGGGTATCCACCATGTAGACGTCGTATGACGAGGTGGCCTTCCAGTGTCCCGTGGGCACTGGGTCCTGATCATCTCCGGCATCATCGTCCATAGCATCGATGTCCTCGGAGTCGTAGTCTAGCATGTCGGTTAGATCCTCGACAGTGTCTACAAAGTGGGTGGTGGGTGGGCTCCGAATTTCTTCGTCGTCCGAACTCCAACCGTCCTGGCCATAGTCCGGCCAGGATTCTCCTGATAGCGAGAGATGCTTCAGAGAATTCAGGATATCGCCAAAAGGCGAGTGTTGAAAGATGTCCGCGGCGGTGAATTCCATAACGGCGCCCAATCTCAACAATTAGGCGGGGCGGGAGGCTCGGAGTCCGGCGCCTCGGGATCACGAGTTTTGCAAGGGACAAGATCGGTATTCGGCTCCATCGCCGTAGATGTTGAAGCCCCCGGGGCGGCGTCTATCCACCGGCCCTCGTCATGGGCAATCGGCTCCGGGCAAGTAGCGAGGCGGGTTGAATCTGACCGCCAAAGCACTTGTCCGTGGCGAGCGGATCATGCCCATCGTTGCGGTCTTGGCGGCGCTCATTTGTGGCTCGAGTCCGTCGAAGATCAAGTCTCTGCGGTCATCGGCCGTGAAGTTTAAACTTCGAATCGACTGACGGCCGGGCGTAGCTTCGATCTGCTCGGATGGCCAAGAGAATTGGCCCGCATGCTGAAGCCGCCCGAATCGAAGATCTGTCCGGGAGAAAAAGTCTCACCACGGACAACGTTGAAGGTTGAAGATGCCATCGAGCCTATCGGTGGCGACAGGAGGAACTCTCAATGAAAGCACCAATGTCGGTGTCAAAACCGTCGGATCTCGGGTAGGGGTCCCGAACTATGCGTCTAAGCGGATGGTAACGGAGGCGAGGACACAATGTTTTTACCCGAGTTGGGCCCTCTCGATGGAGGTAATACCCTATGTCCTGCTTGATTAATATTGATGATATGGGTAGTACAAGAGTAGATCTACCACGATATCAAGGAGGCTAAACCTAGAAGCTAGCCTATGGTATGATTGTTGAGATGTAATGTTGTGTCCTCGGACTAAAGCCCTCCGGTTTATATAGGCGGTGGAGAGGTTAGGGTTACCTGAGTCGGTTACAATGGTAGGAGATCTACATATCCATATTGCCAAGCTTTCCTTCCGCCATAAAGTACCTTCCGGACCACGAGCGAGAGTCTTCAATCTTCTATCTTCGTGATGCAGGAGTCCGGCGGATATTGATAGTCCGGCTATCCGGACACCCCTAGTCGAGGACTCCTCAGCGGCCCTCCAGCAACTCCGGAAAGGATCCGAAGAAGGTGGCGGATACGAGTCGCATGCAATCTGCGCCAAGGTCTTGGAGAAGGTGTTGGTGAAGATACTCTTCATAATCCGAACCTTGACCTCACCGCGTCCTCAAGAAGCTGCCGGCGGTGCTGATCTTGAAGAGCTCAAAGCCATTGTCGCACCCATCGTGGACAAGGTGAATGAGGTCAGGATTGGGCCACCCTTTTTCTTCCTTCCTTCTTCTTGCATTCTTGGATATGTCATAGGAACAATCTATTAGGCGCGGCAAGTTATTTATTGTAATATAACTTTATTACGGGTACTATCTGCTATGTTACTTCCTTTATTTGGTTCCATCCCTTGTATGTTTTACCCTCGCTTTTAGGGAACTTGCGGTATAAACACGCTTGCATAAGCGCTGAGTCTGAAATTATCAGCGATCTGTTGGCGGTGTTGCCTCGGCAAAAACCTTGTCGGGACTAGTCGCAACACACTTTCATTGTTGGCGGACTCGAAACAAAGTAAGGCGCAACCTAGCCACGAGCGGTTCCTCAGCGCGGGATTTTCATACAAGGCAGTCGTTCAAGGAATATAACTTAAAATTCAAAACTGACTGTGCTCAAACTTTGTAACAAGCTTTACGTAAATGCTGCGTCCGGCAAGGCTGTATTTTTTGAGCGGCCTTTGGTCCACACCTTTATCCTCTCCTCCCCCCGGTGAACTTGTGGGCGGAGGAACCTTCTTTTTGAGGAAAAAGAAAGAAGAGAAAATAATAACATGGAACCTTAAGGTTCGTTATTGCTTACCGGGGGCAGGTGCTGCACAAAATGTCAGTGTATACATGCTAAAAAGAAAAAGGCATGAAATTTGACAACTTTTGTGTGGCATATGATCTTTATTCATGCACGGGATCTGCGCCCGGCTTTGTACAATGGGTTACATGCAACAGCGGCAAGGCTTGTACAAAAGGTGGTTGTCGGAACAGCAGGTTCCGGCAACCGCGCCTTATGGATAAAACTTACGAAGATGCTCGTGTTCGAGGTTGCTCACGGAAAGCCATCTTGGTCTCAAAGGCGGATAAGCGCCGGGCCTAGTGACTCGTTTCACCCGATAAGGGCCTTCCCACTTGGCGTCAACTTGTTGGAATTCTTGGCGGATTGAGCAGCGAAGAACAAGGTCGCCTTCCTCGAAGCTTGGCATTAACTGCGGCTATGGTAGCGGCGCCAAAGCTTCTTTGATGCGAGCAGCTTATCTGGCAACTGAAGGCGATCCTCCTCGAGGAGCGGCGCGTCATCTTGCCGCAGCTGCTCTTGCTCAAGCTCATCATAAGCGAGCACTCGAGGCGATCCGTATATGAGTTCCTTGGGGAGAACTGCCTCTGTTCCGTAGACAAGAGCAAAAGGTGTCTGGCCAGTGGCTCGATTTGGCGCCGTCCTGATCGACCAAAGAACCACCGGCAGCTCCTCGATCCAATTTCTTACGCACTTGCGCAGCCTGTCGAAAGTTCTGGTCTTGAGCCCGCGCAGCACTTCAGCGTTCGCCCTCTCCGCTTGACCGTTGCTTCTCGGGTGAGCAACAAAAGCGAAGCAGATCTTGGTGCCAAGATCTTGGACGTACTGCATGAAGGTGCGGCTCGTGAATTGCGTGCCATTGTCGGTGATGATGCTGTTAGGGACTCCGAAACGGCAAACAATTGACCTGAAGAACTTGACTACTGACTGCGCTGTCACCTTCCTCATTGCTTCCACCTGCGGCCACTTCGTGAACTTGTCGATCGCTACGTACAAGTACTCGTAGCCCCCGACAGCTCGGGGAAAGGGCGAGGATATCGAACCCAGACCGAAAATGGCGGGATAATGGGATTGTTTGGAGAGCTTGAGCTGGTTGATGAATCTGTTTGGAGGAACTGCACGCTTCACACTTGGTTACTTGCGCGATTGCATCTGGAGGGCTGTCGGCGAGAAGAAACCTTGCGGAAAGCCTTGCGGCAAGTGCTCTTGCGCCAATGTGGTGACCACATATGCCTCCATGTATCTCCGCCAACAGCTCCTGTCCTTCTTCGAGAATGCACTTCAATTTCACTCCGTTGAATCTTCTTACATGCGTATGTCATCGATAAACTGGTACATACTCGATTGTCGGGCTACTTTCTCCGCTTCTTCTTGCTCTTGGGAAGTTCTCTGTTTGAAGGAAATGGGCGATCTGCTGTGCCCATGCGGAGCTTGCGGCTCGGCGACAAGGACTAAAGAGCGCAAATGCTGCTGGGGAACATCGCTTCTATGGCAAGAATCGGGATCTGCGGGCGTGATGCTCCCGGCAAGCGTGTCGGGACACAACTTGTCGGGAGCGTCTGCTTCAACGAAACAAACCCCAGGGCTTGTCGGAGCAGACTGCCCCTCAGCACTCTTTGTGTTGATCCTGGGGACCTTCTTGGCGGCGGCTTCGGGGAGCTCAGCCGGAAAGTAGTCGCCAGTAACCAGCTTTCTCTTCTTGTTCTGTCCAGATGATGGTGTTACAGATGGTTGAGTCAGCTTGAGCACGAAAATCCCTGGTTCCACAGGCAACTTAAGTGCGGCACATTTTGACAGGCCATCCGCAATGTCATTCTGAGCTCTTGGAACATGTTCCATCTGCAGGCCGTCAAAATGCTCTTCCAGCTTCCTCACTTCATCAATGTAGGCTTCCATCAACGGACTCTGATAATCTTTGTTAACTTGACGGACGACAAGCTGCGAGTCACCCCTGACAATAAGCTTCTTGATCCCAAGGTCTGCCGCGATCCTGAGTCCGGCAAGCAAGCCTTCATACTCTGCAGTATTGTTCGTTGCTTGCTCCTTGGGAAAGTGCATTTGAACCACGTACTTGAGGTGCTCTCCGGTGGGTGCGACAAGTAGCACATCCGCACTTGCCGCCTTGCCTTGAGAAGGCACCATCAAAGTACATGATCCATTCTTTGCTCGCTTCCTTGTCGGGGATGCTCTTCTCCGGAATTTCTTCATCGGGTGTTGGCGTCCATTCTGCTATGAATTCTGCCAATGCTCGGCTCTGGATAGTTGAGGTACTCTCAAACTTGAGGCCAAAGCTTGAGCAGTTCAGTGCCCACTCGACAATCCTGCTGTTGCCTCTGGATTTTGCGTTATCCTCTTCAGCGGAAGCGAGTGACAACTGTGATCTCATGTGCTTGAAAGTAATGGCGAAGCTTCCTTGAGGCCATGAGAAGGCGGCAACCGCACCCAGTACCTTGACCTAGCCCCTGCGGAAGGGCCCGACAAAATAAACTAGGCTGCACCATCTTCTTACATTTCTCTTCCTGCTGGTGCAGAGTTCATCCTTGTCGGGACCCGAGCTTGTGGGAAGCCCCACCTTGTCGCTGGACTCGCTTGCATGATGCTGGTTTGTCATCGCCTCCCTCTCCGCTACTAGCAGCACTAACCACTTGATTGGTTGCCGCTAGATCTGACAGCAACTTCTCTTGTGGTTTAGGTCGACAAATCTTGGAGTGGAGGATGAGTATCTCTTCAAGCCTGTGCGCAGCTTCCGCCTCGAGTCCATTTCATTGGACCCGCCTTTTTCAAAATTTTGAAAAATGGCGGTAGCTTAGCAGACTTAGAGATGAACCTCTTGAGAGCAAGCAACACAGCCGGCAAGCCTTCGCACATCCTTGGCCAGCCGGGGCTTCAATCTGCTCGATGGCTTTGATCTTGTCGGGGTTGGCTTCAATCCCCCTCTGGGACACAAAGAACCCGAGAAGCTTGCCGGAAGGGACTCCAAACACACACTTCTCGGGGTTTAACTTGAGGTTGATCTTGCGCAGATTTGCAAAAGTCTCGTCCAAATCCTGGATCAAAGTTTCTCTGTCCTTGCTCTTGACCACTATATCATCCATGTAAGCTTCTACATTTCTGTGCAGCTGTGGCTCAAAAGCATGACTGACTACTCTTGCAAACGTTGAACCGGCATTCTTTAGTCTGAAAGGCATTCGTACAAAGCAGTACGTGCCACATGGAGTAATGAATGCCGTTTTCTCTTCATCCTCTTCTGCCATGAAGATTTGGTGGTATCCTGAGTATGCATCAAAAACGCAGCGGATCACATCCTGCCGTGGAGTCGACAATCTGGTTAATGCGCGGCAAGGAAATGGATCTTTGGGACAAGCTTTATTAACATCGGTGAAGTCAATACAAAGCCTCCACTTCCCTTTAAGCTGCGCCACGACTCTGGATTGGCTAACCACGTTGGATGGAGTACTCCTCGAACAGGCCTGCTGCTTCCAATTTCTTGATCTCTTACGCAATGAACTCTGGCGTTCTCTTGCTTCTTCGACTCTTTGCTTGACGGGCGCGTGAGGAAAGGCGGCAAGGTGGTGCTCAATTACTTTCACAGGAACACGGGGATGTCGGATGGTTGCCATGCAAACACATCGACATTAAGCCCACGAGAAAGCAACGATCGCGCTTTCCTATTTAGGGTCAAGCGTGGCAGCGATGGTGAAGGTACCACCGGTCTGCCGTCCTCCTTAGCGACCACTTTCTTGGTCTCGGTGTCGCTGTCTTTCCCTTCTTGCACTTGCGGTGGAGCTCGATGGTGCTTCCTCGGCGGTGGCGCAGCACTCGAAGAGGTGCGCTTGCCGGAGTGGGCATCAGAGCTACTCTTGCCGGACTTGGCCTTCTTCTTCCCCCCGGGAGCTTCAGCGGCAAGTGGTTTGCATTCTGCTGCGGCTGCTGCTTCCCGGTAGATCTTGTCGGTACAGAGAAGTGCATCTTTCTTGTCGCCATGGACGGAAATGACACTTATCGGACCGGGCATCTTGAGCACGTTGTAGGCGTAGTGAGAGGCTGCCATGAACTTGGCGAGCGCTGGACGGCCAAGTATCCCATTGTATGGCAGTGGGAAATCAGCTACGTCGAAGGTGACCTTCTCTGTTCTGAAGTTCAGCTCGCTGCCAAATGTCCTTGGCGATGTAATCTTCCCCTTGACTTGCTCCTTCCGGGTTTATTCCTTGAAAGGTACCGTCTCTTGAGCTTCGTTGTCGGGGATCTGGAGCTTCTTGAGCACCACGGAAGAGATCAGATTCAGGCCGGCCCCGCTGTCAACCAACATTTTCGTGACCTTGAGGTTGCGGATGGTTGGCGAAACCAACATCGGCAAGCACCCGACCGCAGTGATGCGATCAGGGTGATCCTCAACATCAAAAATGATGGGCGTCTGGACCGCCGAGGGCTTCGAGATTCAACGGACGGTTCTGCTGCGTTCACTTCCCGCACCCACTATTTGAGTTGGCGGTGCGAGGTGTGCAGAGAAGCACCACCGTCAACGCACAAAACCACTGTTGCCTTCTGAAACTCTTGCTCGTCGGCCTCATCCTCATCCATCTCTTCATCTTCATCCTCGTCTTCGTCCTTGTCGTGGCCGCGGGGAGGCCTATCTCCTTGCCGCTGCTTGGCCTTGCCGCGGTGCCCTCCCCGGGCGGGACGCTTCTTGCCGGATCCTCTGCCACCTTCCTGGGCCTTCTCCTTGTCGCGGCGCTCGTATTCAGCTTTCTGCAGTTCAACAAGCTGCTCAACCTTCTTGCATGCCTGGAGATCATGGCCCTTGATGCGGTGGATCTTGCAGTACTGCTTGCCGGAGCCGTCCTGCTTGTCGGCGGCCACCACAGCCTCGTCAGAGTCACCAGCCTTGGCCTTCTCGGCGCCGCCTCTGTTGCCGGACTGCTCGACAACTAGCACATCCTTAGCTTTTCTCTTCCTGTTATTCCGCCTCTGGTTCTTCTTTGCCGGAGGGGCGTCCTCACTGTCAGATCCTTCTGCTCCTGCGTTCTCTCCGGGGAGTTTCCTTCCCTCTTCAGCACGTGCACACTTGTCGGCCAGAGCATATAGCTCGCTGACATCTCTGATTTTGCACATCGCCATCTCCTCCCTCATCCTGCGATTCACGCGTTTCGATGGAGCAGCGATAACATGGCGGGGTGGGCGTCACGGGATGTTGCGCTGCACTGGCTAAATCTCTGTATGTACTTGCGCGGGGTTCTCCTTCCTTACAGGCGGCGCAGATGAAGATCGCTCTCCACGGCCATGGGGTTTGTGGCACGCCGTGAAAGCGCCGACAAACCGATGGCACAGTCCGCCCATGAAGAGATGGAGTTGTCCGGCAAGTGCATGAGCCAAGATCGGCGTTGGGCTTGAGCACCGGTAAGTAGTTGGCGAGATCTTCTCGTCGTGCCCCGGCGCCTGCACCGCGATGGTGTAGGCGGCGAGAACTCCACGGATGTATCCTGCCATCGTACTTCTCGGTGCGTCGGCGAAGTTCTTGGTATTGGGCCCTTTGGACTTGCGCAGCTCACGGGTGCCGCGGGGCAACCCTCGCTTCTGACAAGTCGCTGGTTCCAGGCGCATGCATATCGGCAGATGGGCCCGTCGCTGGTCGATTGACGCGCGCTTCTCTTGGCCTTCGATCTGGTCTGGCGTCTTCGTGTCATCGTTCTTGGAGAACTTGGCGGTGATCTCGACGAGCTCGCGGGTCAGACGACGCTGTGGAGTCGGTGTCGAGGTTGGCCCGGCGAGTCGGCGATCTTGGCCTTCGGGGCGGGGAGTGCACGGTGGTGGCACCCCCAGCGGTCTTGTCGGCATCGGCTTGCGCCTGGACATCTTGCCGGGGCTTCGATGTGCTCGGTTGCCGGGGCTTGTCGCCGTTGGCGAAGCCGATGAGGCTCTGAATCATGGCGCTCCAGTCGTCGATCTTGTCTGGCGCTGGAGGGTAATCTAGAAGCAGCTGGGCTCGAGCCAGCGCTTCCTCTGCAGTCTTGGGTGGCGGTGGCGAGCGACGCGAGGTGCGGGATATGCTCAAACTTTTAATAGTGTTAGAAGGAGCAACATCTCGCCCAGGCGACCGTACTGCGCTCGTGCCAGCGTGTTGGCGTGCATGTTGGCCTTGGCGTCCCGCGATCCGCCCGGCTTAGCCTTGTTCCAGCGAGCACGGTGCTAGGAGCACCATGGCGTTGTCGATCCTGCACCTCGGGAGGTGCGGTGGATGTCTGAATCTTTGAAGCTTGC
The DNA here is from genome assembly GCA_021437245.1 of Aegilops speltoides. Classification (NCBI taxonomy): domain Eukaryota; kingdom Viridiplantae; phylum Streptophyta; class Magnoliopsida; order Poales; family Poaceae; genus Aegilops; species Aegilops speltoides. Next base: position 424,818,935 of record CM038141.1, on the reverse strand, counting down.
GGGGCCTTGTCCTTGGACCTGGTGACGACATGAGTCCCCCCATCGGCGCCCTCTCCTCCGCCGGCGTCCACCCCACCGTCCGTTTGCTCCGGTGGCGGTAGGATAGGCGTGAGCGGGCGGCCACCTCGAAGCCTTCTTCTTGGTGGCATGTTGATGAAGATGTTGATGTAGCGGCATAAGCGCGGATCAGATGCATACGACCTTGACACCCCCCTACCTGGCGCGCCAAAGATGTTGTGGGGAACGAACACCTATGGGGCAGGGCCCCTTTCTGGTCCGGCAAGGGAGCGGAGGGCGCATGAAGAGCAAATCGAGGCGAAGTTCGCGAGGGATTTTACCCAGCTTCGGAGCTCTCCGGAGAGATAAAACTCCTACTGCTGCTTTGTGTTTCTATTCTGTTCTTGCTGGAGAGCATAAGTATGTTCTAGCTTCGAATGAATCGAACCCCTTCTAGGTGCGCATGGGCCTCCTTTTTATAGTCTAAAGGGGTCACCGACCGGTGGCAGCATAGAGAGAGGGGTAAAAACGTAAAAACGGGGGTTGGTACAACCGCTACCAATAGTGTCCCATACCTAACTCTGACGGCAGGGGACAAGGGCATTTAATGCCCGTCCGGTCGCCCAAACAGTGCAAGAAATGACCGTTATAGGCGCCACTGATCGCCACGATGGCCTTCTAGTCATCTTCACTTGCCACCTCGCACCGCTTGGCTGCCTGACTACCCGCCACGTGCACCAGGAGGCGACCTGCGGCGACACGTCGTCGGATCTTGTTGGGCGTGGGCGCAGTGGTAACCGCCGCTGGCAAGCGCCTTGCCGCGGTCGCTGTCTTGTCGAACCCGCAAGCTTGTCGCTCGCCGGGCCTTGCCGGGACGCGCGACGCGTCACGGCAAGTTCTTCGTAGTGCCTCGGTTGGCCTTCCCGACAAGCTCCTCTTGCCGGGGTCTTGTTCTTCCCGGCAAGCTCCTCTTGCCGGGGCCTTGTCTTCTCAGTTAACACTTTGTTCTTAAATGGCAGTAATGGGAATGACGAAGGATCTTGGCGGACGCCCGGCAAGCCTTGCCGCGGGACGCTGCGACTGCCCGTGCACAAGTTCGGGGCACTAAGGTACCCCTACCTTATTACACCGACACAATGGCTGCCATCTCCTGGTGGTCTGTCATCCGCCCGTCCCGAAGAGCGCTGGAGCGCGAGGAAGCCATGGTGGGCTGTAGTGGTGTGGACATGATAAAGGGAACGGATGCGGATGACTGCAGCTATGGCCGGCGCATGAGTTTATATAGCAATGGTGGGCGGCGGAGGGACGGACGTGTGGCGCCGGAGTAGCCGCCTTGGCAACCGCATATCATTACTATGGGCGGCAGATGGATGGACGGACGGCACTTGTGTTATTTGAAGGCGGAGCAATCAGCTGCACCGGGAAGCGGGGCGGGCGCGCTGGCTGTTTCGGGCGGAAAGCGCGCGCGGGCGAGGAGATGACTTTACTTGGAGAGGATGACAATGGGGACCCACCAGGGCCATAGCCTCACGTACGCAAGTGCCTCCTTATTATATATATATATAACTATAATTTATTTTGCTTCCTCCTGGTTTCCTGACATCACGGTCCCACACGATTGTCAACCTATGTACTCCCTCCTTTTCGGTTGATAGGGCTTATCTCAAAATTTTAGTTTTTCTAGTTTATATGGCTCAATTTGGTTGTTTTCCATCACATGTTCAGATTCCAAGGTGCATTAAATCATTGCATGCAAGTATTAAGAGAAAATTGACCAATGCATGTACTTTATGCATGCATGCATTGCAATTAATGCATTGATAAACATAATTTTTTGAGGATAACAAGAGCATTAATTAGGTGCTTTTGCAAAACTACAAAAAGTATTCCACCACTCGCCATCTACCTTGATTGGTGAGATTTTTGAATTGAGCACTATAAACCGAAAAGGAGGGAGTAGTCAATAAACGAGAGAATTGCACAAGAAGCGGCCGACAGTTGGGACCAAGCAGCTCGAGCAGTATTTGTGTTTTTGAGGTGTGAGCACTGCAGAGTTTTTTGATGTTTAGCCCAGATATTAATTTTTCTCCTCTGAACAACAATGAAAACATCGCTGCAGGTATTAACTGGGCGGGCTGTGGCCCGTCTAGCCCAGGCCAGATATCCAGCCCAGATATTAATTTTTTTCAAGCTGAAAATGGCTAGCCCAACTATACTTCTTTTTAGGAATACCCAGACAAGGTCAAGTTGTTATCCCCCCCCCCCCGCTGGGCTGCAAATCTCTCCTAGGAGGGATGCATTAGGCTTAACAAGAATTGGGCTTTAAGAAATAATAAATGGGATGTAATTATAAAAACTGGGCAGTAACTATAAAAAAGGCATCAAACACGTAATTACTTTATAAAATATTATTTTTGGATATTGAAAATTTAATTTCATTAATTGTTGCGAGCGCAATGTTTCGTTGGATTTTTACGTAATATAAATTTATATTGAAATTGTATTTAATCTAACTAGAAATTTCGGGATAAAAATATTTCGGATCCCATCAAAATGTGGGAAATTTTATTGAATTTTGTTTTGAACGGTTGGTTGAAATGGGCTGTACTTTTAACAAACTGTAAATGGGATGTAGTAAATTCAATTAGAATTCAAAAATGGGCTGCACATTCTTACAAATCTCAAATGGGCTATAAGTTCTCTGCCACACACTTCTGGCCTTACTAAGTTGACGCGTCCCATAAAAAAAGAGAGTTGATGCGTATGCAAGGCTTTGTCAACTTATAGTCAACACACGGTTCTAGCAGCAGTGGCCGTTGGATGGCCATCCAACGGATGCCGTTCTTCTTCTTCAATCTCAGATATTCTTGCTTCACCCGCCCAAAAATGATTCCTCCCCCTGACATCTGGGGCGCACTGTTTCAGAAGTTGACCTGTGGGCCTACTAAGTTGACGTACCAAGGGTTTTGTCAACTTAGTCAATATAAACGATTCTAGCTGCAGTGACCATACGATGTCCATCCAACGGCTGTCGTGCATCTTCAACCTCTGGTCTTCTTGCTCAAGCCGCCCAAAGCAGTGCCGGTCGTGCTGCCTGCTCCTGCCTCCCGTGGCCGGCTGTGCTGCCGCCGAGGCCTCACCGCCCCGTACTACTCCCACCGCTGGCCAGGCAATCCCTCCACTCACCCACACCCCTTGTTATTCTGCGGCGACGGCAGCCTCACACCGCAGCCGAACCAGTGAACCCTCATACTCCTCTCCGCGTGTGCATCCACTGGCACGTCTTCCCCGGCTCCGCGTCGTCCCCTTCCTAGGCCTCACCGTCGTCCACCGCCGTGGTGCTCTCTGCATGGCGTGGTCAACGTGGTCAAGGAACGACTTCCATCGGACGTGGACTGTACGTGGAGAGGCTGACAGCTGGGTCCACGGCAGCCGCAAAGAAGTGCCTCCTTATTATACGCAAAATAATTATTCCTCCACCTGACAGTGGGGACCACCGGCGGGCCACCGTATTTCGTGAAAAAATGATTCGCCCCCTGACTGCTGGGACCCACCAGCTACATCTTCGCACGCAAGGAAGTGCGTCCGGAAAAAAATGATTCGCCCCCCTGACTGCTGGGACCTACCAGCTACAACTTCGCACGCAAGGAAGTGCTTCCGAAAAAAATTATTCGCTCCCCTGACTGCTGGGACCCACCAGCTACACCTTCGCACGCAAGGAAGTGCGTCCGGGAAAAAAAATGATTCGCCGCCCTGACAGCTGGGACCCTGATAACCCGCAAGTATACGGGATAGTTGTAGCCTCTTTCGATAAGTAAGAGTGTTGAACCCAACGAGGAGCTAAAGGTAGAACAAATACTCTCTCAAGTCCTATCGGCCACTGATACGTCTCTACGCATGCTTTACCTAGAACAAGTATGAAACTAGAAGTACTTGGTAGGTGTGATAGGATAGGTTTGCAATAAAGTAAAGAATGCGTAAATAAAAAGTAGGGGCTGTTTAGATAAAGATGCAATAAAGTAAATATAGCGAGTGTGGAAAAGTGGTGGTAGAAGTTGTGGAATTGTCCCTAGGCACTTGACTACGTTACTAGACCGGTAATCACTATTGCAATTCTATTTGAGGGAGAGGCATAAGCTAACATACTTTCTCTACTTGGATCATATGCACTTATGATTGGAACTCTAGCAAGCATCCGCAAATACTAAAGATTCATTAAGGTAAAACCCAACCATAGCATTAAAGTATCAAGTCCCCTTTATCCCATACGCAAACAACCTACTTACTCAGGTTTGTGTTTCAGTCACTCACGCAACCCACTATAAGCAAATCATAAACATATTGCAAACCCTACAGCAGGAATCCCTCACGCTTGCACGACACGGAGGGCACAATAGGACAGCACCAATAATAAAACATGCAACTCAAACCAATCATAGCAATTCATCAATCACCGATAGGACAACGAAAATCTACTCAGACATCATAGGATGGCAACACATCATTGGAAAATAATATGAAGCATAAAGAACCATGTTCAAGTAGAGGGTACAATGGGTTGCGGAAGAGTGGACCGCTGAATATATATGGGGGAAAGTGATGGAGATGTTGGTGAAGATGACAGAGGTGTTGGTGAAGATCGCGGTGATGATGATGGCCCCCGGCAGCGCTCCGGCGCCACCGGAAGCAAGGGGGAGAGAGGCCCCCTTCCTCTTCTTCTTCCTTGACCTCCTCCCTAGATGGGAGAAGGGTTTCCCCTCTGGTCCTTGGTTCCCATGGCTTGGGAGGGGGCTTGACATAACGTGGGACTAATGCCGTTAAGATCATCTAGAGTATATCCAATAGCAGCTCTGTGCTTCTTCAGAGTTTTCAATAATCTTTCTTCTTCTTTCTCTGAAAGGTTAACACTAAAAATAATAGGATATATTTCTTTTTCATCAAGATAAGCATACTTAAGATTATCAGGTAAGGGTTTGAGTTCAAACACGGGATCACCCTTGGGTGGAGAGGGATCCCCAAGAATTCCAACGGGAAGGTTATGTTTCAGCATAGGTTCTTGTTTAAGGAACACTTCATCTATTTCTTCCCTTTCCTTCATGAACATATCGTTTTCATGGTCTAACAAATATTGTTCTAACGGACCAGTTGGAGGAATAGCAATGGAAGCAAGACCAATAATTTCATCCTTACTAGGTGGTTCCCTTTCACGAGGTTGTCTACTAAACTTAGCAAAATTGAACTCATGAGACATACCATCTATGCCAATGGTGATGACCTTCCTTTCACAATTAATCTTAACATTAGCAGTATTCAAGAAGGGTCTACCAAAAATAATGGGACAAAAATCATCTTGTGGGGAAGCAAGAACAAGAAAATCAGCAGGGTATTTAAACTTCCCACACAAGACTTCAACATCTCTAACAATCCCAATAGGTTTAATGGTGTCCCTATTAGCAAGCTTAATAGTAACATCAATGTCTTCTAATTCAACAGGTGCAATATCATGCATAATTTCCTTATAAAGATCATATGGTATCACACTAGCACTAGCACCCATATCACATAAGCCATGATAACAATGATCTCCTATTTTAACAGAAATAACAGGCTTGCCTACAACAGGTCTATGTGTCTTAGTATCGGGTCTAGCAATATTAGCAGTTTCACCCAAGAAAGAGATAACATGCCCATCTAAGTCCTCATCCAAGAGATCTTTAATCATAGCAATACCAGGTTCAACATTAATTTGCTCAGGAGGTGTATAGGTCCTAGTATTACTCTTATGAAAAACAGTCGAAGCTTTAGCATGATCTTTTATCCTAACAGGAAAGGGAGGTTTTTTAACATAAGCAGTAGGAATAATAGGATCACTATATGTAATAGTCTTTTCTTCGATTGTAATAGGTGCAACTACTTTCACTTCAACAGGAGGATTATATTTAAGCCACTTCTCTTTAGGGAGATCAACGTGAGTAGCAAAAGTTTCACAAAAAGTGGCTACTATCTCAGAGTCAAGTCCATACTTAGAGCTAAATGCACGAAAAGCATCGGTATCCATAAAAGATTTAACACAATCGAACTTAGGTGTCATACCTGACTCCTTACCATCGTTGGAACCCCAATCTTCAGAGTTGCATTTAATTCTTTCCAATAAGTCCCATTTGAAATCAATATTCTTCAGCATATAGGAACCAGCACAGGAAGTATCGAGTAGGTTGCGATTATCAAGAGAAAGCCGAGCATAAAAATCCTGAATAATCATTTCCCAAGAGAGCTCATGATTGGGGTTGAATACAACATTGACTTAAGCCTCCCCCAAGCTTGAGCGATGCTTTCTCCTTCGCGAGGCCAGAAATTATATATGTAATTACGATCACGATGAACAAAATGCATAGGATAGAACTTCTGGTGAAATTCCAACTTCAATCGCTTATAATTCCAAAATCTCGTATCATCACATAGCCTATACCATGTCATTGCATCTCCCTTCAAAGATAAAGGGAAGACCTTCCTTTTGACAACATCATCAGGAATACCTGCAAGCTTAAATAATCCACAAAATTCATCCACAAAGATAAGGTGTAAGTCGGGATGCAATGTTCCGTCTCCTGCAAAAGGTAGTGATAAGTAACAGAAAATTTCAGCACACTATATAGATGTTTCCTTACCAAGTTCCACTCACCAAAAGCGCTACACTCCCCGGCAACAGCGCCAGAAAAGAGTCTTGATGACCCACAAGTATAGGGGATCTATCATAGTCCTTTCGATAAGTAAGAGTGCGAACCCAACGAGGAGCAGAAGGAAATGATAAGCGGTTTTCGATAAGGTTTTCTCTGCAAGCACTGAAATAGTAGGTGATAGATAGTTTTGTGATAAGATAAATAGTAACGAGCAAAAAGTAAATAAAGTAAATAAAGTGCAGCAAGGTGGCCCAATCCTTTAGGTAGCAAAGGATAAGCCTGGACAAATTCTAATAATGAAGAAGGAGCTCCTGGGGACACATTGGGAATTATCGTCAAGCTAGTTTTCATCATGTTCATAAGATTCGCGTTCGGTACTTTGGTAATTTGATATGTGGGTGGACCGGTACTTGGGTACTGCCCTAACTTGGACAAGCATCCCACTTATGATTAACCCCTATTGCAAGCATCCGCAACTACAAAATAAGGTATTAAGGTAAACCTAACCACAGCATTAAGCATATGGATCCATATCAACCCCTAACGAAGCAACACATAAACTAGGGTTTAAGCTTCTGTCACTCTAGCAACCAATCATCTACTTATTACTTCCCCATGCCTTCCTCTAGGCCCAAATAATGGTGAAGTGTCATGTAGTCGACGTTCACATAACACCACTAGAGGAAAAGACAACATACATCTCATCAAAATATCGAACGAATACCAAATTCACATGCCTACTAATAGCAATACTTGACCCATGTCCTCAGGAACAAACGTAACTACTCACAAAGCATATTCATGTTCATAATCAGAGGAGTAATAATATGCATAAGGATCTGAACATATGATCTTCCACCAAGTAAACCAATTAGTATCAACTACAAGGAGTAATCAACACTACTAGCAACCCACAGGTACCAATTTGTGGTTTTGATACAAGATTGGATACAAGAGATGAACTAGGGTTTTGAGAGGAGATGGTGCTGGTGAAGATGTTGATGGAGATTGACCCCCTCTCGATGAGAGGATCGTTGGTGATGACATTGGTGATGATTTCCCCCTCCCAGAGGGAAGTGTCCCCGGCAGAACAGCTCCGCCAGAGCCCTAGATTGATTCTGCCAAGGTTCCGCCTCGTGGCGGCGAAGTTTTGTCCCGTAAGCTTGCCCACGCTTTCTTCCAGGGTAAAAGTGATGATATAGCAGAAGATGGACGCCGGAGGCCCACCAGTGGGCCCAGGAGATAGGAGGCTGCGCCCTACGGGGGGGGGGGGGTGCCCCTGTCTCCTGGACAGGATGTGGCCCCCCTGGCCTATTTCTTTTGCTCATAAATTCTTATTAAATCCAAAAAGTTGTTTCATGGAGTTTCAGGACTTTTGGAGTTGTGCAAAATAGGTTTCCAACGTTTGCTCCTTTTCCAGCCAGAATTTCAGCTGCCGGCATTCCCCCTCTTCATGGTAAACCTTGTAAAATAAGAGAGAATAGCCATAAGTATTGAGATATAATGTGTAATAACAGCTCATAATGCAATAAATATTGATATAAAAGCATGATGCAAAATGGACGTATCACGCACCGCTTTCGTCGCCTCTATAAAGGGATAAGATTTCCCCATTTTTACCCACGCCTTCTTCCTCCTTGGCCCACTCTTGCCACCTCGAGCTCTAGCGCCCAAGCCCAAGTCTTCTCCGCACAGCTAAACATGTCCGGAGCAGGAGGCAAGTGGTTGGCTTCCACCGTCAAGGAGAAGCATATCGCAAATCTTCGGGCGGCTGGATACTTGGCCGCAGACATAGCGCACCGGCTACCAGACGTCGGGCATGTCATTCCGACCCTAGGACCCCACGAGAGGGTCGTGTTTGTCGCCCACTTCGTCCGTGGACTGGGATTTCCACTTCATCCCTTCGTCCGCGGGCTCAAGTTCTACCACGGGCTAGATTTCCATGATCTAGCCCTGAATTTCGTCCTCAACATCTCGGCGTTCATCGTCGTATGTGAGGCCTTCCTCCGCATCCGGCCTCACTTCGGCCTGTGGCTGCAAATCTTCTATGTGAAGCCGAAGATTGTAAGCGGCCAGCAAGCGGAGTGCGGAGGGGCCATGGTGGGCAAGATGCCTAACGTCACCTGGCTGGACGGTTCCTTTGCGGAGACATAAAAGGGTGGCAATCGGGGTGGTTCTACATCACCGAGCCGCGCGGCGGCCCCCAAGTTCTGATCCGGAGCCCCGATGCGGCTCGCCTCTTGGGAAAAGAAGGGCCTGGCCTGGGGCAAACCTACAGAGATGACTGGACTCCAAACCTGCATCCAGAACATGAAGGACAAGAACATCAAGCTTGTCAACGTGATCCAGGTCATGCTCGTTCGCCGGATTCTGCCGTGCCAAAGGCGGGCATTCAATCTGTGGGAGTTCGTCCTGGCCGAACACCAGACGCTTCAGAGGCTCTACGACATGAAGCACAAAGATGCGTGGAAGGCATAGTTCAAGGCCTCCGAAGTACCTCCTCCCACATCCAAGGACCATGGGCTCCACGCCGCGCGACCTCCTAGTCAGGTGAGTTTTCAGGCTACCACCGGATTCGGTTCTTCCCGATATATTCATGGGGGAGTCTTAAGTAATTGTCCATATTTGTTCAGGATTATGTGGACACATCGGAGCAGATTATTTGTCGGCTCCGCTGCGGAGGCCCGGTGATGCTCTTGATGGAATCTTGGTCCCGGCGCCTTACAAGGTGCCGGAGAAGAAGGCCAAGAAGAAGGCCCCGGGGATCCAAAAGTGTCTCCTGCGTAAGGTTGCGCTGGAAGCCTCGTTCGAAGACGAGGAGGCACACTCCTCTCTCGAAGGGGAGGAAGAATAAGAATGGACCACCCCACCCGGAGAGGGTGAGGGGCCCGAGAAGGCGGACCAGGGGGCCGGGAAAGGCCCTCGGCGCAAGGCCGTCATACCCACATCATCTGACGACGACAAGACAGATTCCTCCCGCGGAGGTGGGGGGAAGCAGGAAGAAACTCTACCTTCCCATACTGGGGAGGAGAAAAAGAGGAAAGCCGCCCCGGAGGGGGAGGCTGGGTCGTCCAAGAAGGGAAAGGTGTCCCTTCTGGACTACTCCTCCATGGCCGCCCATAGCGAGGAGGGGTGGCTGCCCAGGGGGAAGCCCCTAGCGCGATCGTAAGTGTCCGCACTCTGTTATGACTTTACTTCATAGTCTTTTTATAACGCCGAACATATATGCAGTCCGGCTAGGGTTCATCCCGAGGTATCTTCTTCAGATGGATCCCTGAGCGATTCAGAGATGAACTCGTTCCTGACGGCCACTACTCCTGAACCCGCGGATGACACGGAGGTGTTGTCCCGAAGGCTCCCAGAGCGGGGGGAGGTGACTCTGGAGACGCCCCAAGGAGGAATTCCAGATGTCGGACACGCGGGGTTCAAGATCCCCGTGGATCGTGTCGATGAGGGCCACAGTAGGCCGGGCTCTCAGCCGAACACTATTCCGGAACCTCCAATGGTTCCAGACTCTAGCCGGCAGCCCCTCGTTAGGGGGGTGAGCCGTCTGCATCGAGGACTTCCGTTGCGCCCGAAGCGCCGGATTGTCTGCTGGAAACGCTTCGCGGCGCTTCCATGGATGAAGAGCACCGTACTCTTATGAGTGCGGTGGTTCAGAAGGTTTCGTACGCCAAGAGCGGACTAACCGAAGCTTGCACCAACCTCTGACGAGGCTTTGAGGTAAGTAATAAAAATGTGTGAAATTACCACCCGATAGGTAGTAGCCCCTGATACTCTGTTTGGTGTTCGGAAAGAAAAACCAAACGGAGGGTCAATTATAATCCACATGAGTCTAATAATAAGTGTGAATGTGAATAAGAAGGTTGTGTTGCCGGACTAAAACGGGATCTGGAGCAGGCGCAAGGAGAGCTCGACCTCACGAAGAGGCAGATCGAAGAGAGCAAAGGTGAGTGATTCCCCGCTCTCACATAATGAAGGGTATATAAAATTGGTTATTCTAACGATGAAGCGTCATGATTTTGTAACAGGGGCCACCACCGAAGTAGCCTCTCTGAGGAAAGCGCTGTCCGAGGCCGAAGACAAGGCGGCCTTGGAGCGCACAGAGCGTGAGAAGCAAGATGCCAGAGTCGGCGAGGTACAACAAGAGCTCCAGGAGCTCGACAAAAAGTTCGAGTCCGTGAAGCATGAGCTTAAGGCGAAAGAGGTCGAGCTTGCGAAGGACCTTGCTAGTATAAAGGACGCCAAGGCCGAAGCCGAGAAGGCACAGCAGGAGGTCCAGGAGGCCAAAAAGATAGCGGTGGGTAAGAAATTCTTTATGCAAAGCAGACATGTGGAGGAGGCATTTCTTTTACTTACCCGAGTTTGGAGCTCTCGAGGGGCATTTGAAAGATCTACCACGCAGCGTATCAGATGCCGCGGAGTTCTACCGTGCCCAGAAGGGGAGCTCAACAGAGAAGCTATTCTGGTCCCAGTATGCTGGGGCGGAACATCCAATGCCTCTGAGTGACCAACTGAAGCAGTTGGTCGAACTCCACAGGTCGACCGAAGCGGCTATGAAAGATTTCATAGTCCGGATGTGGCCTGGTGAGCCCCTACCGGCTAGCTACTTCGGCCTGATCAAGCGGATGGTGAATGCCTGTCCACGGCTCAAAGTCATCAAGCGATCCGTTTGCATTGAAGGTGCCCGCTAGGCCTTTGCCCGCATGAAGGTGCATTGGCGCAAGCTGGATGCGGAGAAGCTGGTGAAGGACGGGCCGCCGGAGGGCAAGGCACATCGCTATCTGGAGAAGTATTATGATGGCGTTATGAAGGGCGCTCGTCTCGTGACCGATGAATGTACTAAGGACACTATTTTAGAATGAATTCACTTCTGTCATGTTTGTAATTTAAGGAGGAAGTTACTTGCGCTATGTAGCGCTTTTGTTATTTAAAATAGTACCTTCTGTGCGGCTGTTTATAAAATTCTAAAAGTAGGCCAGTCGTCAGCTTCCGCCCCCACGTAACTAGTACTGGGGTGTTTGTGGAAAATCCGGACACTCTTTATCCAAATGTTTGGTCCCTTAAGGAGGTGTCCGGTGCAGCGAACAAGGCAATCGGACTATGCGGCTTTATAACTTTCACTTAGCCATAGAAGTCTACAATTTTAAATTTCGGCGAAGCCCCTAGAATCCGGAAGGTCGAATTGGGGCGCTATATACGCCTAGATAGGACGAAGCCGATTTATCGCCTAAAGCAGAAAAATCTTTAAGTATTTTAAGACCTCTCGAACAACGACTAGCTCTCGCCACATCATGCCGGTTAGTTTTCGGCTTTCTCTACTGAGGTGCTCATCCGGAAGAACCGGGACACAATCGCAGTAGTTCTCCCTATGCTACCTTAGCCGATATAACGGAACGTAAGGTACCAAAACAAGTGAGCCGGGCTAACCCAACTGTAGACCCAAGACATGATTCGGAGCTGATGCATATAGTGCTATAAGTTCGGGGTGCCGCACTATTGAAAGTGTTCGGACTTGTATTGCCATATTATTGGGCGCCATAGGAAGCCTGAGGGAGTCCTGGACTAGGGGGTGTCCGGACAGCCGGACTATCATCGTCCGTCGGACTCCAAGACTACGAAGATACAAGATTGAAGACTCCGTCCCGTGTCCGGATGGGACTTTCCTTGGCGTGGAAGGCAAGCTTGGCGATACAGATATTTAGATCTCCTACCATTGTAACCGACTCTGTGTAACCCTAGCCCTCTCCGGTGTCTATATAAACCGGAGGGCTTTAGTCCGTAGGACACAACCTCCATTACAACAATCATACCATAGGCTAGCTTCTAGGCTTTAGCCTCCTTGATCTCGTGGTAGATCCACTCTTGTACTACCCATATCATCAATATTAATCAAGCAGGACGTAGGGTTTTACCTCCATCAAGAGGGCCCGAACCTGGGTAAAACATCGTGTCCCTTGTCTCTGTTACCATCCGCCTAGACGCACAGTTCGGGACCCCTACCGAGATCCGCCGGTTTGACACGTACATTGGTGCTTTCATTGAGAGTTCCTCGTGTGCGTCACCGATGGGCTTGATGGCTCCTTCAATCAACAACAACGCCGTCCAGGGTGAGACTTTTCTCCCGGACAGATCTTCAGATTCGCGGCTTCAGACTGCAGCTAATTCACTTGGCCATCTGGAGCAGATCGAAAGCTACGCCCCTGGCCGTCAGGTCAGATTTGGAAGCCTAAACTTCACGGCTGACATCCGCGGGGACTTGATCTTCGACAGACTCGAGCCACAGCTGAGCGCGCCACACTGTCACGATGGGCATGATTTAGCTCTGCCGCCGGACAGTGCCTTGGTGGCCGCACACGAATCCGCTCCGGTCTTTAGTCCGGAGCCGATCACGCAGATCGAGGACCAGTGGTTGGACACCGCCTCGGGGGCTGCAACTTCCACGACGATGGAGCCAAACACTAACCCTGTCCCTTGCAAAGCTCGTGACTCCGAGGTGCCGGACTCCCTGCCGGACTCCGAACCTCCCGCGCCCCTGCCAATCGAATCTGATTGGGCGCCGGTCATGGAGTTCACCGCTGCGGACATCTTCCAATACTCACCCTTTGGCGATATCCTAAATTCGCTAAAACATCTCTCGCTATCCGGAGAGACCTGGCCGGACTATGGCCAGGATGGTTGGGATGCGGACGACGAAGAAATTGAAAACCCACCCACCACCCACTTTGTAGCCACTGTTGACGATCTAACTGACATGCTAGACTATGACTCCGATGACATCGACGGTATGGACGACGATGCCGGAGATGAACAAGAGCCAGCGCCTACAGGGCACTGGAAGGCCACCTCGTCATATGACATATACATGGTGGACACCCCAAAAGATGGGGACGGCGAAGAAGCAGCTGAGGCAGATTCCCTAAAGAAACAGCCCAAGCGCCGACGTTAGCGGCGCCGCTCTAAATCCCGCCACAGCAAGAATGGAGATTCCGGCACAGGGGATAATAACACCCCAGACAGTGCCGAAGACAATCCCCTCCAGCAAGATTCAGCGCAGGAGGATGCAGAAGAAAGACCTCACGAGAGAGCGGCAGACGAAGTGGTCGAGGATGATAATTACATACCTCCCTTCGGAGACGAGGCAAGCCTCAACAACGACGAATTCGTCGTGCCAGAGGATCCCGTCGAACAAGAGCGTTTTAAACGCAGGCTTATCGCCATGGCAAATAGCCTAAAGAAAAAGCAGCAGCATCTTCAAGCTGATCAAGACCTGCTGGACGATCGATGGACCGAGGTCCTCGCGGCCGAAGAGTACGAACTCGAACGCCCCTCCAAAAGCTATCCAAAACGCAAGTTGCTTCCCCTATTAGAGGAGGAAGCATACATACCTTCATCACCAGCGCACAATACGGCCGACCGACCACCCCGTGGTCGCGACAGAGAGGCATCCAGGCCCTCCAATAAGACCGTACCCCGTCATCGCTCCAAAAGTACGAAGCCAAGAGGGAACGCGCCGGACTTGCGAGATATATTGGAGGACAAAGCAAGGCAATCCAGATCCATTTACGGATCACGTGGGCGCCCCACGACCCACGACAAATACCATCGCGCCGGATACAACAACTCCGGCCGGGCCGAACACAGCAGACAACGCTCACTCGAGCTACGTCGTGATATTGCTCAATATAGAGGCACCGCACACCCGCTATGCTTCACTGACGAAGTAATGGATCACCAAATCCCTGAAGGGTTTAAACCCGTAAACATTGAATCCTACGATGGCACAACAGACCCTGCGGTTTGGATCGAAGATTATCTCCTTCACGTCCATATGGCCCGCGGCAACGATCTCCACGCCATCAAGTATCTCCCACTCAAGCTTAAAGGACCAGCTCGGCATTGGCTTAACAGCTTGCCTGCAGAGTCAATTGGGTGTTGGGAAGACCTGGAAGCCGCATTCCTCGACAACTTCCAGGGCACATATGTGCGACCACCAGACACCGATGACCTAAGACACATAATTCAGCAGCCAGACGAATCGGCCAGACAGTTCTGGACACGGTTCTTAACAAAGAAAAATAAAATTGTCGACTGTCCGGAGGCCCTCACAGCCTTCAAACATAACATCCGCGACGAGTGGCTAGCCCGGCACCTAGGACAGGAAAAGCCGTAATCCATGGCAGCCCTCACATCTCTAATGACCCGCTTCTGTGCGGGAGAGGATAGCTGGCTAGCTCGCAGCAACAACCTCAGTAAAAATTCTGGCAGTCCGGATACCAAGGACCACAATGGCAGGTCGCGTCAAAACAAAAATAAACGCCGCATTAACGACGACGACAAGGAGGATACGGCAGTCAACGCCGGATTCCGAGGCTCTAAACCCGGTCAGCGGAAGAAGCCATTCAAAAGAACCACTCCGGGTCCGTCCAATTTGGACCGAATACTCGACCGCCATGCCAGATACATGGCACTTCAAAAAGCCAGCTAATCACACCAACAGAGATTGTTGGGTATTCAAGCAGGCAGCAAGTTAATTGTCAAAACAATGACAAGGGCTGCACAATGACGACGAGAAGAGACCCGCCGCCGAACAAGAGAGGATGTAGGTTTTCCCCCTCAAGTGCGGACGGTGAACATGATATACGCAACCCATATACCCAAGAGGGAGCGAAGCGTGCACTAAGGGACGATATGCGATGGAGCGATCGCCCAAGTTCAATCCATGGTCCTCTTGCCCGATCACCTTCGATCGAAGAGACCATCCGACCAGTATCCGCCACGGCGGATTCGCCGCATTGGTTTTAGACCCAATCGTTGATGGATTTCACCTCACAAGAGTCCTGATGGACGGCGACAGTAGCCTGAACCTGCTTTATCAGGATACAGTGCGCAAGATGGGCATAGACCCCTCAAGGATTAAACCTACAAAGACGACCTTTAAAGGCGTCATACCAGGTGTTGAGGCCAATTGTGCAGCTCACCACACCGAAGTGGTCTGCGGATCGCCGGATAATTTCGGAGCGAGGAGTTAATCTTCGACATAGTCCCGCTCGCAGCGGCTATCACGCTCGCTTTCGGGCGAACGCGCTTGTAAAGTTCAACGCGGTGCCGCATTATGCATACCTCAAGCTCAAGATGCCAGGCCCTTGTGGAGTCATCACGGTCAACGGAAATACGGAACGCTCCCTCCGAACGGAGGAACATACAGCGGCTCTCGCGGCAGAAGTACAGAGCAGCCTTCTAAGGCAATTTTCGAGTCCGGCCGTTAAACGGCCGGACACGGCCAAACGGGCCCGGAGCAACATCAACCAAGACCACAGCACGCCCGAGCATCGCCAGAGTAATGCGGCCCCAACCCCAGCCCTTGCATAATTGCAAGACCAACCCTCCGCGTACATCATTACGCTCTAGAGATACCATGGGCCTAGGGGGAGGGGCACGACCACAACAAACCGAGAGTGCGGCTGGACCACACCAGGGGCTCCCAAGTGTGTCACTCTTTTTATTTTCCTTCTTTTTATATACATGACTCCATTTACCAGAGGCCCTGTCCGGCGGTGGACCCGCCCGAACTTACGATGCAACAGCCAAGGAAGAAAGAGGGCTGCGATGAACACTCAGGTGGTCTCCATTACGAGCATTAAATTCGATTATATACACCAGTCCGCAGCCCACCCTTGGAGGGGGGCATGTTTATTTAGTACTATCCCTTGCTTACCGCACTATTTGTATCCTTCCACACTCATAGCAGAATTCCTTGAATAAATAATGCAGCACTCTTTTGCCTATAATTGCATTACTTTACATATATGTTCACTAATGACATCTTGCACCCGTATATTTTGGTACGGCCGAATACACCAGGGGCTTATGTTCCCGCATTATGGTGTGATAAGTCTGAACACTTTGACAAGTGCGGCACCCCGAACTTATAGCATTATATGAATCGGCTCCGAATCATGTCTTGGGTCAATAGTTGGGTTTGCCCGGCTCCCACGTTTTGGTGCCTTACGTTCCGTTCTATCGGCTAAGGTGGCACTGGGACAACCACTGTGATTGCGCCCCGGTTGAGCTGGGCGAGCGCCTCAGTGGAGAAAGCTAAAATTGACTGGCATGATAAGGCGTGAGACCGGTCGCTGTTCGAGAGGTCTTTTCGGGTCCCTAAAGACTTATGCCGCTTCGAGCGAAGTATCGGATAATGTCCGATTTAAGGCGTGGATAGCGCCTCAATTCGGTCTTCGAATACTAGGGCTTTGCTGAAATTTAAAATTATAGAATTCTATGGCTAAGGAGAGTGTTCAAGCATTATAAGTCCGGTTGCCTTGTTCGCTGTGTTGAGCGCCTCCTAGATGGACCCAAAATGGGAACAAGAGTGCTCAAGTTTATCCCAACACCCCAAAGACTGTGGCTTGGGGGCTGAAGCCAACGACTTGCCATCTCTCGATTTTATAAACGGCCGCATAGAAGGTAATATTTTAAATTAAACAAGCGCTATGCGCTTAATATGAACAAAGTTTTCAGCGCATGTGATAATACATAGCGAGTTTACTCAATAATTACATCTCTGGGCACTCATCCGCATATTATGGCACCCTTCAGACAGTCTTATAGTACATTTCGGCGACGATACTCCTTGCTACCGGGCGGCGGATCAAGAAGAAGCCTCTCCGCATCCAGCCTGCCCCAGTGCACCTTTGCGCTGGCAAGGTCCCGACGAGCACCTTCAATACAAAGCGGAGCGCTTGATGACATCCACCCAGGCACGATCCACCAGCCGCCGACGAGGCCGGCGTAGCTCCTGTGCATGGCTCTGCCCGTGCCACACCGGACTATAAGGCCCTTCATGGCCTCCTCAGCTACCTTGTGGAGCTCGACCAGCTGCGTCAGCTGGTCGCTAGGGGGCACCGGATGGCCGGCCTCAGCATACTGAGACCAGAAGACCTTCTCCGTTGAGCTCCCCTCCTCGCCACGGTAGAATGCGCCAGCATCGGATACGCTGCGAGGCAGATCTGCAAACGCCCTGGAGAGCTTTGAATTCGGGTAAGTGTCAGGTAGTTTACATTAACATGCTTGCTTTGCATGAAAAATGCCTTACTTGCCGCTATTTTCTTCATATCCTCAACTTCCTGAAGGGCCTTACGGGCCTCGGCCTTGGTGGACTTGGCACTTTCAAGAGCCGAGGCGAGCTCGGACTCTCGAGTCTTTGAGTCGCGCTCCAAACTCTCATGCTTCTCCATGAGAGCCTGGAGCTCTTGCCGCACCTCCGCCACCCGTGCCTCCTGCTTTTCTCGCTCTGCCCGTTTCGCGGCCGCATTGCGTTCGGCCACGGACACAGACTCCTTCAGGGCTGCCACCTCGTTTGTGGCCCCTGCAGTACCCATGTTATCCTTGTTATTCTCTTATTGCAACCTAAATCCTTTTCTGTAAGGTAACTTTTCAAAGTGGTGTTACTCACCTTCTTTGTCCTCGAGCTGCTTCGGCACGGCCGAGCTCTTGCTCGACCGCCGAGATCCCGCTTCAATGCACCAACCTCCGCTGTCAAGGCTGGCAGAGGTCAAGCAGCAGCAGCCTGCAAACCCATATTGACATAATTTATTAGCAACCTCAAGATATATCTTTTTAGATCCTCAGTCCGCTTTTCTTTCCAACACCGAACCGAGCATCGAGGCTACTGTCTATGCGGTATTACATTACATAATTTTAACTTCTTACCTCAAAGCCTCGATAGAAGGCTATCGAAGCTTTCGGTCAGCCCGCTCTTGGCGAGCTGAACCTTCTGAATCACCGCACTCATAACAGTGTGGTGTTCTTCTTCAATGGAGGCACCTTGGAGCGCCTCCAACAAGTTGTCCGGCGCCTCCGGTTGGACGGAGGCCGCCGGTGTCACGGTCTTGCCCTTCTTACGAAGGGGTCGCCGCGACTCGAACCACCGCAGTTCCGCGAGAGTCCGGCGCAAGTCCGGAGGCTGCCTTGCGGTGCCTCCGGAGCCTCCTCCTGATGGGTCCCTTCCCGGGATCCCACCTCGGCGTCCTCAGCGGCGCGAGGGGTGGAGGCAGTTGGAACGGATTCCACATCCGACGCAGCCAACGACCCGCTCGACGAAGCAGGGAGATCATCAACGGCCGGACTACAGGCAGTATGCGGCATTAGAAGGACACTATGTAACACAAAAGAAATTGCAGATCATTCAGAGATCTGGATACTTACGATCTCGCCTGGGGCCTTACCCTTGAGGGCCACTCTTCATCGCCAACGTTGGTGTTGGCGGAGCTTTCTGAGGGAATAGTTCTTCCCCTCTTGGACCCTTCGGCCTCCCCTGTTGGGGAAGCCTTCCTCTTCCTCTCTCCCTCCTCTGGGAGAGGGTCTTCTTCCTCCTCCTCGTCTTCGGGGGAGGAGTCCGCCTCGGAGTCGTCGGAGACCTGAAAACGGGAACTCTTTCGAGTGCCCGTGGCCACCTTCTTGGCCTTTTCTCCGGCACCACATGTGGTGCCGGAACCAGCAGCCCCGCTAGACGGGTGTCCACTGGGTCTTCTGGCATGGGAGCCGGGCAGATGAGCTGCTCGGCCTTCTTCATCCATTCCTGTCAAAGGAAAGGGGAGATTGAAACCCGCTTAGAATAAATCTATTAATAATAAGTGTCCCGTAAAGGGCTAGAATCACTTACCTCGTCAGCTGGACGCCATGCGAGTGAAATCCGCGATCTTCCGTCGCGGATGCGGGCTTCGCGCCCTTAAACAAAGACCTCCAGCGCCTTCAGACGTCGTGGTCAAGAGCCCGCCAACGCTCGGTGCTGTTCCGGATCAAGCTCCCACAGATTGAATGCCCGTTTGGCATGGGAGAATCCGCGACGAGCATGACTTGGACCACGTTAACCAGCTCGAGCTTCTTATTCACCACTTCGGATACAGCTTGGTGTCTCGTCAGCTCCTTCAATTACCCCACAGAAGCCCTTCTCTTTCCGTGAGGTGAGCTGCGAGGGATTCCAGATCTAAACTCGGGGGCCGCCGCCCACGTAGGGTCGCGTGGCTCGGTGATATAGAACCACCCCGATTGCCACCCCTTAACGGATTCCACGAAGGCCCCTTCGAACAAAAGGACGTTGGGCATCTTGCCCAACATGGCGCCTCCGCACTCTGCTTCAGTCCCTTCACTACCTTCGGCTTGACATTGAAGGTCTTGAGCCACAAGCCGAAGTGGGGCTGGATGCAGAGGAAGGCCTCGCACACGACGATAAACGCCGAGATGTTGAGGATGAAGTTCGGCGCCAGATCATGGAAATCCAGGCCATAGTAGAACATGAGCCCCTGACAAAGGGGTGAAGTGGAAAGCCCAGTCCAAGAAGGAAGTGGGGAGGAAACGACCCTCTCATGGGGCTCGGGGTGGGGATGAGTTGCCCCTCATCGGCAGCCGGTGCGCGACGTCGCGGAAAGGTATCCGGCGCCAGCAGCTTTGTGATGTGCTCCTCCTTAACGGTGGAGGCCAGCCACTTGCCTCCCGCTCCAGACATGGTCGGAGAAGGTTGAGACGAGATGCGCAAACTTGGGCGCTGGAGCTCGAGTGCGTGGAGATGGATAAGCAAAGGAGGATGAAGGCGTACGTGAAAAGGTGAATCCTTATCCCTTATATATAGGCGGACGAAGACTATGCGTCCCCACTAGCCTGGTAAAACTCGCTTATCTCCCAAGCGCCACCATCAATGGCACGGTTGGGTTACCCATGTCCGTATTGATGAGAATCCCGGAATAAGGGGAACACGATCTTTGCTTCGACAAGACGTGCCAAGGAAACCGCTCATAAACGCTACCGAGGCGGTATAATAAAAACGATTCAAGTAAAGGCTTGGTAGTGGTGTGACGTCATGCCGCAAAGTACGTCAGCAGATTGAACTTGTGTACATTTTATTCTATCTACGGTGGAATGTGGAATTTATTTTGCAGAGCCGGACACTATCTCAGTGTTCACAATCTTCTATGGATTATTTGGAGGAGGAATCCGCCTTGCAATGCCGAACATTATGCACGCCGGACTCATCGTCATTGAAGCCAGGTTCAGGGGCTACTGAGGGAGTCCTGGACTAGGGGGTGTCCGGACAGCCGGACTATCATCGTCCGTCGGACTCCAAGACTACGAAGATACAAGATTGAAGACTCCGTCCCGTGTCTGGATGGGACTTTCCTTGGCGTGGAAGGCAAGCTTGGCGATCCGGATATGTAGATCTCCTACCATTGTAACCGGCTCTATGTAACCCTAGCCCTCTCCGGTGTCTATATAAACCGGAGGGCTTTAGTCTGTAGGACACAACCTCCATTACAACAATCATACCATAGGCTAAATTCTAGGGTTTAGCCTCCTTGATCTCGTGGTAGATCCACTCTTGTACTACCCATATCATCAATATTAATCAAGCAGGACGTAGGGTTTTACCTCCATCAAGAGGGCCCGAACCTGGGTAAAACATCGTGTCCCTTGTCTCCTGTTACCATCCGCCTAGACGCACAGTTCGGGAACCCTACCCGAGATCCGCCGGTTTTGACACCGACAAAGCCACTATTGCCATGCCTGCCCTGACCTCCTCCACAAGGCGCGACGACTGCATTCCACGACGCCGCCTCAGACGGCCCAAGACCGCCATGACCGACCGATCGCGATGGGTGGACCGGCGGCTCGAAGCGCCCAAGACGGCCTCGGGAGTCGGCCTCCTCGAGTCGGGCCGCCTCCAGGCCCCACGAGCCATTAACCAGATAGGATGGGGAATGGCGGCAGTGATCGCCCGATAGACGGCGGCACTGTTGCCACGACCCAATGACCAAGCCTACGTCATCAAGAGCGCCGCACAGTGTCAGGCCTGTCCGCGGGACCCACCAGTCAGCGGGCCCCAGAAGCCGGCGGGAAGGACGGCGACATGAGAGACAGACGGCTGGGACCCGTGCCCAGCCGGATTACCATTGTACTCCCGGGGGGTAGGCCTATATAAACCCCCCGGGGCACCCATGCAAGGGGTTCGGACCTTGATAGAGATAGACCAGATTGCACAGGGAGGAGAGAACTAGCCTTGCTCTCTCCTACCTCCCGATACAGCTCAGGGAGCACCATTGTAGTCACTTTGCTTTAGTGATCATGCGGAGACCCCGCAGAGCAGCAGTAGGGGTGTTATCTCCTGAGAGCCCCGGTTGGGTAAGATTCCACGGCGTGCATGCCTACGCCTCATCCCATTTCAGGGCACCGCGACGCTTCTACTCGCCCCCACCATGATAAGCCATCCTTGGCATATGTCGCACCCAACCCCGACATTTGGCGCCACCGTGGGGCGAGGTGCACCGCCGTCCGGAGATCTGTTCGACGGGAACCTCTTCCTCCTGGCGGCGCGCAGCCAGCCAAAGCTTGCTAGATGGAGTTCAGATCGATGAGCTTGCAAGGGCGCTAAGGCCGCCACAGCGAAAGCAGCCTCGCCAACTTGTCGGCGAGGTGCGCCCGACGAGCCTGCATCCGACGCAGGCACGGTGGCCCCGAGAGCCTTCGCTGGCCTCTTGACCAACTCCACGCCGCCGGGCGAGCCTACCATGGGCTTGGAGTCAGTAGGCTCCACCGACCCGATGCTGGTCGACTCCGACGCCGTGTCGCTTGACATTTTCCCCACCAATGCGGTGGTCTACGACGAGCCGCTCAGACGAGGAGAGCGGCGAAGCGCCGCCACGGAGGTGCTCGCTATCGATCACGGTGAGCGCTCCGGCGAAGAAGCCCAGGACCCGCTTGCTGCGGCCCTGCAAGACCTTACCGCGCCCATTCCAGAGGATGCAGACGCCGAGACGTTGGAGACGCCGCCTTCAGATCATCGAAGGTGCCAAGAAGCTGGCAAGCATGAGACGCTTGTGAGAAGCATACCAGCGCGAGATGGATCGCGCCGTAGGCAGCTCGCCGGCTCCGACTGGGCCGAGCCGTCTAGGCGCGGTCCAGCAGCGCGGCGCGGCCATCGCCGACTTGTTCGGGGCAAAATGCCCCGTATACTCCACCCGGCAGAGAACATCCGCGCCGCCCAAGCGGCGACTGACGAGCTGAGGAACTTCGAGGGTGAAGAGCGCCGTTTGATGACGGAGCGAGTCCAGCAACTCCTCGACGCGGTTGCTGTGCAGAACGCGGCCGGCGGCCGCGTAGATGCGCTGCAGCAGCCGAACGACGACTTGCCTCCCCACCGAGATCAAGGCGCGACCTCTCGGACGCCGACTGGCGGAGTCCACGGAGGGAAAGAAAAGGAGCCGGCTGTCAGCCACAGTCGGACTCACATCACCATTGAGCGCGACCAAGACGGCCGCTCGAGAGCAGTTGAGCGGCGGGACGACTACCTGCCTCCACCACCCAGAAGAGAGCGGAGAGTTTCCCCGCCACCTGTTGAGCATCCGACTCTTGGAGGCGGCCTTGGCCGCCGAGAGGGAGTCGGAGAGAACGACGCCCGCCATCGGATCGACCGACTCCACCGATCCCTGGCGCTGGAAGAAGAGGACGAGCTGGGTCCGCCTTGATTTGGGCCCCGCATCCGAGACGAGCCTTTCCCCAAAGGGTTCACGCTCCCCCGAGACACGCCCAAGTACACCGCCCGCGGAAGCCGAGGATCGCTGATAGACTACTCCACAGCTGCCAAGATAGCAAACGGCAACAAGCGAAGTCGCCGGAAATACGCCTCTCATGCCTGTGGCACGGCCCGACATGGTTGAACAGTCAAGCCCCGCAGCTTCAACAGCTGGGTCGACTTCATCAAGACTTCATAGGCAACTTCACGAGCACGCATAAGCGACCTCCCAAGCCGCCAGATTTCCTTGTGCGCAAGGCCCCGATGAATCGACGCTACGACTACCTCACGCTACCGGGCGAAGCCGAACTCCTACGAGGGCGCACGAGGTGCAGGCTATCGAGTATTTTCACCGCTGGGTGCCGAGAGGGCACCTCCTCAAGCTACAGCTCCTCCGCGACGAGCCGTAAACCTCGACGAACCGCTAGTCATAGCGCATAAGCACGCCATGGCCGACTCTTCCATGAAGATAGAGATCCAAGTCAACGCCGCTGGCAAGGTGACCCCTCAGGCTCCCAAAACCCCGGCTGGAGACACCAGTCGGCGCCAACAACAGAACGATAACAAGCGCAAGGCCCAACAGCCGACTTCCAACAGTCGGCAAGTGGCGACAGTTGAAGACCAACAGCCGGAGGGGCAGCCTCCGGCCAAGCGGCAGAAAGGCGGCAAATCCAATTGGTTGCCAGCTTTCTCCTATGAGCAGACTTTGGATGGTCCCTGCAAGTTCCACAGCGGCGCGAAGCCGTCAAACCATACCACCCGAAAGTGCCACTGGCTCACCAGAATCGCCAAGGGAGACGGCCTCATTCCTCTGCCGCCTGCTGGGCAGCCGCCTCCACCGCCACCCTAGCAGCCGGCGGCTCGGCCAGTCGGCGCGGTGCAAGACGAATTCCCAGAAGAGCACGGAGCCTATGTGGTGTTCACCAATGTGACGGATGACCGGCGCAGCAGGCGCCAACAGCAGCAAGAAGTAAATGCAGTGGCAGTAGATGCCCTAGAGTTCATGCATTGGTGCGAGAGGCCTATCAGTTGGAGTAGAGCGGATCACCCAGAGGTGATGCCAAGTCCGGGCTCTTATGCCCTGGTCCTAGGCGCTACCTTGGCCACTGATAGGCGGGCAGCCCGTTTCTCGCGAATTCTGATAGACGGAGGCAGCAGCATCAACATCTTGTACAAGGACACCATGGAGAAGCTAGGAATCAAGCGAAGACAGCTGCAGAGCAGCCGGACTGTGTTCCATGGAATTGTGCCCGGCCTTTCCTGTTCGCCAATCGGCAAGATCCTGATAGACGTCCTCTTCGGAGACAAAGATCATTTCCGCCGAGAGCCGGTTTGGTTTGAAGTAGTGGACTTGGAAAGGCCATACCACGCACTGCTTGGCCGACCTGCTTTGGCCAAGTTCATGGCGGTTCCTCACTACGCCTACCTCAAGATGAAGATGCCGAGTTCCAAGGGGATTCTGACCGTAGCCGGCGACTACAAGAAGTCGTCCGCCTGCGCGGCCGAGAGCAGTCGGTTGGCCGAGTCCCTGGTGATCGCGGCCAAGAAGCGGCTCCTTGACCGAGTCGTGGCGATGGCCGGAAAGCAGCCAGAGATGTCGCCCGACCCCAAGGAGTCGGAAGCGGAAGGATCATTCAAGCCGGCCAAAGAGACCAAGAAGATACCCTTGGACCTGGAGCACCCAGAGAGATACGCTGTCGTAGGTGCAAACCTCGATAGCAAATAGGAAGGCGAGCTCGTCGATTTCCTCCGTGAGAATCGAGACATCTTCGCATGGTCCCCCAAAGACATGCCAGGTGTACCGACGGAATTCGCCGAGCACAAGCTACACGCCGCCAGATAGAAACCCGTCAGCAGCCCTTGCGCGCTACCGTCAAGAGAAGAGAAGAGTTGTTGGAGAGGAGATAGCCCGGCTTCTTGCGGCCGGGTTCATCATGGAAGTGTTTTTTCCGGAGTGGCTGGCAAACCCGGTTTTGGTGCTAAAGAAGAACAAGCAATGGCGGATGTGTATCGACTACACAAGCCTCAACAAAGCCTGCCCAAAGGACCCGTTTGCCCTGCCAAGAATCGATCAGGTGATAGACTCCACAGCCGGATGCGAGCTGCTGAGTTTCCTAGACGCATATTCAGGATATCACCAGATCAAGCTGAACCCGGCGGACAGACTGAAGACCGCCTTCATCACACCATTCGGAGCCTTCTGCTACCTGACGATGATGTTCGGCTTGAGGAATGCTGGCGCCACCTTTCAGCGTTGCATGCAGAAATGCCTCCTCAAGCAACTCGACAGGAATGCCCATGTCTATGTGGATGATGTGGTGGTGAAGACGGAGAAGCATGGGACGCTGCTGGAAGACCTCAAGGAGACCTTCGAGAATCTGTGCCGGTTCCAGATCAAGCTCAACCCTGAGAAGTGCGTTTTCGGAGTACCAGCCGGCCATCTCCTTGGCTTCCTGGTCTCCGAACGCGGCATAGAGTGCAACCCCGTGAAGATCAAGGCCATCGAGAGGATGGAGGTACCCAGCCGACTATTAGATGTGCAGAAGTTCACCGGCTGCTTGGCATCCATCAGCCGATTCATCAGTCGGCTGGGCGAGAAAGCTCTGCCCTTGTATCAATTGATGAAGAAGACCACCTTTTTTGAGTGGAACCACAAGGCGGATGAGGCATTTCTCCAACTGAAGAAGATGTTGACTACTCCCCCTGTGTTGGCGGCTCCGACTCCCAAAGAGCCCATGCTTTTGTACATCGCCACCACCGAAAGTAGTCAAGACATGCTTATCGTAGTCGAGCGCAAGGAGGAAGGAAAGGCGCCCTATCCGAGAGACCGGTATATTACCCGAGCGAGGTAATCACCGACCTCCAAGCAGTAACTACCCTCACTACTGTAAGATGTGCTACGGTGCATTTTTCCGCCAAGAAGTCAAGCCTTACTTTCAAGAACATCCAATCACCGTAGTTTGCACGGCTCCGTTGGCCGAGATCATTGGAAGCCGAGACGCCTCTGGCCGAGTAGCCAAATGGGCCATAGATCTGGCTCCTTACACCATTGTAGGATCGAAAGTATGTCTAGAGGGGGGGGGGGTGATTAGACTACTTGACAATATAAAATTCTGCCTTTTGACAAAGAACAGTTTTGGCAGATTCACAATTATGATCAAGTCAAGCATCACCCTACACATGCAATTCTAGAGTATAGGCAGCGGAAAGTAAATTGCACATGTAGTAAAGAGAGGTGGAGAAGAGCAAACGCAATTTTGGAGACGCGGTGATTTTTCTCGTGGTTCCGATAGGTGGTGCTATCGCATTTCCACGCTGATGGAGACTTCAACCCACGGAGGGTAACGGCCATGAGTCCACGGAGGGCTCCACCCACGAAGGGTCCACGAAGAAGCAACCTTGTCTATTCCATCATGGCTCACGCCCACGGAGGGCTAGCCTTACTCGGGTAGATCTTCACGAAGTAGGCGATCTCCTTGCCCTTACAAACTTCTTGGTTCAACTCCACATCTCGACGGAGGCTCCCAAGCGACACCTAACCAATCTAGGAGGCACCACCTCCAAAAGGTAATAGATGGTGTTGATGATGATGAACTCCTTGCTCTTGTGCTTCAAATGATAATCTCCCCAACACTCAACTCTCCTCACCGATTTGGCTGTGGTGGAAGAAAGGATTGAGTGGAAAGCAACTTGGGAAGGCTAGAGATCAAGCTTCATATGGTGGGAGTGGAGCAACTTGATCTCAACACAAGGGTAGGTAGTTCTCTTCTCGTAAATGTAAGGTAGGAGTGGTAGTTCTTTCGATGGCTCTCCCACTAATGAAGAGGGGTGGAGGGTATTTATAGCCTCCACACAAAATCCAACCGCTACACACATTTGACCAATCTCGTGGGACCGAAGTTGACAACTCGGTGAGACCGAAAGTTCAAATAATGTGAACGTTGGGATTTTCGTGGGACCAAAATACAATCTCTGCTAGTCCGATTCGTGCAAGACAAGAGCTTGCCAATTTGGGGACCGATTTCATCATCTCGGTGACACCGATTTGATGACGTAGGTTACAGAAGCTTGGCAACTCAAGTTTCGTGAGACCGAGTTCGTAATCGAAAATCCGAAGTTTTCTAGGGTTTGGCTTATGGCTGAGGTGGTTCATCTCGTGTGACTGAGTTTGGAAAATCGGTGGGACCGAGACTACTTATGAGTGTATATGGCGTGAAAGTTGCCGATAGTTTAGGAGATGTATCACTAAGCACTTGAGCAACCAGATCATCATCATAACCTCATCCCCTTTAATAGTATTGGCTTTTCCTATGGACTCAATGTGATCTTGGATCACTAAACCAAAAATGGAGTCTTGAGCTTTTGCCAATGCTTGCCTTAGCATTTTGAGGGTCCACTTCTTCACCCTTGCCATACCCATATCAATGAACTTTCTCAAATGATTCTCAAGTAACTATTAGTTCAATGATATATATGTTGTTATTAATTACCAAAACCACCCGGGATTAGTTGCACTTTCAATCTCCCCTTTTGGTAATTGATGACAACATATAGATCAAAGCTCGACAAAGGATATAATCAATGAATAATATCGTCGCTTTGAGAAGTATGTGATAAGCAAGAGCTCCCCTAAATTTGTGCATTATTTAAGATTTGCGCTTGAATGCAAATGCACAATCGATTAGGATCATGGGTCACTCTTCCATGTCACATACATCTTGGTGGAGCGCACAAAATGATAAGAATGAACAACATGCACCCAATCACCAAGACATGAGTAAATGGTCATACAAGATAGGAATAGCATATGATAAGCATTAAGCACACATTAAAGCATAGTACGACCAAGCACTCATTAAGGTAGAATCAAACGTAGTATCAAACACACTGAATGTCTCGAAAACCAAAAGTATCTCAAAGAAACCGCAAAAGAACGAAAGAGCAAAAAGCGCAAAGACAACAGCACTCTCTCTCTCGAAGTCCTATGATCTATACAATTTTCCCCTTTGGCAACAAGTTACCAAAAGTTCAAAAAGCATAGATCTAAGCGCCACCGGGACTCTGGGCGGCTCCCGTCGGGTTGATGTCGAGTGGATATGACAGAATCGGCGAAGACTTCGCTGATGTCTGTGGCCGGAGGAGTGGTCACCGAGCCGGAGCTGGAGTAGGAGCAACTGCTGAACTGTGGGAGGTGCCGCTGTAGTCCCGTGTCACCATCGAATAGCAGCTGATCGGGTCCTGTGGGAACCGGAGCAATTGTTGATAAGCATCCTGGACTAAGTCATCCTGCATCTCACGCATAAGCTCTTCCTTCTCCCGCTTTGCTTCCTCAATGTCTGCCTCGATCTTCTTGACAGTCACTTGCACTTTAGTCAGCTTCACGTCCAGAGCGTGGATCTTGTCCTCAACAATCCTCTCTAAGCTCTCCTGAGACTGTTCAATGCTGGCCAGGCGTTGTTCAATCCTTTGGGTAGCTTCAAGAATTTGCTCTCCGAAGCTCTTTGGTTTAGCTGCTGCTGCTGCTTCCTTGTCAGCTTTGGCTTTCTTGGCAGCTTCGATCTTGGCTTGACCTTCAACAGATTTCGGATCCTCCTCATCCATCACAACAACATTGTCTTCATGCTCTGGCTGCAGGAGGCAAACCACTTGGTGTACTCCTCTCACCATCATCAGATGAGCTGATAGGATCAGGACTAGTGCCTGCCTCTGGAATATCTGCAATGGGTGTCTCGACCTGCTCGACTGGCCATCGGCATCTGACATGGCTGACAACCTGTGAATAGATAAGGTGTAGGCAGAGAAGAAGAGTCATCACAAATTGCAGAAGTTTTTGCAAAAAAAATGAGTTCAAATTCTAGTATTAGGTTTTCACAGAAGACATTTCGGTCAGACCGAGTTTAAAATTCGGTGAATCCGAAGTGTTCAACAGGAGCGTGGCACACCACTTTCGGTTTGACCTAAGTGGGTTTCGGTCCTGCCGAAAACACTAGGGTTTCACAGAATCGTCATTTCGGTCACACCGATTTGCACAACTCGGTTGGACCGAAAGGTGTAGTGCAATGGCCATAGGCCAAATCGGTCATACCGAAAATGTAAAATCGGTCTCACCGAGATGTGTTCGGCGGAAACCTAACCCTAAAAGTTTTACTCGAATCTAGTCCAAACGAACTAATCTGGTGTACAGGAGGATTTCAATCGTGGCAAGATAATAGGCAAACCAAACGTGCATTGAATCGGAGATGGGAGCACGAGTGGGATCAAAACTCACCCTAACTTGGTGGAGTTTTTCACGGCGGCAACGGCGCTGGAGGAGATGTCCGCTGATTTACAACGGAGACTGAGGCGAGGGCGCACAAAGCGACGCACGGCGACGATCCGGAGACCAAGGCGACGGCAAAGAAGGTGTGGGGGCTAAACGCTTGAAGGAGAAATCAACGCTGCGCCCTCGAGTATATATACCCCTTTGCTGTCGGTGGGACCGAGTTGTAAAACTCGGTGGCACCGAGATGGATAACCGCTAGGCAGTTATGCACTTCGGTCACGCCGAAAATCACAACTCGGTTTCACCGAGGTGAAAACCTAGATCAGTCTAAATGCTTTCGGTTCGACCGAGTTTGAGAGTTGGTCCGACCAAATCAATTAGAAGGTTTTGGAAGTTAGCCCTTGACGGATCGGTGGCTCGAAAGTGCTCCTCACCCGAGGGTCCGAAAATGACTTGTTCAAAGTTTGTGATGTAAGCATGAATAGAATTTGAGACAAGAAAGCATAGATAGCTAGGGAGGTATTTAGGCATTCTTGTCCATCCATTTGGTCAAAAATCAAAAGACCAAAACAACAAATGGATGTCCTCGAATGGATAAAATCATGCATCCAACATGCTCACACAATAAGATAGCAAATGAAATATGTGTCAAACATGCACAACCAAAACTCTAGCTACTAACACACAATTTGTCGATGACTAGGTCATCTTTATATGAGTATATTGACTTAGGAGCCAAATGAGAACATTTGATCATAGGTCATACTCATCGCTTAAGCACAAGTGGGGTTACCACTTTTACATAAAGCATTGATGTGTTCACATCATTTGAAGATGCTTTAGCTCAATTTTTAGAGCAAAGCTCCCCTAGATGTGAGAACCCCTTTAAAGGGTCAAACTAACCTTGGGTTGTCGAGAAGACTTCATGTAGATGTTGAAGATGTGGATGCTCAATGTTGATGAAGATCATCAAGAGTTGGGAGCTATCCTTGATTCGCACTTTCAATACCTACATGGGTTAGTCCCACAAGGAACAAACAAGGATATCCATGGACATAGATTGAAGTTCACAATAGATGATGTCCATGAAAGCAATGATTACCTTGTCCCTTGACTTACCAACAAGAGGGTTTGTGACTCCATGAACTAGTGCATAATGTGGAAGTTGATTGCACAAGTTTTTGCCAAAATGAATGTGAGTGAAGTATGTTGGCGGAGTCACCTCAAGAACTTTCTAGTTCTTCTTCTTCGGATCCACATCATCTTGATGGGAATCCTTGGGGTTGTAGTTGAGCTTGACGAAGTAGAACTTGACGCTTTCTTGGGAACCCACTTGACCATGGCTTGAGGTGCTTCAATAAATGCATCAATCTCCTCTTGAAGCTTGTCCTTGCCTTTTAGCTTGTGGTCTTGTGGTGGAAGGTCATCTTGAGCTTGTTCCACATTGGAAGAAGTAGGATCATACTTCTCCTTTTGAGAAACAAACTGTGGAGTAGGATATTGACCTTCTTCCCATTCAACACCTTCGGCGTTGAACTTTCGCCAAAACCAATTCCTTGATTCTTCCGGTGCCTTCCTTGCTTAAGTAACAATTTCTCAAAGTTCTTGCTTCCGCAAGGCTCTTGTAGACACCTTTCTATAATCCCTTTCAATAAACTATTTTCTTGCTCAAGTGTAACTTGGCTTGAAACATTGTTAGTGGAATCAAGAGAACTACTAGAAGCAACAACATTGGATTTAGCATGGTTATTGTTACTACTAGAGAAAGAATTTTTCTTATGCTTGTCATGCTTAGTTTTAATGGGTGGCAAGAAATTAGACAAGAGAAGTCGCTTGGCAAGATATGAAGAACTCTTCTTTCAAGATCGCCATTGATTGCTTTTAGAAACTCATGTTCTTGCTCTAGAGTGAGCTTCTCGGTTGTAGCTTCTCATGAGATCTTAGGAGCTCTCTATGATCTTCTTGAGTTGTTTCATGAGCTAACTTAAGAGTGTTTAGTTCTTTAGTTAGACGCTCAATCTCCTTCATAGCATTGTCATTCGACTCTTCTCGACTATAAAGACTACTAGCATGTTCATCGTTACTAGGTTCATTGGATTTATCATGTAAGAGCTCATCTTCACCAAGCAAGTCATCCTCATCACTATCAAAGTCAATGAATTCAGGTGTGATACCTTGGGGCCTTTAGCCATGAAGCATCTTCCAATTCCCTCATTTGGTGAATCAAATAAGTCGTAGGAGTTGGAGTTGGAGGATACGAGAGCAAGACCGCAACACCTTCATCTTGACTGTAGTCGGAGTTGGAGTGATAGCTTCCTTCGATTGATTGTCGGAGTCGGAGCCGAGACCCATTCACCTACATGAGCTTGATGTTTTCTTCTTGTGTAGCTCCTTGATGACTTGTCTTTCCTCTCCTAATCCTTGCTTCTCCGAGAGGGTCTTCGCTCATAACGATCATCTCTGCTCCTTCTCTCTTTCCGAGGTGACTCATCTCTTGAGCTTCTTCTTCTTGGAGATTCTTCTCTTCTCTTGTGGGGGCCAGACACTCATTTGAGTAGTGTCCGGTCTTCCACAATTGTAGCAGCTTCGATCATGACTAGAAGATCTCTTTTCATCATATGATCTAGACTTTGAGCTTCTCTTTTGCCTCTATTCTTGTAGAATTTGTTGAAGTTCTTGACCATTAGGCTTATCTCTTCATTGGAAACTAACTTGTCACTTGAGGTTGTGGGAGCATCACTTGTAGCTTTGTAAGCACCACTTGACTTGTTGTGAAGCTCTTCCTTATCCTTAAGTGTCATCTCATGAGCAACAATTCTTCCAATGACTTCGTTGGCTTGAGATTCTTGTAGTTTGGCATCATTTGGATCAAAGTGCACACGGTGTCATACTTTCCATCCAAAGCTCGAGAATCTTCTTGATGATGAATCGGTCGGTCATTTCTTTGCTTCCTAAGCCGGCAATCTCATTTGTGATGAGAGCAAGCCTAGAGTACATTTCAGCGAATTCTTCACCATCCTTCATCTTGAACTTGTCAAGTCGACCTTGAAGAATATCTAGCTTTGATTCCTTCACGGACTCGGTACCTTCGTGCATTTCAACCAAAGTATCCCAAATCTCTTTTGCATTCTCAAGACGGCTGATTTTGTTGAACTCCTCGACACAAGGCATTGAAGAGAATGTCACAAGCTTGAGCATTGTTTTGCAACATCCGCAATTCTTCCGCTAGTAGCTTTGCAATCCGAACTTTTCCTTCCTCAAGAATTCACCTTGCATACCAACACAAATAATGCCCCATGCGGCTGGGTTATGGCCAAGAATATGCATTTTCATTTTATGCTTCCAACTAGCAAAATTTGTACCATCAAAGTAAGGACCTCTACGAAAATTACCCTCACTAGACGCCATACTCTCCTAGGTTGTGAAACCAAGCTTATGGAGTCCAATGCAATGGAAACCAATACAATGGAGACCAAAGCTCTGATACCACTTGTAGGATCGAAGGTATGTCTAGAGGGGGGTGATTAGACTACTTGACAATATAAAAATTCTGCTTTTTGACAAAGAACAGTTTTTGGCAGATTCACAATTATGATCAAGTCAAGCATCACCCTACACATGCAATTCTAGAGTATAGGCAGCGGAAAGTAAATTGCACATGTAGTAAAGAGAGGTGGAGAAGAGCAAACGCAATTTTGGAGACGCGGTGATTTTTCTCGTGGTTTCGATAGGTGGTGCTATCGCATTTCCACGCTGATGGAGACTTCAACCCACGGAGGGTAACGGCCATGAGAGTCCACGGAGGGCTCCACCCACGAAGGGTCCACGAAGAAGCAACCTTGTCTATTCCATCATGGCTCACGCCCACGGAGGGCTAGCCTTACTCGGGTAGATCTTCACGAAGTAGGCGATCTCCTTGCCCTTACAAACTTCTTGGTTCAACTCCACATCTCGACGGAGGCTCCCAAGCGACACCTAACCAATCTAGGAGGCACCACCTCCAAAAGGTAATAGATGGTGTTGATGATGATGAACTCCTTGCTCTTGTGCTTCAAATGATAATCTCCCCAACACTCAACTCTCCTCACCGATTTGGCTGTGGTGGAAGAAAGGATTGAGTGGAAAGCAACTTGGGAAGGCTAGAGATCAAGCTTCATATGGTGGGAGTGGAGCAACTTGATCTCAACACAAGGGTAGGTAGTTCTCTTCTCTAAATGTAAGGTAGGAGTGGTAGTTCTTTCGATGGCTCTCTCCACGAATGAAGAGGGGTGGAGGGTATTTATAGCCTCCACACAAAATCCAACCGCTACACACATTTGACCAATCTCGTGGGACCGGTTGACAACTCGGTGAGACCGAAAGTTCAAATAATGTGAACGTTGGGATTTTCGTGGGACCAAAATACAATCTTGTTAGTCCGATTCGCAAAGACAAGAGCTTGCCAATTTCGGTGGGATCGACTTCATCATCTCGGTGACACCGATTTGATGACGTAAGGTTACGAAGCTTGGCAACTCAAGTTTCGTGAGACCGAGTTCGTAATCGGAAAATCCGAAGTTTTCTAGGGTTTGGCTTATGGCTGAGGTGGTTCATCTCGGTGTGACTGAGTTTGGAAAATCGGTGGGACCGAGACTACTTATGAGTGTATATGGCAAAGAAAGTTGCTGATAGTTTAGGAGATGTATCACTAAGCACTTGAGCAACCAGATCATCATCATAACCTCATCCCCTTTTAATAGTATTGGCTTTTCCTATGGACTCAATGTGATCTTGGATCACTAAACCAAAAAATGGAGTCTTGAGCTTTTGCCAATGCTTGCCTTAGCATTTTGAGGGGTCCACTTCTTCAGTCCTTGCCATACCCATATCACTGAACTTTCTGAAACGATTCTCAAGTAACTATTAGTTCAATGATATATATGTTGTTATTAATTACCAAAACCACCCGGGAATTAGTTGCACTTTCAACCATCTACTACCAGCCCCACACCGCCATCAAGTCGCAGTAATCGGCCGATTCTCGCCGACCGGGCCGAGACCCAAGACTGCCGCTACCGACTCCACCCATTGGCGGATGCATTTCGACGGCTCCAAGATGCGCACCGCTCGAGCCGGCGTCCGTCCTCACCTCCCCCTAAAGGCGATAAGCTCAAGTATGCACTGCAGATCCACTTCGCCGCCCAACAACGCCGCCGAATATGAGGCGCTTATTCATGGGCTTCGCTTGCCAAAAGAACTCCGGCATTCGCCGGATCCTGTGCTATGGCGACCGACTTGGTGGTTCAGCAATCATCCGGCGACTGGGACGCCAAAGACGCAAACATGGCGAGCTACCGCTTCCTGGTGCAGCAACTCAGCGGATACTTCGAGGGGTGCGAATTTCTTCACGTGCCAACAAATGTCAATGATCAAGCGGACGCCTTGGCACGAGTCGGCTCTACCCGCCAGTAATACCTTCCAAATACGCGCTTCTTCGCCCTCCTCAAGCCGTCCATCAAGCCTTCACCAGAGTCAGACTCCATCTTTGTGCCGGCTCCGCCAGAAGAAGTCGGATCCGACTCCAGAGCCCTAGCAAACGGCCCCAAGAAAACCACAGTTGAAGCCGCCCGGGACTCTGTGAGTTCGCCCGGGATCGCGCCAATCAGCCTGTGGATCTGCGCCACGGCCCGTGAGGTTCGGCAATCCAAAGAAGCGGCCGTGGACTCCAGCCCGTCGCCTCCGAGCCCAGCCACCCTTGTCCAAGTCGCTGTGGCAGCAGTTGAAGAAATAGCAGCACCTTCATGGGCGCAGCCCATCCACAAGTTTCTAGTAAACAGAGAGCTGCCGACTGATGAGTGGCTCGGCAAGTGCAACGCCGAGCGGCAGCATACACCATAATCAACAGAGAGCTAGTCAGCGCAGGTCACCGGTGTCTACCAAATACAGCGTGAGAGCCGTAACAAGGCCAAGCAATCCTCGTGAGACATTCATCGTATGAAAAGGCCACCATGCGGCTTTAAGGGCACTCGCCGCCAAAGCTTTTCGCACGGTTTTTTTGGCCGACTGCCCCGAAGAGGCTAAAGAGCTAGTCCAAAATGCAAGGTGCCGGTTCCGCCTGCCACTTCAGCCGCCCCGCGCTGAAGACAATTCCCATCGCCTCGCCCTTCGCAGTTTGGGGTCCGACATGGTGGGACCATTCAAGACGGCCCGAGGCAGCCTAACTCATCTCGCTTGTCGCGTGGACAAGTTCACCAAGTGGATAGAAGCAAAGCCCATCAAGAAGTTGAACGGGCCGATCAGAGTGACTTTCATCGCCGACATCACGGTGCGGTATGGCATACCGCACAACATCATCACCGATAATGGCACAAATTTCGCCAAGGGCGCTTTGGCCCGCTTTCGCGACGCAGGCATCCGACCGACTTAGCGTCCGCTGCCCATCCACAGTCCAACGCCGTGGAACGAGCAAACGCCTCATCCTCGTCTCGCATCAAGCCTCGATCGTCGAACCACTCGAGCGCTGCTCGGCTTGTTGGGTCGAGGAGCTACCACCGCCCCTCTCGAGTTTGCGACGACTCCAAACAAGTCAACTGGCTTCACGCCTTTCTTCCTCGCTCACGGTGCTAAAGCCGCTATCCCAACGGATGTAGAGTTCGAATCTCCACGAGTCACCATGTACACCAAATAGGAAGTCAAGAAGACGCCAAGACGGCGCTGACCTGCTAGAAGAGGGCCGCTGTTACACTCAGCCGTCCAAAGATCTACCAGCAGAAGTCTCGCGCCGATACTACAACCGAAAGGTCAAGCCGAGATCGTTTCAAGAGGGCGACCTTGTGCTCCGGCTGATTCAGAGAACAGCCGGCCAGCACAAGTTGTCGGCACCTTGGGAAGGTCCCTTCATCATCAGCAAGGTGCTGGGCAACTGTTACTACTACCTAATCGACGCCAAGAAGCCTCGAGCGCGCAAGAGCGACGACTCCGGCAAAGAAACAGAGCGCCCGTGGAATGCAAATCTTCTTCGAAGATTTTACAGTTGATGCAGTATGTATCGCACTACCCCCTTTGTATTAAAGTACTAAGACCTTGGGCCCCCCGAGACGAGCTCGACTTCCTTTTGTTATCTCGTATGATAAGAATCACGCCCAAATATGCTACTTTTTTATCATACCGTCTGCACCGGGTCCGACTAGTTGGTTCGGGGACTTGCCGCCTTGGCGCTTATGAAATGCTTCCCGCAATGGACAAGTAATGTGTTGTGCTCAAGCCGCTCTCGTCGAAGTCCGAGCTCGCAGAGCGATCGCTGGTAGGCGGAGAACAAGCAAGAACAAAGCACACGAAAAAATGGCTAAGGACCTAAAGTGTATGCATAGCTCAAGCCGCTCCTCAGCCTCTCTCGCAGAGCTGACTCATGAGTAGTCGGCTCATTGCCTTAGCTTTATCAAAGACGGTCGACTCTGGATAGTCGACTGTCGCCTTCTAGCCGACTTGCTAAAGAAACTCTAAACGTTATACTTGCCTTCCGAAGTAGCTAAGACTTGACCCAGCGACATTCCGCAGAGCGGCTGTCCAGATGGCAAGGCAGCAACTAAAGGAAGGCAGAAAGGAAAAGCCCAAGGAGCAATAAGCAAGGAAAGGCGGAAATCGATAAATATTTACATAGGCCCTTGGCCAATCTTCAATAGAAGTTCAGATACACCCCGCTGGTGGAATTGTTCAACCTAACAAATTCTCAAAAGATTACTAAAGATGATAAACAGAGGCGGAAAAAGCAGCCTAGGAGGCGGTCTTCGGGGCCGGAGGATCGGAGGTGACGGCGTGTCGGGTGCCGGGCAGGGCCGGGCGGTTCGCTTGGTCGCCCGCGGGCAGCGCTTTGTTCCACGCTGCTCGTTCTGGAGGCGTGATCGAGCCGAGGCTAGCCGCTGCTCGCTCTTCTCGCGCCCGCGACGCTTCTCCGCCCTCCGCCTCGCCCTCCTCCTCGTGCCGGAGTCGATCACCTCCGCCAATCTCGCCATACTCGGGTTCATCTCAACCAGTCCGGTGGCACTTCTCGCCGCTTTCAGCCCGCCGCACGAAGACGCTGGTGTCCGTGGTACTGGCGATGGCTGCCGCCACCAACAAGGGCGCCCACGCCTCCAGCTCGCTCGGCTTCGACCGAACGCGCCGACGGTCCAGATCCAGCCCGGATACCACGCTTGATTTAACCCAAGGTCGGGCGTGTTCGCCCGGCCGAGGAGCCCTTCCAAGCCTCAAGACGGCCGGGCGGCGATTTCCAGCCGGGCGGGCGGTCCGGCTGGCGGTGCGCAGAGCGTATGTCCGCCATTGGCGGCAACCGCTGGGCGCCAGACGCTGAAGCCGTGCAAAGCAAATCGTGAGCTGGACGAAGATGGGCTTCAATACTCAGGAGCTGCTCGTCGATGGTTCGGGGGGCATTAGCGGCGATCTCCTCGCCCTTTGCCCTTCGCGCCTCCCGAGCAGCCTCGATGGCTAGAGGGACTGCCTGTGAATGACCAGGAAAGAAGTCTGCCAAGACAAAAAAGATGAAAGTCGAAAAATCAGAAGTCAGCCTGACACATAGTCGGAAGCCCGAAGAAACGAAAGAAACTTACCATCAACGATGTCCT
This sequence comes from Aegilops speltoides, assembly GCA_021437245.1. Lineage (NCBI taxonomy): Eukaryota > Viridiplantae > Streptophyta > Magnoliopsida > Poales > Poaceae > Aegilops > Aegilops speltoides. The sequence goes on along the minus strand of CM038141.1, from coordinate 424,780,832 downwards.
CGATCTTGTGGTAGCCAAAGGTCAGCATCGCCTCCCTATCGGTCCAGCGGAGCGCCAGACTAACTCGCCATGAGAGCGCCTCCCACGCCTTGGCCTCGCCCCAGCGCCTTCGAGCAGCTTTTTCGCTGCCACCAAGGCCGCCAAAGAGGTCACGCTTTTGGCGAAGCTTGCCGCACTCCTCCTCCTTGGCACGCCGAGCGGTGTTGGCCTCGCCCAGCTGCTCCTGAAGAGCGGCTTTGGCACCTGAAGAACGAAAGAAGAGACAAGTAAGTCGTCCGAAGGTAGATCGCCGAAGATCTGCCCGACCGCCAAGAGTCGGCCCGAATCTCGGGATTACACCCTGGAAAGCGCCAGCGCCTCGCGAAGAAGGAAGAAAAGTTCTACCCCGCCATGCCAAGTCGGCGGTCCGCTTGTTCAACTCCTCAACATTGCGGTTGAAGGCAGCGGCGCGGAGGTTATGATACTCCTACAAAAGCCGACGAAGACAAAGTCAGATTCGAACTGCTAGAGGAGTTCAACCGCCGCCAGCAGCCGCCCGTAACTCGGGATTACACTCAGCAGAGGCCGGCGCCGCCCACGAGAAAAAACAAGAATCAGAAAGAAGAAGAAAACATACTCGAACAGATGTCCGCGCGGCCAGATGCGCCCTAGTGCAGACTTGAAGGGCGTCGGTTTCAGCGCGCAGCTTTGCCTGGACGTCCAGGAGCACTTGGTTCAGCGGTCCGGTGCCGCCTCCGTGCAACCACCTGGTGGGCGCGACACTGGAGGCCTCGACGTCCAGGGTCGCCGAGCTGGCAATGCCGGTTTCCCGAGGTCGTGGCACCGAGGTCGCCCTCTCAAGACGGCGGCGCACCGGCGTGGCGACTTGAAGAAGCAGCCGCGCCTCGGCCTCGTCCGTGGTCGGCGGCTCCGACTGGCCCACCGGCTATTTGCCGTGCAGTCTCCCAGACGAGGGCGGAGGCAGCAGAGGCGGCACGAGGGTGTCCGAGCTAGAAGCCTCGCCGCCCTCCTCCACGAGGGGGTTCTCGGTGCCAACCTCTCCGGTCTGCCCCGTGAACTCCGGAGCCGGCGGCGCCGACGACAATGGGAGGACGAGCATCACCGATCGGCGACGCGCGGCCTCCTCAGCACGCCGTTTCGCTGCAAGGGCGGCTTCGGCGTCCTCCAGCTTCTTCTGGGCGTTGGTGGCCGCCTTCTCGGCCTGCGCCTTCTCCAGGCGGTCGGCCTCCTCCTCGCCGCTTTCTCCTCACAAGATTCCACTGGCCGCCTCGAGGTCGGCAGCGGACCGCCCGCCGAGTGTTGGCGGACGCCTCCACCGACCCCATGATGGAGGGGACGGCGACTCTCGAGGGAGAGGGGCCCTCAAGAAGAACGGAGGGAGAATAAAGGAAAATTCGGCAAGATTCAATGAAAGAAAATAAAGAGCATGATGACTTACGCTGAGACTAGCGGCGGCCTCCTCACTTCCCTTCGAAGCGGTTATTTCGCGCCGCCTCCTCCGCTTTCATCGCGCGGCGCCCTTTGAGCTTTTTCACTTTACCACGGGCGACTCGCCCGGCGTGACGCTTCTTCACGCCGCTTAGCTAGCCAGCCAGCTTTTGGCTGGTGGCGCGGGCGATTTCCCCAAGATCGCCATCGTGCCGCCGATGAAGGTGGCCGAGGGCCTGCCGCCGTTTACCCCCTTTCTCCGCCGCCTTCGCGTCGGCTCAACGCCGCCGCCTCTAAGTCATGGTCGCCGACGCCGCTGTCCGCGCGTCGTGGACGACTCGCGGGTTGTCTCGTGGCGCGCGGCAGCTCCATGAGGGGGTTCTAGCCAAGAAACCAACAAGAGTTAGAAGCCGAGTCGGCCGCAAAGAAGACAAAACGACAGGAGATGCGACTTACCACCGTGGGGGTTGTCGCATGAATACGGTTCGCGTCGATTGCCGCCCTTCCGTGAACTCGCAATGCGCGATATGGTTCACCAAGTTCACCACCTCTTGCGGGCATCTCCTTGACCTCATCCGACTGGTCTCGGAGGCCGCCATCCGACCGATCAGTGAGGCCGGCCTTGAAGCTGGAGGACTCGGCGCGCCACGGCGGCCGAAGGTCGGATCCAACAAGGCCCTCCGACCGCAGAAGACTCGGAGTCGCACTACGGGCGGCGTTCGGAGGAGTCACGACGACTCGAGTGAGACCAGCCGGGAGCCTCCCAGTTAGGGGGCGGCATTGAAGGGCGGCAGGTTGACCCAGCCGCCGGTGGAGAGGTTCTTCACGAGAAGTACGAAGGCCGCCACATCTTCACCGACTTTATCAGCGAGATGGGAGGAAAGGGGTTGTCGGTTGTCGAGCGCCAAGATCATGACGAGGTGCCGTGACTGAAGCCGGAATACCGGCGACGTGCGTGCCGAGCTTCGAAGAGAAGAATTCTCCCCACAGCTCGAGTGTGGGGAGAACACCGAGGAAACCTTCGCACAGAGTGGCGAAGGCGGAGAGAAACACCACCGTATTTGGAGTAAGGTGGTGTGGTTGAAGGCCGTGAAACTCCAAGAACGAGCGGAAGAAACCGCTCGCCGACAGCCCTAGGCCGCGCATGAGGTGCGAGCGGAAGATGACCCGCCGCCTCCTCCAGCTGTCGGGTCTCCCCACGGCAAGGGGCGGTGCGACGAGGTCCGAGACTGGGAGACGGCGGGTCTAGAGGAGGAACTCGATGTGTTCCTCCTCCACTTCCGAGCCGTCCCATACGCCGGAGCGCATGACGGGGGCCGCGGCGGAGGAGGAGCTCATCGCCGCGGTGAGGAGTGTTCTCGCTCAATGGCAGGGGCAGGAGGAAGAGAAGGCAAGATGAGGCGGGAGAGTGGGGAAGAAGGGTGCGCGTGCGGTGCCGCCCCGCTCCTCCCCGCCTATTTATAGCCCTGTGGGCTGAGGAGCCGAGGGGCGGGCGGGATTAATCGCGCCTGCGTGCCCCACACCACCATTTATCGCTTTCACGGGTTACCGCGCAGAATAACGGGGGAAACTAACCGTCCACGGCCGCAATGGATCCTTTCGTATGCCGAGGCACGGTAGTGGCGGGCCCCGCCTGACGTCCCATCCCGTTGCGCGCGTGGGCAGACGGACTATCCTCTCTACGTGGCGTCGTGCAATAGGGCTGCCTCGATGGCAGCAGGGAAGCGTATCAGGCACGCCGCCTGGTTTCCCGCCGTGGCTTTTTAGCCACGGTCCCTCGCAAGAAGATCCGACTTTCGACGAGTCGGCCGAAGAGAAGACGGCAGCCGAGTACCAGAGTCTACGCGGGGAAGGTTGAAACTGTTGAAGCCCCACAAGGCGGTAACCGCGGGGCTTCACCAGCTTCGGGGACTACTGTCGGAGTAATGGGCCACGGGTAGGCTAACCCGGGACCCAGGATCTTTCAAGACATCGGGGTAGGCCGCGCCCCTCAAGCTGAGTCCCAGACGGCGACTCCAAGACGAGCCGAGTCCCAAACGACGACTCCAAGACGAGCCGAGTCCCAGACGGCGACTCCAAGACAAGCCGACTCCAAGCTGGCGACCTCCGGAGAGGCCGACTATGGGAGTCGGCCCACGACTCCTCACGAAGCCCGATGCGGAGTATGGTCACGACGCGGCGCTCCTCGCCACGAGGGACCGCATGGCTACAAGGAGCAGACGCCGAAGATCTCCGGCGAGGCGCGCCATCGTTGTCATGCTCTGCCTCGACCAGCCACAGTGCACGACGCACTGTACCCATGACGCCGGCCTGTACGGCCCGAAGACCGCGGGCCGCTGCTGCTGGGTGGACCGGCGGCGGCTCGAGCGCCTCAAGACGGCCCCAGGGAGTCGGCCTCGAGTCGGCCGCCTCCACTCCAGGGCCCCACGAGCCATTAGCCGGATAGGATGGGGAATGACGGCAGTGATCACCCGATAGACGGCGGCACTGTTGCCACGACCCAATGACCAAGCTTCACGCCATCGAGCGCCAAGATGTTGTCGTTCGTCCGCGGGACCCACCAGTCATCGGGCCCCAGAAGCCGGCGGGAAGGACGGCGACATGAGAGACAGACGGCTGGGACCCGCGCCCAGCCGGATTACCATTGTACCCCCGGGGGGTAGGCCTATATAAACCCCCCGGGCACCCATGCAAGGGGTTCGGACCTTGATAGAGACAGACCAGATAGCACAGGGAGGAGAGAACTAGCCTTGCTCTCTCCTACCTCCCGATACAGCTCAAGGAGCACCATTGTAGTCACTTTGCTTTAGTGATCATGCGGAGACCCCGCAGAGTATCAGTAGGGGTGTTATCTCCCCGGAGGGCCCTGAAGCTGGGTAAGATTCGCCGGCGTGCATGCCTACGCCTCATAACGTTTCTAGGCACCGGCGACGTTCTACTCGCCCCCACCATGATAAGCCATCCTTTGGCATATGTCGCACCCAACCCCCGACATTTAGAATGAATACATTAAGTGGAGATAAATAGGACTATTTGACATGTCCTACCCAGGGGCAGTTCACGTACAGATGATAAAACAGGTATAATGATCGTAAATAGATTCCACCTAGGTGTGTCCTTCTCTGCGCAAAGCCTGTTGCCTCCTTGATTTTCTCTCCTATGTAAGTCTGGCAATCCAGCCCTTCTGAAGAGGCTGCACTAAAGCAATGTCCTGAAAGGTAAAAGGGAAATATGATGAAGGTATGTTGCGGTGATACCGCACTATTGACTGAGTCACTGATGCGCCTCCGCCTGTGCCCATGGTATTTTGAGTGCGTAATTGTGTACGCCTGTCATGAATGCTGCTTTAATGGGGTTTGAGCGGAGGCCGGACTGCTAATCGCGCTCTTGGCATGCCTGATGATCCTATTGCAGGGTGCTCCGGACTCGCTTGACGGTGCTAGAGGTTGTCGTCGCCGGATTGGTGGTTTGCCAGAGGAGGCCGCATTGTAATTCTGCCGCGAGGGCTGCAGTATGCTCTTCTGTACGGAGAGAGTGGTCCATGTTTCTGTTGACTGTTATGACCCCGCGCAGGCCTGGCATCTTGAGCTTGAGGTATGCATAGTGTGGCACCGCATTGAATCTAGCAAATGTGGTTCGTCCGAGCAGTGCGTGGTAACCACTACGGAAAGGGACGATATCGAAGATTAAGTCTTCACTTGGGAAGTTGTCCGGAGATCCGAAGACCACTTCCAATGTTATGGAGCCCATACAGCGGGCCTCTACTCCAGGAATTACACCTTTTAATGTGGTTTTGGTGGGCTTGATCCTTGAAGGGTCAATGCCCATTTTGCGCACTGTGTCCCGATAAAGCAGGTTCAGGCTGCTGCCACCATCCATAAGAACTCGCGTGAGGTGGAATCCGTCGATGATTGGGTCTAGGACCAATGCGGCTGAGCCGCCATGACGAATGCTAGTAGGGTGATCCCTACGATCAAAGGTGATCGGGCAAGCTGACCATGGGTTAAATTTGGGGGCGACTGGCTCCATCGCATAGATATCCCGTAATGCTCGCTTTCGTTCCCATTTGGGAATGTGAGTTGCGTAGATCATGTTGACCATTTTCACCTGGGGGGGAATTTCTTTGTCCCCCCGTGTTCGGACACCGGGGCTCTTCGTCATCGTTGCTGTGCAGCCCCTTGTCCTTGTTTTTTCGTTTATTTTGCCGGCCTGTTTGAACACCCAGCAGTCTCTATTGGTGTGGTTGGCTGGCTTGTCCGGGGTGCCATGAATTTGGCACGAAGCGCCGCAAAGATGTGGTCCGCATCGACGGTCCTGATTATTTCTTTTGAACGGCTTCTTCTGCTGACCGGGCTTGGATCCGCTGGATCCGGCGTTGATTTCCGTGTCTTTAGTGCTGTCACCGTTGTTCGGTCGCTTATGTCTGTTACGCCGTGGCTTGCCGTTATTGTCGCAACCATCCGAAGTGCCAGAATGTGGCGTAGTGCTGCTGCGAGCCAACCAGCTGTCCTCGCCCACGCAAAAGCGGGCCATTAGTGTTGTGAGAGCTGCCATGGACTTGGGTTTTTCCTGGCTGAGGTGTCGGGCGAGCCACTCGTCACGGATATTATGCTTAAAAGCCGCCAGGGCTTCGGCGTCCGGACAGTCAACTATTTGGTTCTTTTTAGTTAGGAACCGAGTCCAGAATTTTCTGGCTAACTCTCCGGACTATTGAGTAATGTGGCTCAGGTCATCAGCACCGGTGGTCGCACATATGTGCCCTGGAAGTTGTCAAGGAATGCGACTTCCAGGTTTTCCCAGCTGCCAATGGAATTTGCTGGCAGGCTGTTTAGCCAGTGCTGGGCTGGTCCTTTGAGCTTAAGGGGAAGATACTTGATGGCGCGTAGGTCGTCTCCAAGGGCCATGTGAATGTGGAGAAGGAAATCTTTGATCCATACTGCAGGGTCTGTCGTGCCATCGTATGATTCGATGTTTACGGGTTTGAACCCTTCTGGGAATTCATGATCCATTACTTCGCCGCGAAGCGAGAGTAGGGGCGCGCGCCTGCATGCGCTGTGCTATGTGACTACGCATTTTGAATTGGTCTAGGTTGCTATGTTCAGCTCGGCCGGACTTGTTGATAATGTATCCGTCGCAACGGTCATCGTCGCGTGCTGAGGCGCGCCCCCGCGATCCGTAGATCGATCTTGGTTGTCCTGCTTTGTTTTCCAATATATCTTGCAGGTCCTGCCTGTTGCCCCGGGTCGTAGTGTATTGGCGTGGGGGTGCGCGCTGGTATTCGGGCTGATATCCCATTTTATCCCGGCCACGGGGTGGCCGGTCAGCCGTTTGGTGCTCGAGTCCGTATTCCTCAGCTGCCAGGTGTTGGGGAACGTAGTAATTTCAAAAAGTTTCCTACGCACACGCAAGATCATGGTGATGATATAGCAACGAGGGGAGAGTGTTGTCTACGCACTCGTGAGACCGAAGCGAAGCGCTGACGCAACGACGCCCTCCCGATCCGACCGATCCAAGCACCGCATTCGACACCTCCGAAGTTCTTGACACGCTGACAGCTCGATGACGCACCCTCGATCTCCAATCCAGAGAGGCGCCGAGGGGAGTTCCGCCAAGACGATCAAGGCAGACAATCTTGATGTTCTCTTGTCGCAGGCTTCGCCTAAGCACCGCCACAATATGACCGAGGAGTATATCGTGGAGGGGGCACCACACACGGCTAAGGAACGATCAATGATCAACTTGTGTGTCTAGGGTGCCCCTGCCCCTGTGATATAAAGGAGGGATGGAGGAGGAGGCCGCCTAGGAGGAGGCGCGCCATAGGGGAGTCCTACTCCCACCGGAGTAGGATTCCCTTCCTAGTCCAACTAGGATCCTTCCATGTAGTAGGAGTAGGAGACTAGGAAGGGAAGAGAGAAGGAAGGAAGGAGGGGGTGCGGCCTCCCCTAGTCCAATTCGGACTAGGCCTTGGGGGCGTGCGGCCTACCCTAGGCAGTCCCTCTCTCTTTCAAGAGGCCCAATAAGGCCCAATATTTCTCCCCGCGAATTCTCGTGAACTCTCCGTAACTGATAAATACCAATGACTCGAACCTTCCGAACTTCAATATACTCGCCCAATATATCGATCTTTACGCCTAGACCATTTCGAGACTCCTCGTCATGTCCCCGATCTCATCCGGACTAACTCCTTCGGTACATCAAAACTCATAAACTCATAATATAGCTGTCATCGAAACCTTAAGCGCAGGATCCTACGGTTCGAGAACACGTAGACATGACCGAGACACGCTCTCGTCAATAACCAATAGCGGGACCTGGATGCCCATATTGGTTCCTACATATTCTACTTAAGATCTTTATCGGTCGACCGCATAACAACATACGTTGTTCCTTTGTCATCGGTATGTTACTTGCCCGAGATTTGATCGCCGGTATCCAATACCTAGTTCAATCTCGTTATTGGCAAGTCTCTTTACTCGCTCCGTAATACATCATCTCATAACTAACTCATTAGTTACATGCTTGCAAGGCTTAGGTGATGAGTATTACCGAGAGGGCCCAGAGATACCTCTCCAACAATCGGAGTGACAAATCCTAATCTCGAATTATGCCAACTCAACATGTACCTTCGAAACACCTGAGAGCACCTTTATAATCACCCAGCTTACGCTAGACGCTTTGGTAGCACACAAAGTGTTCTTCCGTAAACGGAGTTGCACAATCTCATAGTTGCAGGAACTTTGTATAAGTCATGAAGAAAGCAATAGCGTAATACTAAACGATCAAGTGCTAGGCTAACAGAATGGGTTTATGTCAATCACATCATTCTCCTAATGATGTGATCCCGTTAATCAAATGACAACTCTTTTGTCCATGGCTAGGAAACATAACCATCTCTGATAAACGAGCTAGTCAAGTAGAGGCATACTAGTGACACTATGTTTGTCTATGTATTCACACATGTATTATGTTTCTAGTTAATACAATTCTAGCATGAATAATAAACATTTATCATGAAATAAGGAAATAAATAATAACTTTATTATTGCCTCTAGGGCATATTTCCTTCACCAGGACCTTAGTCCATCTATCTGTGAGCAGGTCTTGATCAGCATGGAGTTGCTGCTGCTTCTTCTTCAGGCTCCTCGCAGTGGCAATAAGCCGGCGCTTGAAGCGCTCCTGCTCCACGGGATCCTCAAGTACGCCGAACTCGTCGTCGCCGAGGCTAATTTCGTCTTCGGAGGGGGGCATATAGTTGTCCTCCTCCGGATATCTGTCAGTCGCCTGTTCATCTGGGCTGACCTTCTCATCTTCCTGTTCGGCCTGCTCAAAGGCGGGCTGGTCAGGGTTGTATTCCTCTTCGGCACCATCCAAATTGATTTCATGTCTGGGGCCGGTATTGCTGTGGCGGGGCTTGGAGCGACGCCGACGACGCCCATGCTTTGCTTTTCTCCCTGAGGGATTATCCTCCATTGCCTCATCGCCATTGGTTTCCTTCGGAGTGTCCACCATATATATATCATAGGAAGAGGTGGCTGTCCACCGCCCAGTGAGAGGTGGTTTGTGTTCTTCTCCTGCATCGTCATCCATACCTTCGATGTCTTCGGAGTCAAAGTCAAGCACTTCGGTTAGATCGTCGATCGTGGCAATTAAGTGGGTGGTTGGTGGGCAACGAATTCCTTCATCGCCTACTTCCCACTCGAGCCGGACATAGTTCGGCCGCGAGTCTCCTGATAAAGATAGAGACTTTAGCGAGTTCAATACGTCGCCAAAGGGCGAGCGCTGGAAGATGTCCGCAGCGGTAAACTCCATTACCGGAGCCCAACTAGGCTGGGCGGGCTCAGGAGCGCGCGGACTGGGACCTACAACCGGATACGAATCCGGGGGTTCGGAGTCACAAGCTTCCTCAGAAATGAGGCATGTGTTCGGCTTCACCGCCGATGACTGTATGGCCTGCGGGGCGGGGTCCATCCCTCCGTCCTTAGGCAACGCAGCCTACTCCGGATTTAAGTCCGGGGCGACTGCAGGGGTGATACCCCGAGCATTGTCCGACAGCAGGTCTAAGCCGTGCTCGTCGTGACTGTCCGGTGCTGCTGGAGTAGGCCCGAATCCGTCGAAGATCAAGTCTCCGCAGATATCAGCCGTGTAGTTCAGGTTTCCGAACATGATCACGTGGCCAGGGGCGTAGCTGTCGATCTGCTCTAGGTGGCCAAGCGAATTGGCCCGCAGTGCGAAGCCGCCAAACATGAAGATCTGTCCGGGGAGAAAAGCCTCACCCTGGACCGTGTTGTTGACGATGATTGAAGGCGCCATCAAGCCTTGCAGCGATGACACAGAGGAACTCTCAATGAAAGCACCAATGTCGGTGTCAAAACCGGCGGATCTCGGGTAGGGGGTCTAGATTTGTGCGTCTAGGCTGATGGTAATAGGAAGCAAGGGACACAATGTTTACCCAGGTTCGGGCCCTCTCGATGGAGGTAAAACCCTACTTCCTGTTTGATTAATATTGAAGATATGGGTAGTACAAGAGTAGATCTACCACGAGATCATAGAGGCTAAACCCTAGAAGCTAGCCTATGATGGTATGATTATAATTGTGATCGACCTTCTAAGGACCAACCTCTCCGGTTTATATAGACACCGGAGAGGTCTAGGGTTTTCATGGAGTCGGTTACAAGGAAGGAAATATAACATCCGAATCGCCAAGCTTGCCTTCCACGCCAAGGAGAGTTCCATCCGGACACGGGATGAAGTCTTGAGTCTTGTATCTTCACGCTTTAATAGTCCGGACAATGTACACAGTCCGGCTGTCCGGATACCCCCTAGTCCAGGGCTCCCTCACCGCCCTAGTGGGGTGGGCATGCCCCCACCCTCGTGGGCCCCTCGTGGCTCCACCGACCTACTTCTTCCTCCTATATATATCCATGTACCCCGAGAACATCTAGGAGCACCACGAAAAACTATTTCCACTGCCGCAACCTTCTGTATCCGTGAGATCCCATCTTGGAGCCTTCGCCGGCACTCCGCCGGCGGGGGAATCGACCACGGAGGGCCTCTACATCATCTCCAAGGCCTCTCCGATGAGTTGGGAGTAGTTTACCACACACCTTCGGGTCCATAGTTATTAGCTAGATGGCTTCTTCTCTCTCTTTGAATCTCGATACAAAGTTCTCCTCGATCTTCTTGGAGATATATTCGATGTAACTCTTTTTGCAGTGTGTTTGTCGTGATCCGATGAATTGTGGGTTTATGATCAAGTTTATCTATGAGAAATATTTGAATCTCCTCTGAATTCTTTTATGTGTGATTGGTTATCTTTGCAAGTCTCTTCGAATTATCAGTTTGGTTTGGTGTAGGATCGTTGAAGGCAAGAGTGTCTAGAGGGGGGGGGGTGATTAGACTACTCGACAACTTAAAAGATTAGCCTTTTGATTAGGGCAAGTTTTTAGCAAGTTCATAATGAGGATCAAGTCAAGCATCATGCATACAAGTCGAGCAACATACTACACATGCAATTCTAGAGTATGGGCAGCGGAAAGTAAATTGCACAAGTAGTAAGGGAGAGATTGTGAAGAGCAAACGCAATTTGGAGACACGGAGATTTTTCTCGTGGTTCCGAGTAGGTGGTGCTATCGCCAATCCACGCTGATGGAGACTTCAACCCACGGAGGGTAACGGCTGCGAGAGTCCACGGAGGGCTCCACCCACGAAGGGTCCACGAAGAAGCAACCTTGTCTATGCCATCATGGCTTACGCCCACGGAGGACTAGCCTTACTGGGGTAGATCTTCACTAAGTAGGCGATCTCCTTGCCCTTACAAACTTCTTGGTTCAACTCCACATCTTGACGGAGGCTCCCAAGCGACACCTAACTAATCTAGGAGGCACCACCTCCAAAAGGTAATAGACGGTGTTGGTGATGATGAACTCCTTGCTCTTGTGCTTCAAATGATAATCTCCCCAACACTCAACTCTCCTCACCGATTTGGCTGTGGTGGAAGAAAGGATTGAGTGGAAAGCAACTTGGGAAGGCTAGAAATCAAGTTTCATATGGTGGGAGTGGAGCAACTTGATCTCAACACAAGGGTAGGTAGTTTTCTTCTCGAAATGTAAGGTAGGAGTGGTAGTTCTTTCGATGGCTCTCTCCACAAATGAAGAGGAGGTGGAGGGGTATTTATAGCCTCCACACAAAATCCAACCATTACACACATTTGACCAATCTCGTGGGACCGAAGTTGACAACTCGGTGAGACCGAAATTCAAATCTTAGAACGTTGGGATTTTCGGTGGGACCAAAATACAATCTCGTTAGTCCGATTCTTCCAAAGTCTAGGGTTTGCCAATCTCGGTGGGACCGACTTTCTCATCTCGGTGACACCGATTTGAGTACAGAAGGTTACAGAAGCTTGGCAACACTAGTTTTGGTATGACCGAGTTTGGAATCGGAAAATCCGAAATTATTAGGGTTTGGCTATATGGCTGAGGTGGTTCATCTCGGTGTGACTGAGTTTATGGAATCGGTGGGACCGAGATTACTTATGAGTTTATGTTGGAATGAAAGATTGCTGATAGTTTGAGAGATAAATCACTAAGCACTTTGAGCAACCAGATCATCATCATAACCTCATCCCCTTTTAATTGTATTGGCTTTCCTATGGACTCAATGTGATCTTGGATCACTAAACCAAAATGGAGTCTTGAGCTTTTGCCAATCCTTTCCTTAGCATCCTAGGGGTCCACCTCTTCAGTCCTTTTGCCATGCCAGAGTGATTGACTTTTCTGAAACATACTTGATGAAAGCATTAGTCCAACCACAAAGTATGTTGTCATTAATTACCAAAACCACCTAGGGAGCAAATGTGCTTTCATTTGGCCTACTAGATTGATCTTTCTTGCAATGGGAGAAGTGCTTAGCTTTGGGTTCAATCTTGTGGTGTCGTTTCCTAGTGACAGCAGGGGCAGCAAGGCACGTATTGTATTGTTGCCATCGAGGATAAAAAGATGGGGTTTATATCATATTGCTTGAGTTTATCCCTCTACATCATGTCATCTTCTTAATGCGTTACTCTGTTCTTATGAACTTAATACTCTAGATGTAGGCAAGAGTCAGTCGATGTGTGGAGTAATAGTAGTAGATGCAGAATCATTTCAATCTACTTGTTGTGGACGTGATGCCTATATACATGATCATGCCTAGATAATCTCATAACTATGCACTTTTCTATCAATTGCTCGACAGTAATTTGTTCACCCACCGTAATACTTATGCTATCTTGAGAGAAGCCACTAGTGAAACCTATGGCCCCAGGGTCTATCTTTTATCATATAAGTTTTCCATCTATCTTTATTTGCAATCTTTACTTTCCAATCTATATCATAAAAATACCAAAAAATATTTATCTTATCTTATTATCTCTATCAGATCTCACTTTTGTAAGTTACCGTGAAGGGATTGACAACCCCTTTATCGTGTTGGTTGCGAGTTTCTTGTTTGTTTGTGTAGGTACGAGGGACTTTTGAGGAGCCTCCTATTGGATTGATACCTTGGTTCTAAAAAACTGAGGGAAATACTTACTTTACTTTGGTGCATCACTCTTTCCTCTACAAGGGAAAACCAACGCAGTGCTAAAGAGGTAGCAGCCACCAAGATGATGTGGTACAAAAATTTTCCTGTTTGATGAAAGTTTGGACACACACCCCTCACAAACCGGAGCAACTCACTAGAAGGCTCATGGTTCCGAGAGGGAACAATGCATGTTTGATGATGAACGACAGATAGCTTCCTCTAACGGCCTTCAAATTTTTTTCTACGTGTAATGTGCACTGATACAAACTGTCATGTGAAAATTTGGAAAATTTTAGGGGTCATTTGACCTTTTGAAATACATTTAAGTGATTTCATAGCCATTTAATGACCGTAATTCTAATTTGAACTAGATGTACATGCAACGGCTAACCATAACGGTTTGAAAAATCATATTTGTGTACTTGTGTGCGAGTTAATTCCATGTGCAGTAAATTAGAAGGAATTTTCAAACATATTGGTCTCACGACATGGACACATGTACATGCATGGAGTGACATGGCATTTTAATTCCGAAAAATTAAAAAATGATCAGGAAAACATGAAACCTTGCTTGATGTAATATCATGCCACCAAGATGATGTGGGAGAAGAATTGGCCTGTTTGACGAAAGTTTGGACACACACCCCTCACAAACCGGAGCTACACACTAGAAGGCTCGTGGTTCCAAGAGGGAACAATGCATGTTTGATGACAAACGGCAGAGAGCTTCCTCTTACGGCCTTCAAAAATTTTCTACGTGTAATGTGCACTGATACAAACTGTCATGCGAAAATTTGGAAAATTTCAGGGGTCATTTGACCTTTTGAAGAAATTTAAGTGATTTCCTAGCCATTTAATGACAGTAATTCTAATTTTAACTAGATGTACATGCGACGGCTAACCATAACGGTTTGAAAAATCATATTTGTGTACTTGTGTGCGAGTTAATTCCATGTGCAGTAAATTAGAAGGAATTTTCAAACATATTGGTCTCACGGCATGGACACATGTACATGCATGGAGTGACATGGCATTTTAGTTCCAAAAAATTAAAAAATGATAAGGAAAACATGAAACCTTGCTTGATGTAATATCATGCCACCAAGATGATGTGGGAGAAGAATTGGCCTGTTTGATGAAAGTTTGGACACACACCCCTCACAAACTGGAGCTACTCACTAGAAGGCTCGTGGTTCCAAGAGGGAATAATGCATGTTTGATGACGAACGGCAGAGAGCTTCCTCTTACGGCCTTCAAAAATTTTCTACGTGTAATGTGCACTGATACAAACTGTCATGCGAAAATTTGGAAAATTTCAGGGGTCATTTGACCTTTTGAAGAAATTTAAGTGATTTCCTAGCCATTTAATGACAGTAATTCTAATTTTAACTAGATGTACATGCAACGGCTAACCATAACGGTTTGAAAAATCATATTTGTGTAATTCTGTGCGAGTTAATTCCATGTGCAGTAAATTACAAGGAATTTTCAAACATATTGGTCTCACGGCATGGACACATATACATGCATGGAGTGCCATGGCATTATTATTCCAAAAAATTAAAAAATGATCAGAGAAACATGAAACCTTACTTGATGTAATGTCATGCCACCAAGATGATGTGGTACAAAAATAAGCTTGCTTGATGAAAGTTTGGACACATACCCCTCACAAACCGGAGCAACTCACTAGAAGGCTCGTGATTCTGAGAGGGAACAATGCATGTTTGATGACGAATGGAAAATAGCTTCCTCTTACGGCCTTCAAAAAGTTTCTACGTGTAATGTGCATTGATACAAACTTTCATGTGAAAATTTGATAAATTTCAGGGGTCATTTGACCTTTTGAAGATATTTAAGTGATTTCCTAGCCATTTAATGACCGTAATTCAAATTTGAACTAGATGTACATGCAATGGCTAACCATAACGGTTTGAAAAATCATATTTGTGTACTTGTGTGCAAGTTAATTCCATGTGGAGTAAAGTAGAAGGAATTTTCAAACATATTGGTCTCACGGCATGGACACATGTACATGCATGGAGTGCCATGGCATTTTTATTCCAAAAAATAAAAAATGATCAGAAAAACATGAAACCTTGCTTCATGTAATGTTATGCCACCAAGATGATGTGGTACAAAAATTGGTCCGTTTGATAAAAGTTTGGACACACACCCCTCACAAACCAGAGCAACTCACTAGAAGGCTCGTGGTTCCGAGAAGGGAACAATGCATGTTTGATGATGAATGGCAGATAGCTTCCTCTTACGACCTTCAATTTTTTCTAGTTTAACGTGCACTAATACAACTGGCATGTGAAAAATTGGAAAATTTCAGGGGTCATTTGACCTTTTGAAGACATATAAGTGATTTTCTAGCCATTTAATGAACGTAATTGAAATTTGAACTACATCTACATGCAACGGCTAACCATAACGGTTTGAAAAATCATATTTGTGTACTTGTGTGTGAGTTAAAAAATCATCAAACGATGTAAATATCTGGTGTTCAAAAATGAAAATGTAAAATCTGGCAAGACAACTGGCCCCACACGATTAGCCCTCTATTTCGCGCCTCAAGGTTTGGAAGGTGAGTGGCAGGCTTTATTAATCATACACGATTCTGCATTGGGAACCGCAGCTATTATGTTCACACATGGATTTTGCTGCGGAATCGCGTAATTCACACTACAAGATTCAGAATCCCAAACCGGTAGCGTGTACTGCTCTCTGCCGATCTAGATTCCGGCTGCCAATAAATACTACCTTGCCCACGTCATCCCGCCTGCATTCACATCTAGATTCTCCCCTTGCTCGCCCTTTCTCTCTCTCTCTCTCTCTCCCTCTCTCTCTCTCTCTATATATATATATATATATATATGAAATCTCTACCATGGCGCCGCTGGTCTGCGCACGCGCCGACGAGGAGTCGCCACCCCCCGAGGACGCTCATTCGAAGAGCAGCGACGAGGACACCTACACGCCGCCGACGAGGTTGCGCCGGACCCCACAAATTTGGATTTGTTTTGGGGCCAGTATGATCTTTGTCTTTGGAAGTCGCTGTCGCCAACTGAGAAAGCCAGGCAAGTGGCTTTCAACAGGGAGATGGCGGAGGAGGATGCCAGGTACCAGGTGGCCTGTGAAGCCCGTGATGCCGCCTAGAAAAAGGAGGCGGCGGAGCTTTGGGGGCGGGCGCTCGTCATGCGGAGGAGGTGTACGAAGACGGGTACTTCGCGAGGAAGGCCAGAGGCGCCAGGCACCTCATCGCTACATGGAGCTGGGCCCATAAGCTCCAGTGTGCCATCGACGAGGAGCTCCTGTGGGAGCCCAACAAAATGGCAAGATCGTTCACGCCGTCCGCCTACAAGAGGCAGATCGACACGTCAAGCGCTGCGGCGGAGGTGGCGGAGTACTGCCTCCGCTCTGGGAAGACGCCGCACACCAGGGAGATGCTGGCGAGGGGCTGCCCGAATACCGGCCCCAGGAGGGATTATTAGTTTTAGTATTGTTCGTTTTCAATTTTATGCATTGTACCTAGTAGTTAAGTATCATCACGTGTATGTGATGACATTATATATATACTGTGATGAACTAATGAAAAATTAATATTATATATATTATGATTTCCATTTTCTACCTATTTTGTATACTAATTTGAATCTATCTGTTATCATCCACATATACTGTCGGGGCGGTCTCTGTGCGGCCCCGAGCACCTATGGGGCACGGGGGCCCCTTCTAGTCCGGCAAGGGAGGGGAGGGCGTGCACAGAGCAGATCGAGGTCGGGCGCGCTGGGGGAGACGGGCGATTTTTACCCAGCTTCGGGGCTCTCCGGGGAGATAAAACCCCTACTGCTGCTTTTGTGCTTGTATTTGATCTCGCTCGAGAGCGCGAGCGTATGGTGGTGTTGTGGGTGTCGAATGGATCGAACCCCTTCTACGCGCGCATGGGCCTCCTTTTATAGTTCAAGGGGCGCCAACAGGTGGCAGCGTGGGAAGAGGGGGTAGAAAGGTAAAACGCAGGTTGGTACAATAAGGACCAACAAAGGTCCCCTACCTAACTCTGACGGCAGGGGACAAGGGCATTTAATGCCCGTCCGGTTGCCCCAACAGTGCAAAGAAACGACCGTTAGGTGAGCCACCGGTTGCCACGACGGCGTCTCTGTCAGCTCCGCTCGCCACCTTGCTCCGCATGGCTGTGCGGTGCCTCGCCACGTGCCCCTGGAGTGGCTTTGGGGTGACACGTCGCTGGATGCGCTGGAGTTTGGGTGGCAGCCTTGCCGCGGCAAGTGCCTTGCCGCGGCCCTTCTCTTGTTGTGCCGGCAAGCTTGCCGGTCGCCGGGTCTTGCCGGACGCTGCGGCGTCGCGGCAAATCTTCTGGGAGCGCCTTGGTCGGCCTTCCCGGCAAGCTCCTCTTGCCGGGGCCTTGGTTTTCTCAGCTGATACTTTGTTCTTGAATGGAAGTAGTAGGGAATGGTGGAGGGTCTTGGCGGGCGCCCGGCAAGCCTTGCCGCGGGGTGCTGCGGCTGCCCGTGCACAAGTTCGGGGTACTAAGGTACCCCTACTTTAGTACACCGACATATACAGAATGGAATGCGTATAAAGAGACATTGAAACAGACCATAAGAACAGAAAATAGAGTACACACGTTAAAACAGAGCAATAGTATGATTGTTGTGAATACATACCTATCCACGTCAAAATGACTCAACAAAATAAAACGCGTCCATGAGACCATGACCAGCAGCCCTTGCCTACGATAGCTCTTGGCTCTGCCTAAACTCGTGCAGGCGTTCGTCCAAGTGGTCGACACGCTCGCGGTACATCTGGAGCGTGATCTCGAGCTCCAAGTTGGCTATTTCATCGGAGATCACCACCTCGAGGATGCGATGGCCATGTTCCTCTACTGCGCCCAGGTGGACACCTGGGCCAAGGAGGCGGTCGAGCCTACCAGCCAGCACGTTGGCATCGAGCAGGCCGCAGACAAGGAGAACGACGCGACCCATGTAAACGGCGCGGCGGGCGTCCGATGCAATTACGGCGCGGCCGACCTCTGGTGCAAGTACGACGCAGAGGGCATGTGCCCACTTCTGGCGAGAAATGGAGGTACTGAAAGGACGTGTACCCAGCTACGACGCCCTGGCGACAGCAGGCAAGCACCAATGGATCCGCTCTTGTTGTGCGGCGCGCCACGCATCTCGCTCTGTAGCGCTCCAACACTCTCGCTGTGTGGTGAGCCACAGCCTATCAGCGCGGACATGCCTAGCTTGCTCTGCGGCACGCCATCGATCATGTTGTGTGGCGAGTTGCAACCTCTCGATGCTGACATGCCTATCTTGATCCGCGGCGCTGAAGCACCATGCACCAAAGGTCTGCTCAACCCTGGCGATGACGCGCATCATGACGTCGTCCATCACGTTACCGGGGATAGCCGTGGCCTCGACGGACCGTGGTGCCTTCTGGTTTTCCTCGTCGACGAGGTTGATGGTAGAGGCGGCGCTTTGGCGCATTGGCATGCTTGGAAAAGGTGGATGTGCTACAGGCTGCGCTTGTTGCCTCCGTGCATCGCGCGGCACCTAGGTTTATGTGCAATATCGCTGGGTGGCGGGAAAAGGTGAGGAAAAGTCAGGAAACAGTGGTGTGTTCATAGAACACCATCAATTAATGGAAACTTACAATATAAAGGAACATCGAGCTAGCACAAGAAGTAGATGATGATGAGATGAACGTGGACCACACTAGGGAACCCGTCGGTGATGAATTCATCAATCGCAAACGGTTGTACAGGAGCAAGCGTTTGCCCACAACACACACGGCTTATTCCATCACAAACAGGTCGGATGGATCAACTCTATGCCACGTATACACATTGTCAAAAAGTAATGCGGTAGACCTTCTTTAACATATGTTAAAAAACAAAATAAAAATAAAAAACAAGGACCTCGAGGTTAAATTAGCTGAGGGGAATGGGTCATTTCGGTCATTTGACCGATATGACTCATCCTATCAGTTAATTTAACATCAACACAACTTCCCATCCAGTCACCCATCTGATGGCTACTCCAGCCTGAGCACACTTAACTTGAGAGTTGTCTTAGATGAGCTACTGGTGGAACAACTAGTCCTTGCTGATATAGGATGCCTCTTCGCATCCTTACGGCATATCCGGTTGACCGCCCGTCCCCCAATGGCCAAGACATGTTGTGTAGACAGAGCATATCACATACATCTTATTAGAAGCAATCGTGTGTGTTATTATTGGTCTTCGCACACATTTCTAAGTACAGACCTGTTTGCCGCGTATCACACACATCTTGTTATATTGAACTGTTTCTGTTCTCTTGTTTCAACGCAAACAGTTCATCCGAGTCAACCGCATGCCGTATATCGCACACACACCTTGATCTGGCAGACCATTTCTTTTGTGGTGCCTGATCACAAGCAGTTCATCCGAGTGAACTGTATGCTGTGTATCACACACGCCTTCATCTAGCTGACTGTTTCTTTTGTTCCTCCTCATCGCAAAGAGTTAATTGAATTGAACCGTATGCCCCGCATCACACACGCACTAAAATCTGAGCCGTGTTTGATGCAGCCGTGATCACAAACGTTTTGCACATTTTAGACGGTTCTCTAACACCACCGTTTGCGATTATTGCATCGCACATAGTTTCTCGAAGGGTCTCTGATCATAGTGTCGCATTAGCAGCATCCTGCAGTAGTGCATGCTCAGGATTGCTGCAGAATTGGGAATCTAGAAGCTGATTATTCGAGGAGATTCACAGCTTGTGGTGAGACAAGTCAATAAGGATTACGAAAGTCTATTGATGGAGGCATACGTTAAGCAAGTGAGAAGATTGGATGAGCGCTTTGACAGATTGCAAACATAGCACGTACCTCATGCGGAAAACATCATTGCTGATCATCATCAAAGTGTGTTGCGCAAAAGCTTCCTGTGGAACTAGGAACTTTTGTTCTCCATCTTACTCAACCCTCCGTATCCCCAGCAACAATGGGCCAGAAGAGGAGAAAGATGGACTCCGGTAAGGCTCTCCCGGTAGAGCCTCATGCTCCTAGAAGGGACCCTGCCGAAACCTCACAACTTGCCAGCCCGCACCCTCCTCCCAGGACCACAGTCCCCACAGACGAGGAGTGTGCTCCCGCAGTTGAGGAGGTGCCGCTAGTCCTCATTGCCGAGCCCCAGGCTCCAACTTTGGCAAGGCACATAGTCCACTTTCTCCAAACCGGAGAACTCCCCAATGACCAAGATGAGGCTGAAAGTGTAGCCCGGAGGGCCAGTATGTACCAGTTTGTCGATGACACTCTGTACATAAGGAGGCCAACAGTGTGAAATTGAAGTGCATCTGCCAGGAAGAAGGAAAGGAACTCATGGCTGAGATACACAGAGGCATGTGCGGCTCCCACATTGGGTCAAGGGCATTAGTTGGGAAAGCATTACGTCAAGGATTCTATTGGCCCACAACCCTCCAAGATGCGGTCGAGCTTGTCACGAAATGTGAAGCCTACTAGTTCCATTCCAAGAATATCCACCTGCCTGCCCAAGCGCTTGAAACAATCCCTTTATCACGGCCATTTTCAGTTTGGGGGCTCGATATCCTTGGCCCTCTCCCCGAGCAATAGGGGGCTTTGAATTCTTTTTCGTTGCCATCGACAAGTTTACGAAGTGGCCGGAAGTGAATCCCGTGAGAAAGGTAACTGCTCAGTCAGCTATAAAGTTCTTGAAGGAACTGGTGTGTCGTTTTGGAGTTCCGGCAAGGATCATTACCGACAACGGCACCCAGTTCACGTGCCGCGCCTTCATGCAATATATTCGCACCCCTTGGAAGCAAAGTATAATTTGCCTCTACGGCACACCCCAGAAGCAATGGACAAGCTAAGAGGGCATACGCTGAACTGCTATGCGGCCTCAAGACAAGAACCTTTGATACGCTACGGAAGCATGGCAGGTGGTGGATCGAGGAGCTGCCGGTAGTCCTCTGGTCCCTCAGAATGACACCAAATTGGGCCAGACTCCTTTCTCCCTGGTATATGGGGCAGAAGCAGTTATCCCCACGGAACTAATTTATGGGTCGCCTCGAGTGCTTGCCTATGATGAAGTAGCGCAAGATCAGCACTGGTGTGACGATGTTGTGCTACTCGAGGAGAACCATCTCTGGGCTGCTACGCGTGCTGCACGCTATCAACATGCCCTGCGTCGCTATCATAGCCGCAGGGTTCGTGCCCGATGTTTTGAGGAAGGCGACCTTGTCCTTAGGCGCGTTCAGTCGGCCAAGGGTACAAAAAAGTTGACACCAAAGTGGGAAGGCCCTTACCGGGTAGTACGAGTCACCAGACCTGGCGCAATACATCTGGAGACCGGAGATGGCATTCAATTGCAAAACTCATGGAATATTGAGCATCTCCGCAAGTTCTACCCGTAAGGCGCGGCTGTCAGGCCCTGCCCGGCAGCCACCCATTTGTACATGCCTTGCCTCAGCTGCATGTAACCCCTTGTACAAAGCCAGGGCAATGACCCTGTGCACCAGAGAAATAAATGAAGCGCTGGGGGGGGGGCGACCAAGCTGCATGCATGCATGAGCATTCCAAGAGCATTATCATAAGCATTTCATGAGCATCTGCATATGCATATTGACAGGATCTCATCCTGCATCATTCTCATCTGCATAAAGTTGCAGGTTCCTACCGGACTTGGCTTCTACAAGGAGTTGAGAAGATGGACCAGCACTGCGATCCCCGGCAAGACAAACAAATAAGTTCTACCTCTTGTCCATAAGTGTTATGTAAGCTAAAACTTGTGCATAAGAAAGCTTCACCGCTCTTCGAAGCTTAGGTGCTCCCACTTTTGTCTCGAATGTTGCTTCAGCCTAGGTGGTTGCCGTGGCCTTTGCTGAGAAAGGATCGGCGGGGAGCTGGTCCCTTTATTTTTTTGCCTGGTAGACTCTAGTCCCCGGCAACAAAATAGAAAAGGGTACCGGCAGGATAGCCTGCTGGGGAAGACTCATTTATTTAAGTAAGGAGGCATCCCACCTTTGCCTGGACATACACATGCATGAGTTCCCGACAAGGCTTATCTTTTTCATTAATATACTGATTATACAAGTACAAGCCTTACAGAACACATACATGGACTCGAGAGATTACATTACTTGAATTAAAATTTGGCAAGTGCCTACAAATTTAAGATTGAAAAAAGATAAGTGCCCCGTGGTATCCTCTTTTCGTTTTCCCTCCACCAGGTACTACGGAGGAAGGAGGAAAAGAAGAGAGAAGCACCCAAGCGGGAGCCCTTCCTAGTCCCATCACGGCCTGCCCGGAGCGGCCTGACAAGACCGGGAGTGGCGAGGCTGCCAAGGAGGAGCGCAGGAGCGGAGTGGTGTTCCCCTGGTCGCCACGTCCAAGACGAGCAAGAAGCCCTGGCTTGAGCCCTGGCAGGGTCATCCACTGAGGCTCAGCCGGAAGACCATTACAGAAGGGGCGAAGGAACCAGGGGAACATCCCTCCCCGCCTATCGCTCAAAGAGGCCGGCGATGATGGTGCCGGGGAGGGAAGGGAAGGACGGGAAGATGAGGCGGCAGGTCACCGGTCGGAGGCAAAGGCATCCACGCCATCGTACTTTGACCTAGCCCTCCACCATCCACCTTCTCCGTCCTGCCTTGTTTTATCTCCGTCATCACCACTCCCGAAGAGCGCCAGAACTCTGGCTCGACACGTCCTTTCAAGAGACGGCAAGCGACCAAGATGACTAGGGGGTTCGAGGCGTGCCACACCTCACCTTGGCGGGCAGGAAGGCACCGTCCTTGTCAACATCAACCCCAGTTCCAAGGAGAGGGGATGTATTGGGATTTCTAATGATCCCAAGCCCCTCGCCTTGGACTTGGACCAAACCCACTCCCAGAGGAACAGCACCATCTTTTGGCATCATCAGCTCCAAGCCCAGGACCGGGGTCCAACCCCGTATCCTCCCTTCCAGCATACTCAAGATGAAGCAAGATGAATGGGGAGAAGGATATGGATGAATGCCTCAACTCCTCCCCGTTCCTCCTTTTATAGGCGAGCGCAGGACTGAGGGCTGATTCCACGACGGGCAAACCGCCGTCCTCCTCCAGCAATTCGAGAAGACTGGCCCTCACCATAACGCTCTCCCGCGCCACGCGCCTCCATTACCTACCCCACGCGATGCATGCAGCATACATGGCTAAGGATAAGGGCATGGTGGGAAGAGTGAATTGGCGGTTTCTACCTCGTGCATTAAAGTCATTCACGGGCCATTACAAGGGCGGCCACACCACTATTGGCTTTACACGATGCGTGGGAAAAGCGGAAACTGGCCAGGATTCCAAATTAATGAAGAAGCAAAGAAGACCCCAAGAGGCCAGCCTCTTTAGTGCCCCTACCTATGCACTTATTAGGGCCTACTCCGACGATGCTTGGCAGCTCGATCAGGGCTGGCCCGGGGGCTTCTGTCGGTGCAACAGACCCTGGGTATGTTGCCCTAACAGTGCAAAGCACGGGAACAAGATTATGGCACCAGGCCATGACAGAGTACAAGAGATGAAGATCTTCGAAGGACCAGTATACAGAACAAGAGGACTAAGATCAAGCCAGAGAAGCAAGATACCACCAGGAGAAAAGCCTCCCTTGCCGCGCAAACGGGCTTGGCTAGGGCAAAGCCACCCTCGGAAGAGAGCGTCCAAGACGTCCCGACAGGGCCTGCCGAGACTCATGGAGGCAAGAAACACCTCATCAACCACTCCCACACCACCCACGTTGTCAATCAGTGTGGTGTCAAGCCGCAGAGTGATTAAGTGGCAGCCTCTTTCTACAGGAAGGCCTACAGACAACACCCATCCTGCGATGTGTCAAACAAGAAGGCGTGGAGCTGGCAAAATAAGCCCGGCAAGGCTTGCCGGGCAGACAACGATGTGACGTCGAGCGGTGCATTTAATGCGCTCTGTCAGCCTATAGAGTTAGGTATGATAGCACTGTTTGCTATCTTATCAGTGCATAATGACTGATTTGCCATTGTGGTGACCTCTTAACCTATAAAAAGAGGCCCATGGAGACCGTAGAAAGGGTTCGCGAGGTTGGAAAGCGAGACACCCATACGCGCGTAGCCACTGCCGCCCCTGCCGGGCAAGTGTACTATGCTCCACCACCACTATTCCAACATCAATCTACCAAAGCAGGAGTAGGATTTTACGCCTCGCGGCAGCCCGGACGTGGGTAAAATTGCTCGTGTGATCCCTGCCATGCTGTTCCACGCTCCTCTGCTCTTTATGCAACGCGACATCCCCCCTGCCGAACCAGCAAGGGGCCCTTTGGTCCCATAGGTGGCCGTGGACAGGAGCACAGACACAACTATAAATTTTCCCGTAGTTGTTGAAGTAAAAGAACACCTGATTGCCGATTTTGCAAACTATAAGATCAAGTATGTCAGGCGACAATGCAACGCGGTTGCTCATGAGCATGCTAGCTATGTAAGAAATCATGATGATTGGATGGTAGATTTCGGCACCCCTGATGCTCGGTTCAATCTCACCGAGTCTAACTGTAACCAGCCATGGACAGAGTTTGATGAATACATGGGTGTACAAATGTACATCCATTATTTCTTTTTAAAAAGAGTATATAGCACATCTGTTAAACCATATGGCTTTGCAAATATATGATTAAATTTCTACATGGGTGCTCGAATTACGAGTATATCTAAAGCAATCTCTCACATACGATTAAATTTGTACTCTAGAATTTTCTACACATGTGCTATCATAATTATATAGTACAACTAGTATTACTATATTTTATAAACCATGTGTTTTAGACATATCTAATATAGATATGAGTTGTGAGTAAGCAGAACCATTCTGTTTTTGTTATTTGTACTTCCACTATTCCAAAATAAGTGTCTTCAATTTATTTTACCTTTATACTATATAATTTACACAAGTATCAAAAACTAATTTTAAAAATATATTTTTAAAAGTACAAGTTGAATTCAGTGTAAGCATGACTATTTTTAGTGATATACATTACAAATATATAATAAATAAATAATACAACTAATATTTAACTTTGTTATGTTGTTAAGTATGCCAAATAAATAACAAAAAATTATAATCCTTAATACAGTAGTACAATATGTTAAGTATAAAATTTTAGTATAAAATATGTATATACCAAGAGGAGTGGGGTGATAGGCAAGACTGAAATTGCGACTTGAAAAAAATAAAATTGGAGCTATGATTGCAAGAATCCCTAATGGTTTGTTTTAATGGAAATCTGAGGGAAACACCTTCTACTGAAAAAGCATAATACATACGTGTATGCAATATGTACGCATGACAAAAGAATTGATTCCTTACTCTTCATCATGCTCCGCTTGTCTTTGCAAAGATGCTTCAAGTATTTCCCTAATCTCCTCTAGTCACGAGCATCCTTCTCCGTTGCCATCTTAAGGTACGCAAGCTGGCCCTCCATATGATTTTTGCGCCCCAGGTTGAATTTGTCGGGATGCTAAGGAGAAATGAAATTTACTAGTCACAAACACGATATATACAACTTGTACTCAGTTTCTTAGTGGCATAATATCGAGAAAAAATTGTTAGAATACAACTAGATTGTATGTAATCAACACTTGGCTTATGTACATTGTATCCTATAAATCCATGGATTTGGTAAGCTTATAATCATAACATAAGCAAGTACGCATACTTAATGGAGTGGAAGATGGACTACTGTTGAGAGCTAAGTGTGTGAACACGATTTGGTAAAGATAGCGGTGAGAGGCCATGTAGGAGTACATGGTGGGTTGTCTCATTGAAGTCGTCCTCAGGAACTGAGTCCTGTGTTTGTGATCCAAGACAGTTACTACCACACATTGGAATGCTTAAGTGCCCCTCTCGACTTATTAATCAACTCGATCTCTGTCCAAGAGTTGCAACTAGTTTCTGGTGTTTGTAGGTGAAAGTGCGTTATATCGACTAGAAGTGGGGTGAATAGGCGATTTTTATGAATTCTTCACTGAGGAATTTGCTGGTGAGGAAATTCCTTAGCGAAGAACTACTTGCAGCGGAATAAGTACTCAGAAGTAAACATAACATGATACAAACATAGTCATCATGATGAAATGAAGACTAGCACAGAGTACAGAAAGCGTAAACACAGGATAACAAGATGAAGACAAACAGACTGAAGAAATTGAACTGAGGAATTTGTGAAAGTCTTCAGTCAAAGTCTTCAAGCACAGATATGAACAACATACAACACAGTCATGAGGAAATGAAAGAGTTGAGGAAATAGAACCAGTTAGTTGGTGAAGACAATGATTTGGTAAACCAGTTCCAACTGTTGTCTCGGTTATACGTCTGTTGGAGCGGCCGAGTATTTAAACTTGAGGACACGCATCCCCGACACCCGCCTCTCGAGCCGCAAGTCGGGACACCCAGTCCTCACCGATTCTCCTTGAACTAAGACCATGCAGGTCTCGTCCAATCACTGTGGTAAGTCTTCAGTGACTTCCAAACCTTCACAGACTTGGTCACTCGGCGACCCACAATTCCTCTTGATGTTCTAGACCTTGACGCCTAACCGTCTGGAAGAAGCACAATCTTCAAAGGTAATAAGCGCCGATCCACGCAGATCAATTTCTTCATGATGCTCAATCACTTGGGTTTGTGGGGTTTGGTTTTGGGATTTTCCTCACTTGATGATTTTTGCTCAAAGTCCTCTGAGGATGGGTTGCTCTCGATGACAAGTGTCAAGTTCTTCGAGCAGCCAACCAACTAGTGGTTGTAGGGGCGGCTATTTATAGCCTAGGAGCAGCCCGACATGATAAGACATAAATGCCCTTCAATGATATGACCGTTAGGTGGATAGGATATTTTGGACAGCCGGTAGCAAGAAGACAAAGAACGGTCGGAAATTTGACTCTCAAATTCCTCGTGGCTATCATGTTCTCATCGTAGGCAATTCAAGACTGGCGAATTCCTAACTCCTCGCCGAAAGAAGTCCTCAAGGACTGTAAGAACTGCGTCTCACATCAAGAAATTGACTGAATCAGTATGAGATTTCCAATGGCTTCACTCGAAGGGATTGGTAGGTGTAGGATTTTGAGTTGAGCATCACATGGAAATTTTTCCTTAGTATTTCCTCGACCCCCTTTAACAGTACGGTGTTTCCTATGACTCAAGAAAGAGAAAATGAAACTACGAAAACAAAAGTCTTCACGCTTCATATTCCTCGAATGAATACCAAGTCTTCAAGGTCACACCAATTTCTTCACTTTCAAAGTCTTCAGAAAGTCTTCAGAATATCAAAGTCTTCAACAAGAACTTCATTTTTAGGGTCGACTTTCTCTCAGAAATATCAAACTCCTCATAGACTTATAGACCTGTGTACACTCACAATGATCAATCACTTAACCTATGAGTCTTCCATACACCAAAATCACTAAGGGCACTAGATGCACTTACAATCTCCCCTTTTGGTGATTGATGACAACATAGGTTAAGTTTTCAACGGGATAAACATATGAAGTGTAAATACTGATATTGAGGAATTTGATTGCAAGATATAGAAGAACTCCCCCTGAATATGTGCATAATGAGGAATTTGCTTTTGAGGCAATGCACATTTGAAGAATTGAATCATGGAGATCTCCCCCTATATCTTGTAATTCATACACGCATTTGATATATAATATGAAGAATTTGAAATGCATGATGAAATATGGTGCCTGATGAGATTCAGCATGCGTGCAATAATATTAAGGAGGAATAGGCATGTAGAACAACACATCAAAAGTATCAGAGCACAGTGCATCAAAGTCAGAGCACCATGCACCATTCAAAAGTATCAGGGCACCATCGGATTTAAGATTACAACTCGATCCAATAAAAAGTTTCGGAAGAACGAGAGTTGTAACTTAACAAAACGCCCATAATATAAACCCACTTGAAGACTAACTCAGATTTCTCCCCCTTTGTCATCAAATGACCAAAAGGATCGAAACTGAGGACTAACGCCCCTGAAGAATTTCAAGTCGATGGAGGAGCGCCGTTGTCGGGTTAAAGTCGTCAAGTAGGGCCTGCCGCAGTGTCCTCCAAATCTTCATGCTCATCAGTTTCACGCGATGAAGAATAAGAACTGGCCACCAAACCAGGAACCTTGACTCTCTTGAATTTCTTCGGAGGTGGTGCAGACCAGTCAAATGTTTCCTGGAGACCCATAGTCTTCAGTTCTTCCACGGAATATACATGAGTGAGAACAGCCAAGGTGCGGTTGAGGGTTTCATGAAGGTGATACTGATTTTTCTTCACTGCATTATGAGTTGAGGTCATGTTGTGAAGAATTGTAGCAAACTGACGCTTCACCCATTTGTGATTGCGATCAACCTTCTGATGAAGACTGAGGAGTAACTCACGGTCACCATCACCACGGTGCTTTGTTGCTTGAGGCTTTTGGTTGGTGATGTATTTGCGGCAAGTGTCATGTGTTGCGTAATCGCCATTGGTGGAGTAAGATGTAGCTAGACGGAATTGACCATCCAATGGACGAGTGCCTTCATCGATCACAAAGAGCTGCCTTGCCCTTATCATCGATGATGAAACCGGTCGCTTGAGGACTTCAATGGGCGGCAAGTAGCTACCATGGTTCGAGTGTCACCTTTGTAATTCAAAGAAGATCTTGCCCTTATGAATCTCATAATCCAAGGCGCATAGGGCTTCAACTCAAAAGGTGACATAGCAACATTAGCCAGAGTCCTCATGAAGAAATCATGGAAGTTGACGGGAATGCCATGAATGATGTTAAAAAGAATGTTCTTCATGATGCCAACGACATCTTCATCATTTGAGTCGTGGCCTTTGATAGGACTCATTGTCTTCGTCAGGATGCGATAGACAGTCCGAGGCACATACAACAATTCCTTGACGAGGAATTTGGTTCGTGGGGCCTGCCCTGGCTTCAAAGGCTTCATAAGCAGTTGCATATAATGATCTGTCAGTTCGCGGTCATTGTAGATGCAACGTCTACCGCATGAGGAGGATCAAGAGGAAGGACACGGCAATTCAGTTCTGGTGCCTTATAGTGAGTGTTTTCGTCATCCAATCCAGCACCCATGAATTGACATCTTCAAAGATCTCCGTGATATGCAAAGTGGCATAGAACTCAAGAATGAGTTCTTCATTCCAATCACGTATATCGCAGTCAGAAGTTAAGTAGTCCCGCATCGTGAATAACTCGGAGAACTGGCTCAAGCACTACGAGATTCCATATCCACATGAGGAATATGTTCATGATCAAGATTTTGTCCTTGTCAAAGAGTACCGAGGAATAGAAGTTGGCTTGTGTAGCAGTCCGTAAACATCTCTTCCTTATGCGAAAGCAGAGTCATATGGATTGTAATCGTGAAGAACACATGCTCGTAAAAGAAGTCTTCACCTTGAATTTTTGCTTGCTAGAGAACGGATTCTTCGGTTTGGGCAGAGGAGTGTCGTGATTTGCAAAGACAACCTCGTGAATGACGATCTCAGTGCTTCAGCCGAGGAATTTCTGTTCCTCTTCTTGTGCAGTTTGGGGATCAGCGAGAGGTTCTTCAAAGACTAGCGGCTGGAATTTCTTCATGAATGATCGATGTGGGATGAGTTTCTTCAGAGCCCATTTGAACAGTTGTAGCCGGGGACTGAGGAATTTGTTGAATAGGAGTGAAGAGAGGAGTATTGGGATGCTGACTTTCCCAAAAGTCATCGTTCATCACTGGTGTAGTGCATCCAATATCCACATCTTCTTCTTTTTCAATTTCCTCAACACCATCCTCTTCAGCTGTGAACTGAGGCATAGGTGAGGAAACGACTTGCGTTGAAGGGAATGTTTCCACTTCAATTTCTTCATCAAACTGCTCTGAGGTAGCAACAGAATGATTTTCTTCATCAGATCCACTGGGGATCTTGTAGTCTTCTCCATAAGGAACAATTTCCTTAGACGACATGGAGGAAATGGGAATGGCATCAATGGGATTTTCAAGCGAGCTGGTCATTGGCTTCATTTTCTTCACGGCCGAGGAATTTGACACAGCTGATGCCTTCCTTTTCTTCACTGCAGCTCGTTCTACGGCCTTGGTCTTCTTCACTTCATAAGCAGAAGGAAGAATTGGAGTTGGTGTTGGCGCAGGAGGAGCTGAGGACTGTGGTTCAGTTTCTTCAGGCGCAATAGGTGTAGTTGCCTGATCTCTTCGCTTTCTTCAGCGCACCACTAGTGGATGCCCCGGAATTTCTTCAATGGCTGGAATGGAGTCATCAGCCCTAGAACTTGTATTCTCATCGCAGTTGAAAGTCATCAGCAAGTCTTGGCATGTTCTTCAAAGAAGCTGAGCAGAGTCTGCAGCTGAGGATTTTCTTGTTGCGATGGGGCTGCAATAGCTTGTCATTTTCTTCGTCAAATTGATTTAATCTCACTTTGGCTCCTTGCCAATCAGCATTGTATGCATCAAGTCCTTGCCGAGGGCTTGATCTCAGATTGAGCCTTGAGAAGTTCTTCGTGTTAGTCTCGACAACGCTCTTCTTCGTAAGCTTCTCCTTTCTAGCTTGAGCTCTTTTTATCTCACGGGCCTTTTCAAACTTCCATTTCTCTTGAGAGATGAAATGGGTCAAGATATGACTTTGACCAGAGTCGAGGCGATCGCATTGGAGTGTTGGGATCCTTATGCCATAAGTCAATATAGTCGAGGATCTTCTTCGATCCGTACAGAGGCACATGTGTTCCTTTGGCTCTGGCGGCCTTTGCTTGTCTATCTCTGATGATTTCTGCAAGTTCTTCATCAGAAGCCTCGTCATCAGAGGGTACTTGGAAAGCAACCTGTTTCTTTCTTGGACTTGGCCGAGGACTGCGTCCAGCTGTTGCTTTTGTCTTCAGCAGAGTGGGGCCTGATGAGGACATTGGTGCAGCTGAGGAACTCATTGAGACAACAGAAGCAATTGAGAAGCCCTGAGTCCTTTGACATGTAGCCAGATGCACAGGAGTTGAGGACTTGGAGGGAGCTGCTGAGGACTTTGGTGGAGCAGCAGTAGTCTGAGGAATTTGCCGTGAGGGCGCAACTGAGGAACTTGGCCGTGAGGGCGCTGATGGTGAAGCACTTGGCTTGCGAGCAGGCTTCTTCGGCATTGATTTCCTCGGCTTGACCGAGGTCTCAGCGGCAGCAGCAGCGGCAGAATCCTCATTGAATTTCCTCACTGCCTCCTTGGCTTGTCTTGCCAATTTTGCTTGACGCCTAGCCCATTCATTAGGAAAGTCCTCACCACGCTTGATGCTGGTGGGATCAGCTACTTGGCCAGGTGCCAATGGAGCTCTTGGGCATGGAGGATTTAAGGCGAATTTCTTCATGTACTTAGGAGTAACATATCGATATTCCCTCCATTCTCATGCCCATCTTCGTTCAATCCTCTGAATGTGCACTTTGCGCTGATTCTTGTTTTCTTTCAAACTTGGCTTCATTAGGTGTGCAAATAATCCTTGTATATTTCATCAGGGATCTCAAAAGCAGTCATGACCTCCGGTTTCTTTCCTCCTTTCTGCGGTCTCTTGCCTTCAGCCATTTTCTTCAGATGAGGAATTTGAACAATTGAACACTCTGAAGAAGTATGCAGTTTTTCTTCGAGGAACGCTGCAAATGAGTTAAGTTGATGAGAACCTAGTGATTCAAAGAAGGACATGAGTACCGTGAACAGAGTGTAGGTGCGAGGAATTTGGAGAGGTCATATGCATTCTCAGAAGATTTTTTGATAAAGACAAGTTTTGAGGAATTTGACCAGTTGAGCCTTGAGGAATTTCACTAAGCGCTCTTGTCTTAGGTTCCAGAGTTGTACAGATCGAAAATCCGCACAATTGAGGAATCTTGAAGAAATGAGTGCTTAGAGAGATGGATCAAGAGCATACAGTGTGTGAGGTGTTCATATGTGAAGATTTGAAGAATAAAACACCTTTGAAGATTTTCAGAAAAGTTTGAGAATCAAAGCGAGTAATAAAAGTGACTTTTAATTACCCGAACTGAAGAACACGACGAACTAAGATGAACAGCGATGAAGTTCGTCAAGTTGATCTCCCACGCCCTAACTTGGCAGAGGGAGATAGCTACGGCGGCGGCGGAGTGAAGATTTCCGCAGCCGGCGCGAGTACGACGGCGACGAGGTCGAGGCAGTGATGCTCTTCCTCACCGACGGCGATGGAGTAGCGGAGCTCGAGCGAGAGACAGCGACCGAGCGGAGTAAATGAAGTAAGGAAGGGAGGAGGGGTATTTATAGCCACAGTAAAAACTGTTCGCCCGAAGATTTTGGGACGAACATGCCCCTGCCCTTTCTTCTTCATGCGACATGTGTCACCCACGTACTGTGCAGATGAGATCGTGTAAGATCGTGGGTGAATAAAATAATGCATCATGGTATGCGGAACGGTTTGAGCTGTAAAACCGAAAATCTGGATAAGATTTGTTTTAAAGTTTCGTTCGCAATTTTTCAGCTGACAAAGACACATTGAAGACTTTGAACGAGTTTCAATTAGAACGCACATGAAGAATTTGTGAATAGATTGGGTTGAGTATAGCATAGAGGGGGAAGGGTCCGATCACATTCACTTAGCAGAAATCACAACTTGAAGAAATAGCAATAGGTGAATGCGGTAGAGGACATAAACTCATATATATATATATATATATATATATATATATATATATATATATATATATATATATATATATATCCAATGAAGACAAACGCCGGAAACAAAGGAAGATTTTGCAAAGTTGAAGAATTTGAAAAACTCAAGAATTTCAAAATGAGGAAAAATTCAAATTGAAGATTTTCAACTTTTGTGGTGGCGTGACCCATCAGATAAGAATGATGATTTCGCACACAGCGCACAATTGTCGAGGGTTCGAGAATCAAATTCTTCATTAATTTCTTCACACTTAGAGTGTTATTCTTAATTGATTGAAGAAAAACATTTCTTCATGTGTTGCACATCTAAGTCATCAATTCTACATAAGGGTTAGGATGTGTGTCCTTTTCAAAGAACATTCGAAGATTCTAAGATATTTAGCTCACACCGCAACTTGCTAAATCTCTTCTCGTCCAAGGGCTTAGTGAAGATATCAGCTAGCTATTCTTCAGTCTTCACATGCTCGATGGAGATGTCGCCCTTCAACACATGATCACGAAGAAAATGATGACGAATCTGGATGTGCTTTGTCTTCGAGTGTGCTGAACGGGTTGTGAGCAATCTTGATGGCACTCTCATTGTCGCAGAGGAGAGGCACATTCTTCATGTTGACGCCATAGTCCTTGAGGGTTTGCTTCATCCAAAGCAGCTTGAGCACAAGATGAGCCAAAGCAGCAATGTATTCAGCTTCAAAGAAGAGATGGTGATATGCGTTCTGCTTTCTTCGAGGACCAATGCACCAAAGATCGTCCGAGGAAATGACAAGTGCCGATGTTGACTTGCGGTCCATACGATCACCAAAGATAGTCGAGTCGTAATATCCGATGAGATCAAAAGCAGAGCCCTTGGGGTACCATAATCCTAGTGTTGGTGTGTGAGCTAGATATCGAAGAATATGCTTCACAGCCTTATGTTGTGATTCCTTCGGTGCAGCTTGAAATCGGGCACACATGCAAACACTAAGCATTATATCTGGCCTAGATGCACATAAGTACAATAAGGAACCAATCATGGAGCGGTATAGCTTGTGATCGAAGTCAATACCATTTTCATCAGTGCATAGATGGCCATTTGTGGGCATAGGAATTTTGATGCCTTTGCAATCTTGCATGCCAAATTTCCTCAGTACATCTTTGAGGTATTTCTCCTAAGATATGAATGTGCCATTGCGCTGCTGACGAATTTGAAGACCTAAGAAGAATTTCAACTCTCCCATCATAGACATTTGATATTCTTCACTCATCATATAGGCAAATTCATCACTATAACGTTGGTTAGTATAGCCAAAGATAATATCATCAACATATATTTGGCACACAAACAGTTCACCATCATATGATTTAGTAAAGAGAGTAGGGTCGAGTGAACCAGGTGTGAAGCCATTCTTCACGAAGAATTCCTTCAATGTGTCATACCACGCCCGAGGGGCTTGCTTGAGGCCATAGAGAGCCTTATTAAGTCTGAAGACTTTGTCAAGATTCTTGGGATCTTCAAAACCTGGGGGTTGAGCAACATATACTTCTTCCTCAAGCTTACCATTGAGGAATGCACTTTTCACATCCATTTGATATAAGATGATATCATGATGGTTAGAGTAAGCAAGTAATATGTAATAGCCTCAAGTCTAGCAACAGTGCAAAAGTTTCATCGAAATCAATTCCTTCAACTCGTGTGTAGCCTTGAGCTACTAGTCATGCCTTATTCCTCACCACAAGGCCATTTTCATCTTGCTTGTTGCGGTAGATCCACTTTGTGCCAATGATATTATGCTTGCGAGGATCTGGGCGATTGACCAATTCCCAGATATTGTTCACTCGAATCGATGTAATTCTTCTTGCATAGCCTGAATCCACTCCGCTCGTAAATGCTTCATCTACCTTAGTGGGCTCTGTGATAGAGACAAAAGCATAGTGCCCACAAAAGTTAGATAAATGAGAAGCTTTTGAGCGTGTGAGAGGGCCTGGTGCGCTAATGTCATCGATGATCTTCTCCACTTGCACTTCTTTTGCAACGCTGTGATGAGTTGGTTGTCGCCGAGGATTTTGATCAGCATTTTCTTCAAACCATTTTACTCATCATGTTCTTTAGGTGCATCACTCAACGCTCTTCGTGAACAGGAATGAATTCTTCAAACAGATTCTTCAATGGAATGACATCCTCGCTTGCCTTGAGCTTGATAGCATCTTTAGGTGCTGGTTCATCTAACACAGAAGGTAGGTGCTCTCTTTGCAGCCATTAGTTTCATCGAACCGCACATCTACAAAGGTCAACAATCTTGTGAAGAACAATGTTGAAGACTCAGAGGTGTGCGAGTCCTTTCCGTAACCAAGCATGAAACCTTCATGTGCTTTCGTGCAAATTTAGAGTTGTGGTGAGGATCTCTAATCCAACATTTAGCAATCAAGACTTTGAAATAACTCACATTGGGTTTCTTGTCGTTGAGGAGTTCATATGCGTCTTCTTGAAGAATTTGTGAAGATATACTGTTGATGATGTGGCACGCAGATCAATTGCATCAATCCAAAACGCCGAGGCGCTTTGTATTCATCAAGCATAGTGCGAGCCATCTCAACAAGAGTTCTGTTCTTGCGCCCACGACGCCATTCTCACGAGGAGTATAGGGAGCAGATAACTCATGAGTAATACCAAGTTCATCAAGATAGGCATCAAGACCGAATTCTTGAACTTAGTTCCATTGTCACTTCGATATGCTTGATCTTCACACCAAAGTTGGTTGAAGCCCTCGAGGAAAATCGCTTGAAGACTTCCGCACTTCATGTTTGTAAGTAACAATGTGTACCCATGTATATCGAGAATAATCATCAACAATGACAAAACCATATAGAGATGCATCATTAGTGACTGCTGAGTAATGATTACGTCCGAAGAGGTCCATGTGAAGCAATTCGAATGGACGGGTAGTGGTCATGATAGTCTTCGCTGGATGCTTGGCCTTGGTCATTTTTCCAGCTTCACAGGCTCCACATAAGTGATCCTTGAGGAATTTGACATTCTCAATGCCAATGACATGCTTCTTCTTCGCAAGCGTGTTCAAATTCCTCATGCCTGCGTGACCAAGTCGTCGATGCCATAACCTGCCTTCTGAAGCTTTTGCAAGTAGGCACACGGCTGGTTGTGGTCCTGTAGAGAAATCAACAATATACAGATATCCTCTCCTAAAGCCTTCGAAGACTTTGGAATTGTCAGCTTCCATGATCACAACACAGCGATATTTGCCAAAGACAACAACCATATCAAGATCACAAAGCATTGAGACTGACATGAGATTGTATCCTAAGGACTCAACAAGCATGACTTTGTCCATGTCCTTATCCTTAGAGATAGAAACCTTACCAAGACCCAATACCGACTTTTGCCTTTGTCAAGAAGATGATATGCTTCAGAGGTGACGGTGATAAGGAGCATCCATCAATAGATTCTTGTCACCAATATGTGTTTTGTACATCCACTATCGAGGACCCACTCGGTGGTTTTGGGTTGATCATCCCGCAGATGAATTAGTGTAACTTACAATCTCATATGCTTCATCGCTGAAGAATATGATATCAAGTTCATCGATGAATTTCATCAAGCGAAAACATATATATATAGCAAGATGAGGACGTGTGAAATGAAAGTTCATTTCATCATGATTTGCCTACGCCCTTTCGTGCATTTTTGTCGTCCCCAAAGAAATTCTTCAGACGTTAAAGCACGCCCGAGACCTGACCCTGCAGAAGAGATTAGTTCTTTTCTTCACCACCCACATCCGGAGGGGTGGCAAAGAGTTCATCATTCTCATGAAGCACCATATGAGAAAGGTGGCAAAGATGCCAAACCATTTCGTTTCACATAAGAGGGGTTAGGGTAAGCATATGAATAAGCAGAGTAATTCTTCGAGGACTTATGAACATAGTGGTTTGAAGAATAATGCACGTATTCATAGCCCTTAACTCTACCCTGCGATACAGAGTTGTTAGCACGATGATAATCATATGAGGACTTTGATCCATGTGAAGAATTTGGTCCATAAGAGGACTTGGATCCATATGAAGAATTTGGTCCATATGAAGAATTTGATCTGGGGTTCCTGTTCTTCACAGGTGGTGTCATGAGGACATTCACCTGAAGACTTTCAACACAACTTTTGGGAACCCAGATTTTCTTCATAGGGGAACCGCTCTCGCAGCTTAGTGCCAACATATCTAGCAAATACTTCACCATTCTGATTTTTGAACAGTTTATAGTTGAGTCAAAAGACTCATCAAGAATGAGGAGATTCACATGTAAAGCCGCAAGTTAGATGGATCAATTGGAGGTCCCTTTGCAGCCACCCATGAGGTTTTGGGGTACTGCTCAGGCTTCCAATATGTTCCATCAGCATTGAGTTTCCTCTCAAAGGCAATACCCTCTTTCCTAGGGTTTCTGTTGAGGATCTGCTTCTTGAGCACATCACAAAGTGTCTGATGCCCTTTGAGGCTTTTGTACATGCCTGTCATATACGGTTCCTTCAGCCCTGCATTGTCAGTGATACTAGCAATGTCCTCAAATGAGGAATTAGTGGTAGCAGGGGCAGATGAAGAATTTGTAACAGTTGAAGCATTTGAACATTCAGGTGAAGAATTAGCAGATTCACGTTCAATGCACTTTAAGCATGGGGGAACAAATTCTTCCTGAGAAGCGCTGATTTGTTGAGCTAGTAATGAATCACGCTCCTTCTGAAGATCTTCATAACACACTCTTAGCTTTTCAAGATCTTCCTTTCTTTGAAGAGATTCAAGAGAAAGCTTCTCGTGATCTGTCAAGAGGGTATTATGTTGATCTTGAAGGGCGTCAAACTTGGAGTGACATCTCTGAAGACATTCACCCAAAGCTTTTGACTGATCCATTTCTCTGCGCAACATTTTATCACTTTTGTCTAGCATATCTTGAGTTTGTTCTAAAGCCGTTTGTTGTTTAGTGGCAATGCAAACAAGTTTGGTATAGCAGGATTCAATATCATCATCAGATTCATCATTGTCAGATTCATCATTATCGGATTGATCTTCACAAGACTCGGATGAGGAGCATTCGGTTACCTCAGCACCGTTTGCCATGAGACAAGATGCAGAAGATGATGATTCTGGCTCAAAAGTCATTGTTTTGAGAGATTCCTTGAAGTCCTCAAACCAGGGATCATGACAAGTTTGATGACCTTCATAGACATCAGAGATTCGGTCCCAGATGAGCTTCGAATTGCCAAGATGCATAATTCGCCCGAATTGATCTCTCGGATAGGCGTGAGCGATGATATCCTTCGCTATGATGTCAAGTCAAGTGTACTTGCGAATATCATCAACATTCGCCGTCTTGCATAAATCAGTAAGACCAATCTCAGTGACGGTCCACAGCTCGATGTTCCTTGCCATGAGGCGCTTCCTCATCATGGCCTTCCACTTGGGGTAGTCATACCTGCGGTCAACATAACTAAAACTCTAGGCGGTTAAACCAAAATCGCACAGAAAAAGGGAGTACCTTGCTCTGATACCAATTGAAAGTGCGTTATATCGACTAGAGGGGGGGTGAATAGGCGATTTTTATGAATTCTTCACTGAGGAATTTGCTGGTGAGGAAATTACTTAGCGAAGAACTACTTGCAGCGGAATAAGTACTCAGAAGTAAACATAATAGGATACAAACATAGTCATCATGATGAAATGAAGACTAGCACAGAGTACAGAAAGCGTAAACACAGGATAACAAGATGAAGACAAAGAGACTGAAGAAATTGAACTGAGGAATTTGTGAAAGTCTTCAGTCAAAGTCTTCAAGCACAGATATGAACAACATACAACACAGTCATGAGGAAATGAAAGAGTTGAGGAAATAGAACCAGTTAGTTGGTGAAGACAATGATTTGGTAAACCAGTTCCAACTGCTGTCTTAGTTGTACATCTGGTTGGAGCGGCTGAGTATTTAAACTCGAGGACACGCAGTCCCAGACACCCAGTCTCCGAGCCACAACTCAGGACACCCAGTCCTCACCGTATTCTCCTTGAACTAAGACCACACAGTGTCTCGCCCAATCACTCGTGGTAAGTCTTCAGTGACTTCCAAACCTTCACAGACTTGGTCACTCGGCGATCCACAATTCCTCTTGATGTTCTATACCTTGACGCCTAACCGTCTGGAAGAAGCACAGCCTTCAAAGGTAATAAGCGCCGGATCCACGCAGATCAATTTCTTCATGATGCTCAATCACTTGGGTTTGTGGGGGTTTGGTTTTGGGATTTTCCTCACTTGATGATTTTCGCCAAAGTCCCTGAGGATGGGTTGCTCTCATATGACAAGTGTCAAGTTCTTCTCGAGCAGCCAACCAACTAGTGGTTGTAGGGGCGGCTATTTATAGCCTAGGGAGCAGCCCGACATGATAAGACATAAATGCCCTTCAATGATATGACCGTTAGGTGGATAGGATATTTTGGACAGCCGCCAAGAAGACAAGAATGGTTGGAAATTTGACTCTCAAATTCCTCGTATTATCATGTTCCTCATCGTAGGCAATTCGACTAGCGAATTCCTAACTCCTCGCCGAAAGAAGTCCCCAAGGACTGTAAGAACTGCATCTCTCACATCAAGAAAAATTGATCGAATCAGTATGAGATTTCCAATGGCTTCACTCAAGGGATTGGTAGGTGTAGGATTTTGAGTTGAGCATCACATGGAAATTTTTCCTTAGTATTTCCTCGACCCCTTTAACAAAGACGGTGTTTCCTATGACTCAAGAAAGAGAAAATGAAACTACGAAAACAAAAGTCTTCACGCTTCATATTCCTCGAATGAATACCAGGTCTTCAAGGTCACACCAATTTCTTCACTTTCAAAGTCTTCAAAAAGTCTTCAGAATATCAAAGTCTTTAGTGGAAGAACTTCATTTTTAGGGGTCGACTTTCTCTGTAAATATCAAACTCCTCATAGACTTATAGACCTGTGTACACTCACAAACGCATCAGTCACTTAACCTATAAGTCTTCAATACACCAAAATCACTAAGGGGCACTAGATGCACTTACAGTAGGTTGTGTTAGTAGTCTACCAAGTGGCACCCGGTACAGGTGGGCTTGGGACAGACTAGGCACCATGGCCAGGTGTACCAAGCGTCACTTGTTTGGTGGGCTTGGGAACCCTGTACACATTGTTTGGGGCCGTGAGCGACACCCCAGCCGGATCTCCTTGCGGATGGAACCCGAATAGGCGATAAACCTGGACTAGCGACATGCGTGGTTAGTCAGGTCGTGGCCGACTCCCTCACTAGGCTTCCGCTTGAAGGTTGCCGAAATACATGACGTGTACATGGTGGTAAGTGGCGAGAGCGTGTGTGAAGAAGTACACCCCTGCAAGGTTAACATGATTTATTCGAATAGAAGCGTCAGCGGTAAAGGACTACTGGGTTGCTTATACAGTTCATAGACAAGTGAAAGTGAATACTCCAAAATGCGGAAGATAAGCGTGAGTGCTATGGATGGCCTTCTCGTAGGGTGACGGGAGCGGATCCATAGTGGTGTATTGATATGGTGAATATGTGGACTCATGTGAGCCACCTCAGAAGAGTTACTTGCAGTCGTAGTTCAGGATAGCCACCGGGTCAAAGCTGGCTTGCTGCAGTTAAACCCCACCATCCCTTTGTTGATAATGATGCATATGTAGCTAGTTCTGATGTAAGTCTTGCTGGGTACAATTGTACTCATGTTTGCTTAATTTATGTTTTGTAGAGAGACTTCAGTCTCGCTAGTATTACCACGTGGACTTTGATGTTTAGCTTTTTTACCTCAGCAACGATCTTGTGCCCTCAGCAGGATCTTGTAGATAGTCAGGCTCAGCCCTTTTCATTTGTAGTTGTCTGTACCCAGACATGTTAAGCTTCCGCATGTGCTTTTGGTTTGTATGCTCTGAATGTTGGGTCATGAGACCCATGTTTGTAATATCTCGCTCCTCGGAGCCTAATGAATAAATACTTTGAGTTGTAGAGTCATGTTGTGATGCCATGTTGTATTTGCACATATTGAGCATATTGTGTGTATGTTTATTGAAATGCTTGGTATGTGTGGGATCCGACAACCTAGTTGTTTATTCTTGGTAGCCTCTCTTACCGGGAAATGTCTCCTAGTGCTTCCACTGAGCCATGGTAGCTTGCTACTGCTCCGGAACACTTAGGATCGCCGGCATGTGTCCTTCTTCGTTCTTGTGTCCGTCACCTTCATGGAAATGTCACGCATTGTTCCTTCAAGTCCTTGTAACTTGCTACGACTTGGGTTCATACGTTGTTGATTGACACGTTTGCCGCTAGGTCATGTATGCCTCTCCCTGTAAGTTAGAGCCACCTTGCGTTTACGACTAGTCATGTCGGCCCGGGTTCTTGGTCATATGGATGCTAGCAGCACTATTATATACGTTAGCCAAAAGGCGTAAATGGTCCCGGGCCAGGTAAGGTGGAACCCATGGGAATACCATGCGTGAGGCCACAAATGTGTTACATGCTAGACTTAGGATCGGGTTCCTGACACGGAGGGGTTACCGGAACCCCCCGAGGGAACTAATGGGCCACCATGGGCCTTAGAGGAGAGAGAGGAGAGCGGCCAGGGCAGGCCATGCCCCTCCCCTTGGAGTCTGAATATGACAAGGGAGGGGGGTGGCGCCCCCTTTCCTACTCCCTCTCCCTCTCCTTCCTTCCCCCTCTCTCCTTTGTGGTGGAATCCTACTAGGCCTAGTAGTCCTAGTAGGACTCATCTCTTGGGGCGCGCTCTAGGGGCCGGCCAGCCTCCCCCTTGCTCATTTATATACGGGGGCAGGGGCACCCTAGAACACACAAATTTCTCTTAACCGTGTGCGGTGCCCACCTCCATAGTTACACACCTCGATCATACCATCGTAGTGCTTAGGCGAAGCCCTGCGCCGGTAACATCATCATCACCGTTGCCACGCCATAGTGCTGACTGCTACGTCTTGAGCTGGCGTTGGTTTTCCTTTAAGAGGAGAGGGTGATGCAGCAATAGTAGCGTAAGTATTTCCCTCAGTTTTTGAGAACCAAGGTATCAATACAGTAGGAGGCTCCTCAAAAGTCCAACGCACCAACACAAACAAACAAAGAACTCGCAACCAACGCAATAAAGGGATTGTCAATACCTTCATGGCCACTTGCGAAAGTGAGATCTAATAAAGATAGTAAGATAAGATAAATATATTTTTGGTATTTTATAATATAGATGCAAAAAGTAAAGATGCAAATAAAAGTAGACTGGAAGCAAATATGATAAGAGATAGACCCGGGGGCCATAGGTTTCACTAGTGGCTTCTCTCAAGATAGCATAAGTATTATGGTGGGTGAACAAATTACTGTCGAGCAATTGATAGAAAAGCGAATAATTATGAGATTATCTAGGCATGATCATTTATATAGGCATCACGTACGCAACAAGTAGACCGACTCCTGCCTGCATCTACTACTATTACTCCACACATCGACCGACTCGTGCCAGCATCTAGAGTATTAAGTTCATAAGAACAGAGTAACGCATTAAGCAAGATGACATGATGTAGAGGGATAAACTCAAACAATATGATATAAACCCCATCTTGTTATCCTCGATCGCAACAATACAATACGTGCCTTGCAACCCTTTCTATCACTGGGTAAGGACACCGCAAGATTGAACCCAAAGCTAAGCACTTCTCCCATGGCAAGGAAGATCAATCTAGTAGGCCAAACCAAACTGATAATTCGAAGAGACTTGCAAAGATAACTCAATCATACATAAAAGAATTCAGAGAAGATTCAAATATTATTCATAGATAAACTTGATCATAACCCAAAATTCATCAGATCTCGTGAACACACCACAAAAAGAGTGTACATCGAATAGATCTCCACAAGAGAGGGGGAGAACATTGTTTTGAGATCCAAAAAGAGAGAAGAAGCCATCTAGCTAATTACTATGGACCCGTAGTCCTGTGGTAAACTACTCACAACTCATAGGAGGGGCAAGGATGTTGATGTAGAAGCCCTCCATGGTCGATTCCCCCTCCGACAGAACACCGGCGAAGGCTCCAAGATGGGATCTCGCGGATACAGAAGGTTACGGTGGTGGAAATTTTGTTTCGTCTGCCCCTGGATGTTTTCGGGGTACGTAGGCTTATATAGGAGAAAAAAGTACGTCGGTGGACGCCCAAGTGGCCCACGAGACAGGGGGCGCGCCCTCCTATCTCGTGGGAGCCTCAGCTTCTTCTTGACTTGCACTCCAAGTCCTTTGGATCACGTTCGTTCCAAAAATCACGCACCCGAAGGTTTCATTCCGTTTGGACTCCGTATTCCTTTTCTTTGAAATACTGAAATAGGCAGAAAAAACAGCAATATGGGTTGGGCCTTCGGTTAGTAGGTTAGTCCCAAAAATGATATAAATGTGTAAAATAAAGCCCATA
The DNA here is from genome assembly GCA_021437245.1 of Aegilops speltoides. Lineage (NCBI taxonomy): Eukaryota > Viridiplantae > Streptophyta > Magnoliopsida > Poales > Poaceae > Aegilops > Aegilops speltoides. Next base: position 424,737,659 of record CM038141.1, on the reverse strand, counting down.
AACATCCAAAAGGGGTAATATAATAGCATGGAACAATAAAAAAATTATAGATAGGTTGGAGACGTATCAAGCATCCCTAAGCTTAATTCCTACTCGTCCTCGAGTAGGTAAATGATAAAAAAGAAATTTTTGATGTGGAATGCTACCTAGCATAATTCTCAATGTAATTTTCTTTATTGTGGCATGAATGTTCAGATCCAAATGATACAAAATAAAAGTTCATATTAACATGAAAATGGTGATACATCAAGCATACTAATCAAAGTAATCATGTCATCTCAAAATAACATAGCCAAAGAAAGTTATCCCTATAAAATCATATAGTCTGGCTGTTGCTCTATCTTCATCACACAAAGTATTTAATCATGCACAACCCCGATGACAAGCCAAGCAATTGTTTCATACTTTAATAATCTCAAACTCTTTCAACTTTCACGCAATACATGAGCGTGAGCCATGGACATAGCACTATATGTGGAATAGAATGGTGGTTGTGGAGAAGACAAAAAGGAGAAGATAGTCTCACATCAACTAGGCGTATCAACGGGCTATGGAGATTCCCATTAATAGATATCAATGTGAGTGAGTAGGGATTGCCATGCAACGGATGCACTAGAGCTATAAATATATGAAAGCTCAACAAAAGAAACTAAGTGGGTGTGCATCCAACTCGCTTGCTCACGAAGACCTAGGGCACTTTTGAGGAAGCCCATCATTGGAATATACAAGCCAAGTTCTATAATGAAAAATTCCCACTAGTTCGATAATGAGACTCTCTATCATGAAGATCATGGTGCTATTTTGAAGCACAAGTGTGGAAAAAGAGATAGTAGCATTGTCCCTTCTCTCTTTTTCTCCCCCTTTTTTTTTTTTTTTTCTTTGGACTTTCTTTTTTTTGGTCTTTCTCTTTTTTTTTTTTTTTTAAATCTGAAGTCTCATCCCGACTTGTGGGGGAATCATAGTCTTCATCATCCTTTCCTCACTAGGACAATGCTCTAATAATGAAGATCATCACACTTTTATGGATTTACAACTCAAGAATAAGAACTCAAAGCTAGAACAAGATATGACTCTATATGAATGCCTCCGGCGGTGTACCGGGATATGCAATGAATCAAGAGCAACATGTATGAAAGTGGCCTTGCCACAAATACGATGTCAACTACATGATCATGCAAAGAGCAATATGACAAAAGTAATGCGTGTCATATGAACGAAACGGTGGAAAGTTGCATGGAAATATATCTCGGAATGGCTATGGAAATGCCATAATAGGTAGGTATGGTGGCTGTTTTGAGGAAGGTAAATGGTGGGTGTATGGTACCGGCAAAAGTTGCACGGCACAAGTGAGGCTAGCAATGGTGGAAGGGTGAAAGGGTGCGTATAATCCATGGACTCAACATTAGTCAAAAGAACTCATGTACTTGTTGCAAAAATCTAGAAGTAATCAAAAACCAAAGCACTACGCGCATGCTCCTAGGGGGATAGATTGGTAGGAAAAGACCATCGCTCGTCCCCAACCGCCACCCATAAGGAAGACACTCAATAAATAAAATTGTGCTCCAACTTCATCACAAAGCGGTTCACCATACGTGCATGATACGGGAATCACAACCCTTAACACAAGTACTTTTCATAATCACCTCAACTAGCATGACTCTAATATCACTACCTCCATATCTCAGAACAATTATCAAGCATCATATTGATCATAGCATCCAATTCTTTTTCTATGATAAATTTTATTATACCCAACTTGGATGCTCATCATTCTAGGACCAACTTTATAACCATAGCAAATACCATGCTGTTCTAAAAGAATCTCAAAAAGATATAAGTGAAGCATGAGAGACTAGAAATTTCTTCAAAATTAACTCACCACCGTGCTCTAAAAGATATAAGTGAAGCACTAGAGCAAAACTATCAAGCTCAAAAGATATAAGTGAAGCACATAGAGTATTCTAACAAATTCTAATCAAAATAGGCTTCTCCCATAAGGTGTGTATAGAAAGTATTATTGTGGTAAACAAAGGAAAGACTAATATAATACATGGTGCTCCAAGCAAAACACATATCATGTGGTGAATAAAAATATAGCTCCAAGTAAAGTTACCAATGAACGAAGACGAAAGAGGGGATGCCTTCCCGGGGCATCCCCAAGCTTAGGATTTTGGCTATCCTTGAATATCTTGGGGTGCCTTGGGCATCCCCAAGCTTAGGCTCTTGCCACCCTTTATTCCATAGTCCATAAAAGCTTTACCCAAAACTTGAAAACTTCACAACACAAAACTCAACAGGAAATCTTATAAGCTCCGTTAGTGAAAGAAAACAAAACCACCACATAAGGTACTGTAATGAACTCATTCTTTATTTATTTTGGTGTTAAACCTACTGTATTCCAACTTCTCTATGGTTTATAAACTATTTTACTAGCCATAGATGCATCAAAATTAGAAAACAACACACGAAAAACAGTATCTGTCAAAAACAGAACAATCTGTAGCAATCTGTAACTAACGCAAACTTCTGGAACTCTAAAAATCCTAAAAAAATAGGAAGTCCTGTACAATTTGTTTATTGATCAGCAGCAAAAAGAATCAACGCAAAAAGACATTTCTGTGATTTAACAAAATTATATTCGTGCGTGCAGGGTTTCTGTTTTTCAGCAGAATCAAATCAACTATCATCACAGGTTATCCTATAGGTTCTACTTGGCACAAACACTAATTAAAAGATAAAAACACATCTAAACAGAAGTTAGATGCAAGATTTATTACTAAACAGGAGCAAAAAAAACATAAATAAAATTGGGTTGCCTCCCAACTAGCGCTATCGTTTAATGCCCCTAGCTAGGCATAAAAGCAAAGATAGATCTAACGAGTGCCATCTTTGGCACTAAATTCATAAGTAGCCTGCATGATAGACTCATAAGGCAATTTGACTTTCTCTCTTGGAAAGTGCCCTTCCTTCATATCAATAATCGTGCCAATCGTTCTAAGTAAAGGTCTACCAAGAATAATAGGGCAAAAATATTGAAATCTATATCAAGAACGATAAAATCCACGGGCACCAAATTTGTATTTGCAACAATGAGAACATAATTGATCCTTCCCATTGGATTTTTAATGGTGGAATCCGCAAGGTGCAAATTTAAAGAGCAATCATCAAGATCACGGAAACCTAGAATATCACATAAAGTTTTCGGAATCGTGGAAACACTAGCACCCAAATCACACAAAGCAAAACACTCATGATCTTTAATTCTAATCTTTATAGTAGGTTCCCACTCACCATTAAGTTTTCTAGGTATAGAAACTTCCAAATTAAGTTTTTCATCTTAAGGTTGCATCAAGGCATCAACAATATGCTTGGTAAAAGCTTTATTTTGACTATAAGCATGGGGAGAATTAACAACAGATTGCAACAAGGAAATACAACCTTCTAAAGAAAATTATCATAATCAAATTCCTTGAAATCTGAGATAGTGGGTTCAATGCTATTTAAAGTTATGACCTCTCCAATCCCACTTTTACCAAATTTAGCATCAAGATCTAAAAACTCCGAATTCTTGGGATGCTTTCTAGGCAAAGTTGATTCATCATCAGTCCCATAATCATCAAAATTCATATTGCAAAACATAGATCTAATAGGAGACACATCAATAACTATAAGATCCTCATCATTATTTTTATCTAACTTTTCTGGTTTAGCGGCCATCTTATTGATAAGGTGGCTTGCTTATCAAAATTTTTGGCTATAGCATTTTCAAGCCGAGTAACTTGAGCATTAACACCATAAAATTCTATATTCATATTATCAAGCTCTTTGTTCATAAACCCCAAAAAAACTTTTTGTTCCTTCAACTCTTTTCTAAAGAAATTATTATGCTCAAATTGCAAATTCATAAAGCTTCTAATATTTGATTCAATCTCTTAGGTGAAGCCATAAGGTCAAACAAGCACACAAGCACACAGAAAAAGGCAAGCGAAAAAGAGAGGAGAAGATTGGGAAAGAGAGGGCGAATAAAACGGCAAGGGTGAAGTGGGGGAGAGGAAAATGAGAGGAAAATGGCAAATAATGTAAATGTGAGGGAGATGGGTTTGTGATGGGTACTTGGTATGTCTTGACTTGAGCAAAGACCTCCCAAGCAACGGTGCCAAAAATCCTTCTTGCTACGTCTTGAGCTTGCGTTGGTTTTCCTCAAAGAGGAGAGGGTGATGCAACAATAGTAGCGTAAGTATTTCCATCAGTTTTTGAGAACCAAGTTATCAATCCAGTAGGAGGCTCCTCAAAAGTCCCACGCACCTACACAAACAAACAAAGAACTCGCAACCAACGCAATAAAGGGATTGTCAATCCCTTCACGGCCACTTGCAAAAGTGAGATCTAATAAAGATTGTAAGATAAGATAAATATATTTTTGGTATTTTATAATATAGATGCAAAAAAGTAAAGATGCAAATAAAAGTAGATTGGAAGAAAATATGATAAGAGATAGACCCGGGGCCATAGGTTTCACTAGTGGCTTCTCTCAAGATAGCATAAGTATTACGGTGGGTGAACAAATTACTGTCGAGCAATTGATAGAAAAGCGAATAATTATGAGATTATCTAGGCATGATCATGTATATAGGCATCACGTCTGCAACAAGTAGACCGACTCCTGCCTGCATCTACTACTATTACTCCACACATCGACCGACTCCTGCCTACATCTAGAGTATTAAGTTCATAAGAACAGAGTAACGCATAAGCAAGATGACATGATGTAGCGGGATAAAATCAAATAATATGATATAAACCCCATCTTGTTATCCTCGATGGCAACAATACAATACGTGCCTTGCAACCCTTTCTGTCACTGGGTAAGGACACCGCAAGATTGAACCCAAAGCTAAGCACTTCTCCCATGGCAAGAAAGATCAATCTAGTAGGCCAAACCAAACTGATAATTCGAAGAGACTTGCAAAGATAACTCAATCATACATAAAAGAATTCAGAGAAGATTCAAATATTATTCATAGATAAACTTGATCATAAACCCACAATTCATCGGATCTCAACAAACACACCGCAAAAAGAGTTTACATCGAATAGATCTCCACAAGAGAGGGGGAGAACATTGTATTGAGATCCAAAAAGAGAGAAGAAGCCATCTAGCTAATAACTATGGACCCGTAGGCCTGTGGTAAACTACTCACAACTCATCGGAGGGGCAAGGATGTTGATGTAGAAGCCCTCCATGGTCGATTCCTCCTCCGGCAGAATGCTGGCGAAGGCTCCAAGATGGGATCTCGCGGATACAGAAGGTTACGGTGCTAGAAATTGTGTTTCGTGTGCCCCCTAGATGTTTTCGGGGTACGTAGGCTTATATTGGAGGAAGAAGTATGTCGGTGGATGCCCGAGGGGCCCACGAGACAGGGGGCGCGCCCTATAGGGGGGGCCCCTCCTATCTCTTGGGAGCCTCGGCTGCTTCTTGACTTGCACTCCAAGTCCTCTCGATCACGTTCATTCCAAAAATCACGCTCCTGAAGGTTTCATTCCGTTTGGACTCCGTTTGATATTCCTTTTCTTCAAATACTGAAATAGGCAAAAAGAACAGCAATATGGGCTGGGCCTCCGGTTAGTAGGTTAGTCCCAAAAATGATATAAATCTGTAAAATAAAGCCCATAAACTTCCAAAAGGGGTAATATAATAACATGGAACAATCAAAAATTATAGATACGTTGGAGACGTATCACTGACAGAACTCACCCTCGTCCTCAACTCGATCAAGAGCAAGAGGGACGTCATCGAGCTGAACATGTGCAGAATGCGAAGGTATCGTACGTTCAGTACTTGATCGGTTGGATCGCGAAGAAGTTCGACTACATCAACCGCATTATTGAAACTGACCAACGACCAAGTTAGGCCAAAATCCTAAGCTTGGGGGAGTATGTATTCCCACCAACATTACATTCATGTTCACACGCTTCATTCCAGTTGTCACTATCCACACTTTTTCATTGTATCATCCATGTTTAATTTGTTTTCTCGCTTCCTTCTTGTGTGTTTTAAAAACTTTGAGAAAATACAAAAATATGTTTCTTGCTCTTTTTGATTTTTCTTCCTCCTTTAAATTGTTGTAGCACTAAAAAGAAAACCCAAAAAGATTTCCTTGTTCTTCTTTTACTTGTTGGGAGCTTTTCCGTGTAAATAGTTTTTCTCGTTTTGTTTTTCTCTTTTCATTTGCTTGCTTTCAAAAACTAAAAAATCCAAAAATATTTCAGTATGTTTCTCTGAATTTCTCTTCCTTTTTATTGAGTCATGCCGAGGAGAAGACCACGATGAAAAAGTTGAGTGGCTCTCATTTGCATTATTAATCTAATAAATAGTCCATATACCATGTCTTCTCCTCTTGAATAAAATGTTTGCAGAGTCCAGCTTAGTCCATGACACTCTTGCACTATTATTATTTTCAAATCATTCGGTCGTGCAAGTGAAAGGCAATAATGATGGTATTAGACGAACTGGCCATGGCAGAGAGAAACGGGTATGAACTCGATTTGTTCTATTTTTGTAAATATGTGTAACCTAGTATCCATGATTCAGAGTTGGGGAACGTAGTAATTTCAAAAATTTCCTACGCACACGCAAGATCATGGTGATGCATAGCAACGAGAGGGGAGAGTGTTGTCCACGTACCCTCGTAGACCAAAAGTGAAAGCGTTAGCACAATGCGGTTGATGTAGTCGTACGTCTTCACGATCCGACCGATCCAAGTACCGAACGTACGGCACCTCCAAGTTCAGCACACGTTCAGCTTGATGATGTCCCGTGAACTCGGATCCGCAGAGCTTCACGGGAGAGTTTTGTCAGCACGACGACGTGATGACGGTGATGATGTTGCTACTGACGCAGGGCTTCGCCTAACCACCGCTACGATATGTCCGAGCTGGAGTATGGTGGAGGGGGGCACCGCACACGGCTGGGAGAGATCAATAGATCAACTTGTGTGTCTAGAGGAGCCCCTACCCCGTATATAAAGGAGTGGAGGAGGGGGGAGGGTCGGCCCTAATATGGCGCGCCCTGGAGGAGTTCTACTCCCACCGGGAGTAGGATCCCCCCTTCCAAGTAGTAGGAGTAGGAGTCAAGGAAAGAGTAAAGAGAAGAGAAGCAAGAAGGGGGCGCAGCCCCTCCCTCTAGTCCAATTTGGACTAGGCCTTCGGAGAGCGCGCAGCCTCTCCTCTCTCTTTCCCCTAAAGCCCAATAAGTTCCATATACTCCCCAGCGAATTCCCGTAACTCTTTGGTACTCCGATAAATACCCGAATCACTCGGAACTTTTCTGATGTCCGAATATAGTCATCGAATATATCGATCTTTACGTCTCCACCATTTCGAGACTCCTCGTCATGTCCCCGATCTCATCCGGGACTTCAACTACCTTCGGTATATCAAAATACATAACTCATAATATAAATCGTCACCGAACGTTAAGCGTGCGGACCCTAAGGCTTCGAGAACTATGTAGACATGACCGAGACACATCTCCGGTCAATAACCAATACTGGAACCTGGGTGCTCATATTGGCTCCCATATATTCTGCGATGATCATTATCGGTCAAACCGCATAACAACATACGTTGTTCCCTTTGTCATCGGTATGTTACTTGCCCAAGATTCGATCGTCGGTATCTCAATACCTATTTCAATCTCGTTACCGGCAAGTCTCTTTACTCTTTATGTAATGCATCATCCCATAACTAACTCATTAGCCACATTGCTTGCAAGGCTTATAGTGATGTGCATTACCGAGAGGGCCCAGAGATACCTCTCCAATAATCGGAGTGACAAATCCTAATCTTGAAATACGCCAACTCAACAAGTACCTTCGGAGACACATGTAGAGCACCTTTATAATCACCCAGTTACATTGTGACGTTTGGTAGCACACAAAATGTTCCTCCGGTAAACGGGAGTTGCATAATCTCATAGTCATGGGAACATGTATAAGTCATGAAGAAAGCAATAGCAACGTACTAAACGATCAAGTGCTAAGCTAACGGAATGGGTCAAGTCAATCACATCATTCTCCTAATGATGTGATCCCATTAATCAAATGACAACTCATGTCTATGGTTAGGAAACTTAACCATCTTTGATTAACAAGCTAGTCAAGTAGAGGCATACTAGTGACACTATGTTTGTCTATGTATTCACACATGTATTATGCTTCCGGATAATACAATTCTAGCATGAATAATAAACATTTATCATGAATTAAGGAAATAAATAATAACTTTATTATTGCCTCTAGGGCATATTTCCTTTAGTCTCCCACTTGCACTAGAGTCAATAATCTAGTTCACATCACCATCTGATTTAACACTAATATTCACATCTGCATGTGATTAACACCCATAGTTCACATCATCATGTGACCAACGCCCAAAGGGTTTACTAGAGTCAATAATCTAGTTCACATCGATATGTGATTAACACCCAAAGAGTACTAAGGTGTGATCATGTTTTGCTCGTGAGAGAAGTTTAGTCAATGGGTCTGTCACATTCAGAGCCGTATGTATTTTGCAAATATTCTATGTCTACAATGCTCTGCGCGGAGCTACTCTAGCTAATTGCTCCCACTTTCAATATGTATCCAGATTAAGACTTAGAGTCATCTGGGTTGGTGTAAAAGCTTGCACCGATGTAACTCTTTACGATGAACTCTTTTATCACCTCCATAATCGAGAAACATTTCCTTAGTCCTTTCTAAGGATATTCTTGACCGCTGTCCAGTGATCTACTCCTAGATCAAAATTGTACTCCTTGTCAAATTCAGAGCAAGCACTACAAGAAATATGTCAACTTGTGACCTTGACTATTGGTCACTGAAGGTCAGTGTTTTTCATTTGCGATATTTTTGTGACCAAAAACAGAAGGTCAAAAGTCAAGGTCAGAATCGAAATTAATGACCTTCTCTCAGAAGAAGGTCGAGACGCTATTTACCAAAATAGAAGGTTGTGGAACCTATGACCTTTTGTTTTGGTCACTGGCTGTCTGCCTAGTCCACGTCAGATCCGAAAATAGAAGAGGTGATGGCAGCGGCGAGGAGATGAGGACGAGGGAGGAGGAGTGCGATGGGAGGAGACAGGCGGCGGCGGGAGAGAGATCTGGATGGAGCAAGAGGAGAGGGGCTGCTAGGGTTTGGGTTGGGGAGAGAGAGATGTGAGAGGTAAGTGAGAGCTGTTGGATCTGTCCGATGTGGATGGTTCAGATCGGCTACATTAGGGTGATCCATGGGAAGTGACCTGATTGGTTCAGAAAATCACTGATTTGAAATAGTCTTCAAGTATTAAAAATAGAGGGATTTTGTGAAGCAGCTATCAATTTTTTTTTGCAAAAGGGCACCACACAAATTTTCACTAGACTTAGACCACATTTTATGGATAAGGACCAATTTGTATGCATTTCTGATCTTTCTAGCTATTTTAAATCATTTTTTGAGTGGCAGAAATGATTTTTTGTGTGAAGAACCTACCAAATATTTATTGCAAAATTGGATTACATCAATTTTATAAAATATTAGTCCATATTTAATATACAATTGACCAAATGGTTGGGTGTCAAAAGATTTGATCCACCTCTCGTGAAAAATACAAATTTCCGTGGATTTAGTAGGAAGCGGGTAAAATTTGAACTGCATCTGCCTCATAGTTTGCTCTTTATTTTTTCCAAAAATCATTTCTAGGTACATAAGTATCTATTTCATCAGAGGAACACAAAAAAAATTCCAAGATACTAGCTAGGAATGGTCATGCCCGCCATTTTGACCGCATTTTGAAACAGGCATAAACAATTCAAAAAAAATCAAAAAATTGGAAAACCTTTGCATTGTGTCATTATATGTGACCAAGTTAGCAGGAAAAATAATAAACTTGTAAGATGGTAATTGTTTTTAAAAAGTGTTCTCAGAAACGAGCTATCATGTGTGAAGATGCATGGCTTTCAAGTCAAATGATCAATCTTATGGCCACGTACATGGCATAGTTTGTTCAAATGATCTAACATTGTGCACAAGGGTGCATATTGGGATGGCAAACAATATTTCCTAAGGAAGTTTTCATTTTCTTTGGATGAAAAATTCATTTTCCATTTTTCAAGTGCCCAAAATGAGTTTTTTTTTGTGAAGGACCTACCATATACTTATTGCAATATTGGACCAAATCATTTTTATAAAATAATATGCCATATTTAGTTCACAATTGACCAAATGGTTGGGTGTAAAATGTTTTGATCCACCTATCGTGAAAAAGACAATTTTCCGTCGATTCAGTTGGAAGCGGGTCAAATTTGAACTATAGTTACCTCGTAGTTTGCTCTTTATTTTTTCCAAAAATCATTTCTAGGTACATATGTATCTATTTAATTATAGAAACACCAAAAAAATTCCAAGATTCAACCACTAGCTAGGAACGATCAAGCCCGCCGTTTTGACCGCATTTTGAAACAGGCATAAAAAATTCAAAAAAAAATCAAAAATTTGGAAAACCTTCGCATTGTGTCATTATATGTGACCAAGTTTCCAGGAAAAATAATAAACTTGTAATACGGAAATTATTTCAAAAAAGTGTTCTCAGAAATGAGCTATCATGCGTGAAGATTCATGGCTTTCAAGCCAAATGATCAATCTTATGGCCACATTCATGGCATAGTTTGTTCAAATGATTTCATGTTGTGCACAAGGGTGCATCTTGGAATTCCAAACAATGTTGCCTAAGGGAGTTTTCATTTTCTTTTCATGGAAAATACATTTTCCATTTTCGAGTGCCCGAAATGAGTTTTTTGTGAAGGACCTACCATATATTTGTTGCAAAATTGGACCTAATAAATTTTATAAAATACTAGGCCATATTTAATGCACAATTGACAAAATGGTTGGGTGTCAAAAGTTTTGATCCACCTCTGGTGAAAAAGACAAATTCCCGCCGATTCAGATGGAAGCGGGTCAAATTTGAACTGCAGCTGCCTCATAGTTTGGTCTTTAGTTTTTCCAAAAATCATTTCTAGGTAAATAAGTATCTATTTAATCCAAAATATATGGTTTGATGGCGAGACATTGAGGTTTGGACGGTGGCCGAGGGCCCCAACTCTAGAGCGCATAAACACGCATGCCCGCCGCGTGGTCGCCGCGTGACCGTGGGGTTGCCATGCGTTCTGGGTGGCCTCGGCATGTCTAGTGGGTTGGGCACTCCCCAGGTAGGTGCTAGGAAGAAAATTACAACATAAGATTCTCATGAGGAGACCGAACTATGCTCAAAGATGAATTAGTAGCCAAGTGTTTGATTAGCCGTACGGGAAATGCACATGGCCAATGGGCGTGAGTTTTGGCTGAGGATGATCATATACTAAGAAGAATGTCTTCACAAATTTTTATGGAAACCAAGAATATATAAATAACACTTCCTTCACAAAGTGCTATTCTGAACAGAATAGGAAAATGAATATTGTTGAGTTATTTTTGAACTAGGCAAGGAAGGTTTTTGACATATTTGATGAAGATATGATCCAAACAATTTATGAGAATTTTTTGGGATTTTTTGGAATAACAAAAATATAGGTTGCTTCACAACCTAGGGCAAAAATTGACGCATGGACATGACACATAGGCAAAACTGATGTGATGGCGCCTAGTCATCACAACCCACCACAATTTACAAGGCTATGACCATCTATATTGGTCGTTAACAACTAGAAATAAGGCAGTGGACCAGCGCTGTTTGCTTTATGACCATTTCGTGTAAGGAAATTACGAGCTTTCTAACCAAAATGGTCGCAATGGTTTAGGGTTTGGAGCCCCCCCGAACAGCTTTTGACCAATTGGTCTCAAATGGTCATAGATCTATGACCAATTCTTCCAGGGTCACTGACAGAAGGTCACTAGTTGACATATTTCTTGTAGTGAAGGTATACAATAGGTCTGGTACGTAGCATAGCATACTTTATAGAACCTATGGCTATGGCATAGGGAATGACTTTCATTCTCTTTCTTTTTTCTGCCGTGGTCAGGCTTTGAGTCTTACTCAACTTCACATCTTGCAACACAGGCAAGAACTCCTTCTTTGACTGTTCCATTTTGAACTACTTCAAAATCTTATCAAGGTATGTACTCATTGAAAATTCTTATCAAGCATCTTGATCTATCTCTATAGATCTTGATGCTCAATGTGTAAGCAGCTTTACTGAGGTCTTTCTTTGAAAAACTCCTTTCAAACACTTCTTTATGCTTTCCAGAAAATTCTACATTATTTCTGATCAACAATATGTCATTCACATGTACTTTTCAGAAAGGCTGTAGTGCTCCCACTCACTTTCCTATAAATATAGGCTTCACCGCAAGTCTGTATAAAACTATATGCTTTGATCAACTCATCAAAGCGTATATTCCAACTCCGAGATGCTTGCACCAGTCCATGGATGGATCACTAGAGCTTGCACACTTTGTTAGCAATGTTAGGATTGACAAAACCTTCTGGTTGCATCATATACAACTCTTCTTTAATAAATCCATTAAGGAATGCAGTTTTGACATCCATTTGCCAAATTTCACAAAATGTGGCAATTGCTAACATGATTCAGACAGACTTAAGCATCGATACGAGTGAGAAAATCTCATCGTATTCAACACCTTGAACTTGTCAAAAAACTTTTTGCGACAAGTTGAGTAATGGAGTCCTAGATTAGGGGGTGTCTGGATGGCCGGACTATAGCCTTTGGCCGGACTCCTGGACTATGAAGATACAAGATTGAAGACTTCGTCCTGTGTACGAATGGGACTTTCCTTGGCGTGGAAGGCAAGCTTGGCGATACGGATATGTAGATCTCCTACCATTGTAACCGACTCTGTGTAACCCTAACCCTCTTCGGTGCCTATATAAACCGGAGGGTTTTAGTCCGTTGGACAGAAGAACAATCATACCATAGGCTAGCTTCTAGGGTTTAGCCTCTCTGATCTCGTGGTAGATCTACTCTTGTACTACCCATATCATCAATATTAATCAAGCAGGAGTAGGGTTTTACCTCCATCGAGAGGGCCCGAACCTGGGTAAAAACATCGTGTCCCTTGTCTCCTGTTACCATCCGCCTAGACGCATAGTTCAGGACCCCCTACCCGAGATCCACCGGTTTTGACACCGACATTGGTGCTTTCATTAAGAGCTCCTCTGTGTCGTCATCTTTAGGCCCGATGGCTCCTCCGATCATCAACAACGATGCGGTCCAGGGTGAGACTTTTCTCCCCGGACAGATCTTCGTATTCGGCGGCTTTGCACTGCGGGCCAATTCGCTTGGCCATCTGGAGCAGATTGAAAGCTACGCCCCTGGCCATCAGGTCAGATTTGAAGTTTGAACTATACGGCTGACGTCCGCGGAGACTTGATCTTCGACGGGTTCGAGCCGCAGCCAAGCAAGCCGCACTATCACGATGGGCATGATCTAGCTCTGCCGCCGGACAGTGCCCTGGAGGCCGCACAAGTGTCCGCTCTGACCCTTAGCTCGGAGCCGACTGCCCCGATCGAGGACGGGTGGCTGGACACCGCCTCGGGGGCTGCTATCTCTACGGCGATTGAGCCGAACACCAACCCTGTCCTTTGCGAAGCTCGTGACTCCAAGGCACCAGACTCCTCTCCGGACTCCGAACCTATCGGATTTCGGGTTCCGGCAGACCCTTGAGGTTCGAACACTGGGGCGCGGAGATTTCGCCCTCTATCTACCTGCTCCTCGCCGAATCACTAGGATCTAAACTGCGAAAGAAGCAACACAAGAGGCACAGGGTTTATACTGGTTCAGGCCACCATTGTGGTGTAATACCCTACTCCAGTGTGTGGTGTGGTGGATTGCCTCTTGGGCTGATGATGAACAATACAAGGAAGAACAACCTCGTGAGGGTTTGTTCTTGGCTGGTGTGATGAACTGCTAGGAGGAGTTCAGTCTCTCTCTCTCCCTCTATTCCAGATGTATGCCAGATGCTCGATCCAGCCTCTTGATACTCGATCCCTCTACCCTTGGGGTGGCTAGTCCTATTTATAGGCAAAGGCCCTGGGCCTCTCCCCAAATATTGAGCGGGAAGGGCGCCAACAATTGGCCATTTGAAGGGGAACAGCCGGTACACTTATCCTGACTAAAGTTGGTCCTCACCTGTCAAAGGCTCTAGTGGTGACGCCTGCTTGGGCTCCACAATGACTTCCTCCCTGCAGTTGGGCTGGTCTTGGTCTTGTTGCACCGAAATGGATGCCTTTGCTTGATGCTCTCTCGCTTGCTTGCTCTTTTGCACCAAAGAGGAAAGGAGGACATCAAGCTGGGCTGGCGCCCGACTAGCGCCCTTGGTCGTCATGGCTTGCGTCATGGGCACCTCGCGAGGTACCCCGCCTTGAACTCTCCGCCTCCTTGTGAGCCAGCCTGATGAGGCTGTGCCTGAGGAAGGTCCTTGTTGTCCGCCCCGCGAGGCTTGGCCCCTCGCGAGGGTCTTGAGCTTGTGTTGATGAAGATGGGACATGCTGGGCCCTCTTTGAGCCACGCCGCAGGCCGCAAGCAGGCAAGTCTGGGGACCCTCGTTCCCAGAATGCCGACACTAGCCCCCGGGCCCAAGGCGCGCCCGGACTTGGCCGAGCAGAGAGGCGAAAGGGCAAGTGCGAAGCGTCACGAGCCCTAACAGCCTGCGGCCTTGGGCACCACGTGGCGGTTGATTGGACGTGGGAGGCACTGTTCCCCCACGCCTCCGTATTTTATGCCATGCTAGGCGGACTCGTAGCTGCACACAGCCGCTCCCCTTTCCGCTGCTCGAACGCTCTTTGTCCTTTCTCCTCTCGAACTCCAGTTTCCGCATCCAATCCAATCTCAAACCTCCCCCCTTTCTGTCGTCATGGCTCCGCCGAAGAAGGGAAGAGGGAAGAAGCCCATGTCGCCGCCTCGCTCACTGTTGTCGGTGGCCCCCGCCATTGATCAATTGATCATAATCAATCGAGAGGGCTTGGGCAAGGTCAGCTCGGCCCTGGCCACCATCTTCAACGAATGCGGGAGGACGACGGCCAGGCCCACGTCCCGCTTCTCCATTGACAGGATTGCCACTGAGGTCCGATACTTTGTCGACGCCCTGTGGGCGGGACTGGTTCCCCCCTTTTCCGATTTCTTCAACGTTGTTCTCTCCCATTATCGGATCCACATGATGCATTTGGGTCCTGAATCCATCACTCTTCTTGCGGTTTTCGCCTTTGTTTGCGAGGCAATGATGGGCATCCTTCCTTCGGTTGCCTTGCTGCGTCACTTCTTCTCATTGCGCCTTGTCGACCCCACCCAATGTTCGGGGTGCGTGAGCTTCATCGATGCGCCTGAGACAACGGCTTCAGGAACCGACTTCAGTCTTCCTCCGCCCGCGCCTGGGTTTCGCGAGCGGTGGCTGTATGTGGACGTGGGGGTGCCCAGCCCCCTGCTGTCGAAGCCATCTTCGCCTGTTGTCCCCAACTCAGGCTGGGGCCAGGAGACGCTCACGAGTCCCCGGCTCACCTTCGTCAGGCGTCACTTCGAGTTCTTGAGGGAGCTCGGCGTAACGGCGCCCAAGGTGGTGAAGGAGTTCCTGCTATGCCGTGTTGCCCCTCTCCAACGCCATTCTCATTGGATGTGGGCCTTCAGCGGTCGTGGGGATCGTATGAGGCTCCAGGAAGAGGACCTGACGCCTGAAGCGCTGAGGAAGGTGCTCTTGGTCTTGACTGGGGATCCTTCCCCCGACGGCATCTGGCAAGGGGGGGCCTTGCTGTACCTCTGCTCGAATAGAAGCGACTTTGTGAGTCAGATGCCCATCTTCGACGAATGGGGCCCGCACCATGCTGGCCTCCAGGGGCCTCGCGAGAACCCAGTGGTGGTGGTTGCCCTTGCAGTGGGCCAAGGCGACTCTTCCTCAAGTGGCGGAACAGGGAGGCATGAGCCTCTAGAGGCCGAGGGTGCCCCCGCCGAGGTGACAGCACTGGGCGGCGCTCATGAGGGAGCAGCCCCTGAGGCCCGTGCTGCCGTAGCTGAAGGCGGCAAGCAGCCGCCCGCAGTGCTTGCGGGTGAGGCCCCCGAGGCCCCAGCTGCTCTTCTTGGTGAGGCAACCGGCGGCGCACATCAGGCAGATGCCCCCGACGCGGGTCGTCTTGGTGCTTCCTCCTCGTCGCAGGCTGACCCCTGCGCTCAACTCTTGGGTCACTTCCGCGTGGACTTTGAGGCCCTTCGGAAGAGGAGGGAGGCCCTGGGCGACGATTACCCTTGTCGCCTGCTGAAGCGTAGGAAGTACTTCGCCATCGATGAGTAAGCCTTCTCCCTTCCCAGCTCCAGATTCTGCTGTTGCCTTTCCTGATCCTTGCTCCGCAGGGCCCTTCCTTCCGGGCTCACGGAGATGACTGAGGAGCCATCCCCTCTACCTCCGCCCTCTCCACCGTCTTCGATCTCTCCGAGCAGTAGGTCCCTTGTGGTGAGGCCGGTTGGAGAGACGAACCATCCCGAGGCGCAACGCGGCCCTGCGCGCCTCGCGATCTTTCTTCGCGAGCCTTCTCGTGGCATAGCCAGCCTGCCGTGGGCTTCTCGTCTGGTCGTGGACCGTGATTGGCTGGGGTACTCCCTGCGCTCTTCACTGGGAGATGGACTGGCTCTAGGTCGGGCTTCTGGCAGGGCGTGCCCGGTCGCCTCAAGGGCGCCAGCCCCCAGCCCCCTGCCCGGAGGGGGAGTGCTGATCCGTGCCCCCAGCGCTCGCTTGGGGCGGATGATGGTGTGGAAGACGTACTCGAGCGCGCCCGGGAGCGTCGCGCTCTTCGCCAAGGGTTTCTCCGGAGGGCGGCTGACGCGGTTAGCCTGCTTGGTGAAGAGCTCGCTGATGAGGACGCGCGCCTTGAGGCCGAGGGCCTGCGCCTGGTTGCAGAGAGGCGCGAGCTGGAGGCGGCTGTCGCTCTCGCGCGCCATCAGCGCGATCTCGACGATGAGGAGGCCAAGGCGTTGCTGGCGGCCTCTCGAGAGGTCCGTTCCTGGGCCATCAAAGAAGCCCGGGAAGCTGACCGGCGGCGAGAGGCCACGGAGGAGCGGGCACGGGAACTCCTGTCCCGGTGCCACTCACTGGAGGAGCAGGTGGAGCTGCGCGAGGCGGCCCTCGCGTCGATGAAGGTGGCTTCCGGCGACCCAACGAAGCTCCAGAAGCGTGAGGAGGCGCTGACGCTGGAAGCCGCCGAACACGCACGCGAGTATGAGCGCCTGGAGATAAGGGAGTGCTTGGTGACACGGGCGGAGGACGATGTCGCTGCGCGGGAAACCCGTGTCTCGGAGGAGGTCGGACATCGGGTGGCGACGGCGTGCCTGGACCTCGAGCGCGAGTTCGAGGAGAGGCTGGAGTTGATCCGAACCGAGGCCGAAGGTAGGACCACCGTCCTGAGGACCAAGCTGGAGGAAGCAACACGGCGGGTTGATGCTTTGCGGGCCGCACTTGAGGCGGCGCAGGGGGAGTCAACTACTTCCCATGCCGAGGTTCTTCTTCTTCGCCAACGGGTGGACGAGGCTGAGGCCGACGCGCGCCAGAATGCGGACGAGATACGTCAGCGGCGGCTCCTGGAACATGAGCACGCCCACATGCTCACCACGCTTTGGGAGAGAGCCAACACGGCCTTAGGTAACATCTGCGAGTCTACCATTGGCGAGCCGCACGCCATTAACTACGCCGGCAACCTTCAGTTCTTCACCGACATCGTGACGCAGCTGGAGGCGCGGTCGGTCAGGGCCAACAGGTTGGTGGAGGAGAGGAGCCGCGCCCTGCTCGGGCGCGCCTTTTCCGATTTCTTCAACGTTGTTCTCTCCCATTATCGGATCCACATGATGCATTTGGGTCCTGAATCCATCACTCTTCTTGCGGTTTTCGCCTTTGTTTGCGAGGCAATGATGGGCATCCTTCCTTTGGTTGCCTTGCTGCGCCACTTCTTCTCATTG
The DNA here is from genome assembly GCA_021437245.1 of Aegilops speltoides. NCBI lineage: Eukaryota > Viridiplantae > Streptophyta > Magnoliopsida > Poales > Poaceae > Aegilops > Aegilops speltoides. Next base: position 424,719,676 of record CM038141.1, on the reverse strand, counting down.
CGCCTTGTCGACCCCACCCAATGTTCGGGGTGCGTGAGCTTCATCGATGCGCCTGAGACAGCGGCTTCAGGAACCGACTTCAGTCTTCCTCCGCCCGCACCTGGGTTTCGCGAGCGGTGGCTGTATGTGGACGTGGGGGTGCCCAGCCCCCTGCTGTCGAAGCCATCTTCGCCTGCTGTCCCCAACTCAGGCTGGGGCCAGGAGACGCTCACGAGTCCCCGGCTCACCTTCGTCTGGCGTCGCTTCGAGTTCTTGAGGGAGCTCGGCGTAACGGCGCCCAAGGTGGTGAAGGAGTTCCTGCTATGCCGTGTTGCCCCTCTCCAACGCCATTCTCACTGGATGTGGGCCTTCAGCGGTTGTGGGGATCGTATGAGGCTCCAGGAAGAGGACCTGACGCCCGAAGCGCTGAGGAAGGTGCTCTTGGTCTTGACTGGGGATCCTTCCCCCGACGGCATCTGGCAAGGGGGGGCCTTGCTGTACCTCTGCTCGAATAGAAGCGACTTTGTGAGTCAGATGCCCATCTTCGACGAATGGGGCCCGCACCATGCTGGCCTCCAGGGGCCTCGCGAGAACCCAGTGGTGGTGGTTGCCCTTGCAGTGGGCCAAGGCGACTCTTCCTCAAGTGGCGGAACAGGGAGGCATGAGCCTCTGGAGGCCGAGGGTGCCCCACCGAGGTGACAAAGACTGGCGGCGCTCATGAGGGAGCAGCCCCGAGGCCCGTGGCTGCCAGAGCTGAAGGCGGCAAGCAGCCGCCAGCAGTGCTTATGGGTGAGGCCCCGAGGCCCCAGCTGCTCTTCTTGGTGAGGCAACCGGGCGCGCAGATCGTGTGAGATGCCCCGACGCTGGTCGCCTTGGTGCTTCCTCCTCGTCGCAGGCTGACCCCTGCGCTCAACTCTTGGGTCACTTCCGCGTGGACTTTGAGGCCCTTCGGAAGAGGAGGGAGGCCCTGGGCGACGATTACCCTTGTCGCCTGCTGAAGCGTAGGAAGTACTTCGCCATCGACGAGTAAGCCTTCTCCCTTCCCAGCTCCAGATTCTGCTGTTGCCTTTCCTGATCCTTGCTCCGCAGGGCCCTTCCTTCCGGGCTCACGGAGATGACTGAGGAGCCATCCCCTCTGCCTCTGCCCTCTCCACCGTCTTCGATCTCTCCGAGCAGTAGGTCCCTTGTGGTGAGGCCGGTTGGAGAGACGAACCATCCCGAGGCGCAACGCGGCCCTGCAAGGCCTCGATCTTTCTTCGCGAGCCTTCTCGTGGCATAGCCAGCCTGCCGTGGGCTTCTCGTCTGGTCGTGGACCGTGATTGGCTGGGGTACTCCCTGCGCTCTTCACTGGGAGATGGACTGGCTCTAGGTCGGGCTTCTGGCAGGGCGTGCCTGGTAGCCTCAAGGGCGCCAGCCCCAGCCCCCGCCCGAGGGGAGTGTTGATCCGCGCCCCACGGCGCTCGCTTGGGGCGGATGATGGTGTGGAAGACGTACTCGAGCGCGCCCGGGAGCGTCGCGCTCTTCGCCAAGGGTTTCTCCGGAGGGCGGCTGACGCGGTGAGCCTGCTTGGTGAAGAGCTCGCTGATGAGGACGCGCGCCTTGAGGCCGAGGGCCTGCGCCTGGTTGTAGAGAGGCGCGAGCTGGAGGCGGTTGCCGCTCGCTGCGCCATCGCCGCGATCTCGACGATGAGGAGGCCAAGGCGTCGCTGGCGGCCTCTCGAGAGGTCCGTTCCTGGGCCATCGAAGAAGCCCGGGAAGCTGACCGGCGGCGAGAGGCCACGGAGGAGCGGGCACGGGAACTCCTGTCCCGGTGCCACTCACTGGAGGAGCAGGTGGAGCTGCGCGAGGCGGCCCTCGCGTCGATGAAGGTGGCTTCCGGCGACCCAACGAAGCTCCAGAAGCGTGAGGAGGCGCTGACGCTGGAAGCCGCCGAACACGCACGCGAGTATGAGCGCCTGGAGATAAGGGAGTGCTTGGTGACACGGGCGGAGGACGATGTCGCTGCGCGGGAAACCCGTGTCTCGGAGGAGGTCGGACATCGGGTGGCGACGGCGTGCCTGGACCTCGAGCGCGAGTTCGAGGAGAGGCTGGAGTTGATCCGAACCGAGGCCGAAGGTAGGACCACCGTCCTGAGGACCAAGCTGGAGGAAGCAACGCGGTGGGTTGATGCTTTGCGGGCCGCACTTGAGGTGGCGCAGGGGGAGTCAACTACTTCCCATGCCGAGGTTCTTCTTCTTCACCAACGGGTGGACGAGGCTGAGGCCGACGCGTGCCAGAATGCGGACGAGATACGTCAGCGGTGTCTCCTGGAACATGAGCACGCCCCCATGCTCACCACGCTTCGGGAGAGAGCCAACACGGCCTTAGGTAACATCTGCGAGTCTACCATTGGCGAGCCGCACGCCATTAACTACGCCGGCAACCTTCAGTTCTTCACCGACATCGTGATGCAGCTGGAGGCGCGGTCGGTCAGGGCCAACAGGTTGGTGGAGGAGAGGAGCCGCGCCCTGCTCGGGCGCGCCTTTTCCCGCATCTTTAGCCATCTCCGGAACATGGATCCTCACTTCAACTTCGACGCCGCCATCGCCCCAGTCCCCTAGGCCGTTCGGGACGACCTGGCGTATAGGGTGGAAGACAATGTGGACGCTCTCGTCAGGGCCTTCGCTTCAGATAACGATGACACGATCGTGGCCGCCGACGAGGGTGGCGTGGTGAACGGCCCTGACGCCGCCACCGACAACGGGCAATGGCGAGGCCAGCGACGCCAGCGACAGTTCCGGCGGTGTTCCTGAGGATGCATTGGGGGATTTATCCGACTGACAGCGCATTGCTCCTGTTTCCTTACCCTGCATGAATAGAACTCAGGCTTTTGTCCTGATGGTTGTAAGAGCATTTTTGGGAGGGGACGCCCCTCATGCAAAACTTATGTTCAACGTACTAGTGAATGTTACTTCACCCACATGCCCGTGCCACGTCGTTGGCTAGGTGACGAGCTGGCTAGCTAGTTTACCTTTGTCCCGAGCGGGTCCTGAGATAACTTGTGGGAGGCCGTGGTGCCTCGAATGCCTCCTGATCGAATCCATAGGATCTGCAGTGAAAAACCTCCTGAGAGGGTATGTCGGTGGCAGTCTGGGCTGCACGCAAGCTAGGCCAGACCCGGCTCGCAAGGGGCTCACGAGGGGAGGCAGCTGAGGCGAGGTCGTAACCGAAACGCGAGAGATTGCTCGAACGAGACTAAGCACCCCTTCCCCAAACACACACAAATCTCAAATTCGAGTCCAACTTAAATCCAGCGGGGGAAAGCAACAACCAAGGGAAAAGCAATGAAAGCAGAAAAAGGCCGCGTCCGGCACCTAGTCTAGTCTTGGATGTCTTCTCACCAGCGCGGAGCTAAGTGCTGCCATCATGCGTGGAGGGAGCCCTGGGCCCGAGGCCGCACCCTCGAGACTCGGGCGTGTACAGCCCCACTCATTATTACGTGAGAGTGTCACGGGGCGGCGAGCTTCACAGGCACTGGGCCTTCTTCACAGGTACCGGCCTTGCTTCATATCGCCAGACGAGGGCCCCGCCTTGCGCCACACTCTAGTGCCATCGACGACGACCGGAAACCAGGACGCCGCCGATGGGGTAGAGCGGTCGCCAGCGGTTCCCCCGACGACCACGGGTCCTCCGCCAGGGGCAGGCCCTGAGGCACCTCCCCAGCGGAGGGCCTACCTCCTGGGAACGCCTTGCTCCGAACGCCGCGGTGGTGATGTCGGATCCCGGCCCCTCTCCCACAGCCCCCGACGCCCTCCTCCTAAGGGGTAGGAGACTGCGGGAGCGGGGCAGCTGCTCGCTGTGGCGACCTGCACCTCCTGCGACCCATGATTAGCGTATGCCTGCTCCTGAGGAATTAGTGTTACCCGATAATCGTCGCTTCCAGCGTGGCGGTGGGGCCGTCCCGGGGTTCCTGGAAGAGCTCAGCTTCTGGCGCCTCGTCCCCCCAGCTTGGGCTGAGGAGCTAGCCTTGTTCGCCCTCACGCGGGTGCCCTTGGTCCATCATATGGGGCACGATTTTCTTACAGGGCCGTCATCCCAAGGTCAGCGCCATAGTGCTCCGCGTGCCATGCAGCTCTGCTTGATGTGCCAACCTGGGGGTGGTAGCGCGGCGGCCCACTTGGGCCGTGGGTCGCGACGAGTCCTTCTTCGCTGGATGGGAGCAGAGTCAGTGCTTCCGCTGGCTCGGCCGACAACCTTCACGGCATTGAGTAGCCTTGAGCCCGCGGTGCGCGTGGGGCCCGGCGCAGCCGCCTGGCCCGAGACGGAGCTGAGTGCGAAGGGTGAGCCCCGAGGCAGCGGCCAGAGCTCGCCACCCGCCGAAGCACGCGTCGCGGCTGCCTTCCATCAGCCTCGCACCGCAGAGCTTCGGGCCACCGTGAGCGCTGCCCTTGAGTTCGCCGCTCCCCAGTGTGTACGCATCGTGGCCGCGGCGTGGTTGGAGGCCCTTGCCGCCGACCGCGTCGCCGTGGTGTGACAATGCCGAGGCTCGTCCGCGTCGCCCGGACCCGCAGGCCCAGCGGATCGCCCGGGCGAAGCGGCTCTGCTTGGGCGGGTCAAGTCGCCCGAGGATCGGGGTTGCCCGCCGGTCGCTTGGACATGGTGATGACGATCGCGACGGACGCGGTTGCGTATAGGTGGATCCCAGCACACCCCTACCGGCGCGCTAAATGTCGGATTTCGGTTCCGCGCACCCTTGAGGTTCAACACTGGGGTGCGCGCGGAGATTTCGCCCTCTATCTAATCGCTCTCGCCAATCGCTAGGATCTAAATCTGCGAAGCAACACAAGAGGCACAGGTTCATATCGTTCGAGCCACCATTGTGGTGTAATACCCTACTTCAGTGTGTGGTGTGGTGGATTGCCTCTTGGGCTGATGATGAACAATACAAGGAAGAAGAGCCTCGTGAGGGTCTGTTCTTGGCTGGTGTGATGAACTGCTAGGAGGAGTTCAGTCTCTCTCTCTCTCTCCCTCTATTCCAGATGTATGCCAGATGCTCGATCCAGCCTCCTGATACTCGATCCCTCTACCCTGGGGGTGGCTATTCCTATTTATAGGTAAAGGCCCTGGGCCTCTCCCCAAATATTGAGCGGGAAGGGCGCCAACAATTGGCCATTTTGAAGGGGAACAGCGGGTACACTTATCCTGACTAAAGTTGTTCCTCGCCTGACAAAGGCTCTGGTGGTGATGCCTGCTTGGGCTCCACAATGACTTCCTCCCTGCCGTTGGGCTGGTCTTGGTCTTGTTGCACCGAAATGGATGCCTTTGCTTGATGCTCTCGCCTGCGCTTGCTCCCTTTGCACCAAACAGGAAAGGATGACATCATGCTGGATGGCGCCTGATGGCGCCCTTGGTCGTCATGGCTTGTGTCATGGGCACCTCGCGAGGTACCCTGCCTTGAACTCTCCGCCTCCTCGTGAGCCAGCCTGATGAGGCCGTGCCTGAGGAAGCTCCTTGTCGTCCGCCCCGCGAGGTTTGGCCCCTCGCGAGGGTCTTGAGCTTGTGTTGATGAAGATGGGCCACACTGGGCCCCCTTTGAGCCACGCCGCAGGCCGCACGCAGCAAGTCTGGGGACCTCCGTTCACAGAACGCCGACAGAACCTTCCGCGCCCCTGCCAATCGCCGATTGGGCGCCGATCATGGAGTTCACCACCACGGACATCTTTCAGCACTCTCCCTTCGGCGACATCCCGAATTCACTAAAGTCTCTCTCTCTCTCTATCAGGAGAGCCCTGGCCGGACTATGGTCAGCAAGGTTGGGATGCGGACGACGAAGAAATTCGACTCCCACCCACCACCCACTTTGTAGCCACTGTCGAAAGTTTAAACGATGTGCTCAACTTCGACTCCGAAGACATCGACAGTATGGACGACGATGTAGGAGACAAGCATGAACCAGTACCTATAGGGCACTGGACAGCCACCTCATCTCACGATGTATACATGGTGGACACACCTAAAGGAAGCGACGACGAGGAACAACGGGACGCCATGAGGGATCATTCCCTCGAAAAGCAGTCAAAACGACAACGTAAGCACCGCCCAAAATCCCGCCTCAACAAAGACAGGAGCCATACAGACCCAGCCATAGAGCAGGGCGAACCGGTGGACGATGAACATGCTATTGAGCAACCGTCCGAACAGGACAATACGGATAAGCAATCCGTCCCCGGCGAAGATACCAGTTTGGACGATCTCACCCTGGAGCAGAAGAACCTCCACAAAAGGCTCGTCACCACTGCGAGTAGCCTGAAAAAGCAGAAGCAGAAGCTCAAAACAGCGGAAGATGCGCTCAGAATCAGATGGAGAAAAGTACTCAACACCGCAGACAAATACGGCGATAGTCGCCGAACAAAGAGCTACCAGAAGCGAAAACTACTTCCCGAATTTGACGAGGACGCCGTAGAGCCCCCACAATCAAAGAACAAGGAGACCACCCGGTCGGATAGATGACCCCATGGCAAACATACAGCGGCAAACGGCGCCGCACACAAGCCGGCACGCGATCCGCACACGGATTCGCATCAAAAAGATGGCCCAGTTAGATCTATCTACGGGCCAAGAAAGCAAGCTCTAGTAAGCAATGCAACACATCAAGTATCCGAATATTACGGTACACCTAAATATAGGGGTGCCGCACACCCCCTATGTTTCACCGGTGAGGTTATGGATTATGAATTTCCAGTGGGATTCAAACCCGTAAACATAGAGGCATATGACGGAACAACAGACCCTGGAGTCTGGATCGAGGATTACATCCTCCACATACACATGGCTAGAGGAGATGACCTCCACGCCATAAAATACTTACCCCTCAAGCTCAAAGGGCCAGCCCGGCATTGGCTCAAAAGCCTCCGCGAAAACACCATTGGAAGTTGGGAAGAGCTCGAGGACGCTTCTCGGGCAAATTTTCAAGGGACCTATGTCCGACCTCCGGATGCAGACGATTTAAGTCACATAACTCAACAACCCGGAGAGTCAGCCCAAAAATTCTGGAATAAATTCCTTACTAAAACGAACCAAATAATCGACTATCCGAACGCCGAAGCATTAGCAGCTTTCAAACACAACGTCCGAGACGAATGGCTCACCAGACACCTCGGCCAAGAACAGCCAAGAACAATGGCCGCATTAACAAGCCTCATGACCTGCTTTTGCGCAGGAGAGGATAGCTGGCTGGCAAGATGCAGTACCAGCAACCCAAGTACATCCGAAGTCAGGGATGGAAATGGGAAACCGCGACACAGCAAGAACCAACGCCGGACAAAGGGAAACAGCCCGAAGAGCATGGTAGTCAACGCCGGATTCAAAAGCTCACAGCAGAATCATAAAAAACTGCCCCTTAAGGATAACAAGGACGAGCTATCTAACTTAAAACAAAATCTTGGACAAGATATGCCAAATCCATAGTACTCCTGGGAAGCCTGCAAACCATACCCACAGAGATTGTTGGGTCTTCAAGCAGTCCGGCAAACTCAACGCCGAACACAAGGGGCTCGACACACCAAGCGAGGACGATGACGAACCCCACAAGCAGAGCACCTGAAAACAAAAGAATTTCCCACAAGAAGTCAAAACAGTGAACTCACTTTACGTGACAAAAGGGAAAAACAGAATGGCGCCCATAGAGATACACGCCATGCGGCCTATCCTAGAGGAGTCCCGCCACTGGTTATTAAAACCAATCACCTTTGACCATCAGGATTACTCTAGAAGTATCCGGAATGCAGGATGGACTGCCTTGATATTAGATCCAATAATCGACGGACTCCAATTTACACAAGTCCTAATGGACGGCGGCAGTGATCTAAACCTGCTATATCAGGACACAATCCGCAAAATGGGGATAGACCCAGCCAAAATTCGCCATAGCAACACTTCCTTTCAAGGGGTAATGCTAGGCCCATATGCCCATTGTACGGGCTCTCTACTGCTAGAAGTTGTGTTTGGCTCACCCGACAACTTCCGCCGCGAAAAGTGAAACTTCCACCTCGCCCCATTTGCAAGTAGCTACCAAGCACTACTGGGACGCGAAGATTTCGCCCGCTTTAACGCAATACCGCATTATGCATCCCTCACACTTAAAATGCCCGGTCCGCGAGGCATCATCTCCTTAAAGGGAAATATCGAGTGTTCCTCGAGAGCGAAAGATTGTGTGACTGCCTTGACAACCACACACTAAACCGGCTTCACTAATCAAAGCACCTAAACAGGTCATTCAGACCCCGGGCACGGTTAGACGAGTCCGGCGTAAACATACAAGGGCTTACTAGCCGCATACCCCGCACAAGGGGCTCCGCACATGTACAACAAGAGACAATAAAGCTCAATTTTATTCATTTTTGAATCATACTTTATATAACGTACATTCTTGCATGATCTTTTTCAACTAAGTTCCTCTCTTTTGCAGATGAACACCATGCTACACCCGTCCAGGATACGGCACAACGGAGACACAGTACGCGAGCAAGAGGGACCAAAGACAAGGATTCTTTTCAGATTAAGACCCTGCGTAAACCTTTTTACTGTCTCTTGTTGATACACATCCCCCGGTTTCTTGTTATAACCGAGGAGGATGCTGGCGTTTTGGCATGGGCCGCGTCAGAATTTTGCGCATACCTGGACACCAGGGGCTTATTACCAAGGGTGTTGTTCGTCCCGTTTTCATAAATACCGAATACTTAGGGAGTGTTCGGCGTCTCGAGTTAGGCCTTATATGCATCAGCTCCTCATCATGTCTTTGGTCAAATGTTGGGTTTGCCCGGCTCCTGTGTTTTGCTGCCTTAAGTTCCGGTCTATCGCCTAAGGCGGCACCAGAGAACTATCGCGACAGTGCCCGTTCGCCAAAGCGAGCACCTCAGTAGAGAAAGTTGAAAACTGACTGTCATGATATAGCGTGAGACTGGTCAACCACTCGATGACCCGCTGGAATCTTTAGGATTCCTCCGCCTTGACGAAGGGCCGCTTCGGCCAGCACTTATGCGCCTGATTGGGTGAGCGCGGTGCCCCTAGGGGCTATATAGTAGCCCCACTGTCAAACTCCTATGGCTAAGTGAAAGTGATAAAGCATTATAGTCCGGTTGCCTAGTTTGCCGCGCTATCACCTCCTTTATAGGACCAAGACGTTGGATCAAGTGTGAAAATGCGCCTTTTGCAAACACCCTCGCATTATATGCGTGGGGGCTGAAGCTGAAGACTGCCATCTTTCAGGTTATATACAAATATACATTAACGGACGCACATGAGGTATTTTAATTCTTGAAGGCACAAGTATAAAAAGCTTTTACATTTCATTGAAACATTGTTTCACAATAATACATGTTATTTGAACATAATATCCTTCGAGCACTGCGTCTCTATTAAACGAGCACCCTGCAGAACTTCCTGAAAACAGTGCTCGACAGGTACTCGGCTTTCGTCCGAATCCTGGGATGCAACATCAGTGGCCTTCATCTCCGCCCAGTATGTCTTGACACGGGCAAGAGCCATCCGCGCACCTTCTATGCATGCCGACCCCTTCATTGCATTGATATGTGGCACCGCACCAAGGAACTGCTGCACCAAGCCAAAATAACTCTTCGGCTCGGGCCTCTTCGGCCACAAAAGACTCACGGCATCCTTCATGGCAAGTCTGGATAACCTATTCAACTCCGCCCATTCGGCCAAGCGATCGGTTAATGGAAGTGGGCGCTCTGGATTATGGAACTGCGACCAAAAAACCTTTTCCATTTCGTGATCATTTTGATCTCGGAAGTGTTTGGCCGCGTCCGCGGCACTTGCTGCCAAGTCCAGATAAGCATCCTCTGCATTCCACAGCCGGTCCAACTAAGCATATTTAGGATCCATGAATTTCCTCCGCAGCAGAAAGGGCTTTCCAGCCGCGATATCTCCGGCCTGACGTAGCTCCTCCTTCATAGCTCTCATCGCAGAGCGAGCATCCTTGGCCTCGGTAGTGGCCTTCTTCAGGTCCTCTTGTACCGCTCGATCTTCTTTTTCAAGAAGCTTGCAGCGGTCGGCAACATTCTTCAACTTCACGGCCATCTCGGCCATTTCATTCTTGCTTCGGCAGTGAGCAGCCTGTTCGGCTTTCAGCTCTTCGGCCGCCTTCAAGGCAGCCGCATCACTCTTTCTGGCCTGCTCCTTAGCTCGGGCGAGCTCCGCCTGAAGGTTCTCCGTGGCAGCAGCACCATCTGCATCAAGCATACATGTTGTAAGGCACGGGCATCAAGCTCCCTTACCAGATGTCCGCGGAGAAATTACATACCTTGTGACTCGTCAAGTCGCTTATTGACAAATGCGATGTCGGTATCCGCCACGTCAAGTTGCCGCTTTAGTTTGGCAAATTCATCAGTCCGGCTAGCTACCGGACCCTTCGCCACCTGCATAGGACGGGCGACATATTATACCTGGGATTACGATCCTCGGCACGCTGTCATTTTTTGACAACACACCGAGCCTCAGGGGCTACTATCTACACAGGGCGCATTTTATATGCGGAACTATCAGAAGGTACATCATTTTGCGTACCTCAAAACCTGTCAGTAAACTTCTGACGGCATCGTGCAATCCACTCTCAGCGGATGAAATCCTTTCAATCACCGTACCCATAACGCACGGTGATCTTCTGAGATAGATGCTCACCCGAGCAGATCCTTCAGCTCCTCCGACCGTACACCAGGTGGTGCCGGACTGGTCTGATGGCCTTTTTCGAAGGCCGGACGTGGAGGGCTTTGGGGGACATACGACTGCCTTCCGGCCCCGCCGGACTCGGAGAAACCCTCCGCGACGACACCTCAGGGTCGCCCGCCTCGCAAGACGGTACGGCAGGGGGAGGCGTTTCGCTCTCTATCATCTCCGGACGAAGATCCCCCGAAGATGAGATCTGCTGAGAAGGGCTGAGATCCAAACTACAAGGTAAAATTTCAGTTATCTTCATCAGAAATAAGGCAGGGATATCCTTTATTTTAACTCCCCTTTTTTACTTACGACTCAGTGGAGGGCTGATCCCCTTGGGGGCACGATGCGGCCGAGGCATCTCTCGGCGCAGGACCCTCTGACGAAGAATTCTTCCCCCGGTTTGAGACCATTGTCTCCGGGTCTTCAGAGGCGGTTCTCTTCTTCCCTTGGATGGAGGGATTGTTAACACGGGATCAAATAAATCTTAAAATAAACTAGGCGTGGCCTCGTTACGGAAGGGGAGAAAAAAAGCGTTTAAATCGACACTTGACCTCGCGTGGACGGCGGGGTCACAGATGGGTCCTAGGTGGCCCACTAGTCAGGATTGACCAGTTTCCTCCCTCTCCTCTTCCTCGCCCGAAAGCAGTAGGCGCTGCTCCGGGCGATCGTCGCCCGGCGAAGAGATTTCTCGAGAGGGCATCCGGGAGGCCAGTATGGACCCACCTCTCGCCGGCGTCCTCCCGGTGGTCGACTTACCCGGCGGGGACGAAGGTCTGGCTGGCAAGTAGCTCCTTGGCGGGAGGGAGCTTGACGGAGAGTGCTTTTTGGGCTGCGTTCCTCTCTCGCCAAATTTGCTCGTAGGGGTTGAGGCCATGCGAGCGGTGGGAGTTCTTGGCTAAGAGAACGGAGAGGAGAGGTACTAGGGTGCCTGGATCGTCAAGGCGGGCGACGGCAGTGAGCTGCCTGAGATGAGCAAGACGGCCTCCTCTGTGCTGGGATTAGGCTGCCATGGGGAGACTAGGGAGGTGGACTGAGGTTGTGTGCGTGCTCGAGGGGCCTGTGGTCCCTTATATAGGCGTAGGTAAGGCGGTTCAAGGGCGTCAGTGGATAAGCTAAATTGGCAACCATCTTATCGCGGCCGGGCAGAGCAGTGGGCGGGCGGCGCATGGGCTGTGAACAAGGCTGCGGATGAGCTCGGGCTGTGCCAGGCCAATGGCGAAGCCGGTGGCTTGGGCGTGGCCAAGCCGCGGCATGACGGCGCCATTGGCCTGCAGTGTCCGTAAGCGCCAAAGGCTCTCTCAGTATTGGCAGCGCCAGAGGCATGCCAAAGGGCTGGCGCGCTGGCCGGAGTGGATGAGGTCAGCGCGCTTCGTGGCGCAGCAAGGGCGGACGCGTGGCGGCCCGGCCTGCCTGCGTCTCGTAAAACGCACCTCGGCGCGCTTCTGAGCCTGACTGAAGGTGCTCGGGCGAAATGCCATGGCATACATCTGGTGTCGGTGAGGTGGCAAGCCACGTGACTAGGTTATAGATAGAGGGAGACTCAAAGGACAAGGTGGTTTGGTCAGGTGGCCAAGCTCATAGTGTAGATTTGAGATCATGCCAATTCAGTCCATGCACTCTAGGTGTTTGTCAAAATGCCAAAAGCACCTAGGCTATTCTTGGAGGGGCCAAATCTTCCATACTAGTGTCTCTGTGGACTAAAGAGAGGGTGGTGAAGTTAGTTTGCAGAAAGGAGAAACTTGCTAGTGCAAGTTTTGCAAAACTCCAATTCTGGACAGAAAGCAAATGGCATTGTTGCAAGCACTTAGAATCATCCAATGGGTCCACCTTCCTGGACTTAAGGGTTTGGCAAGGGGGATTACCAGTAGAAAAAGAAATCATGGATATAGGATCAACTAAAATGGTGGTTGCTGTACAAATCCTCAAATTGAACCAGAATGGAAAAGAGGTTGTTTCACTCAAATTTTTCAAAGAATATAAATGGGTTTTTGCACAAAGTGGAATAATATGCTCCTACTGACCTCCCCTAATTTTGGTAGAAGTTTTAAAGAGATATTTAAATAGGTTGTAGTGCAAAAATTGCTCTCTGAACCAGAGAAGAAAAACATGTGTAGCACTCAAAATATTTCAAGAATAAAAGATATTTTTGTATAAAAGTGATTTAAAAACATCACATGACATCTCCAAATTTTGGTTGGATTTTTAGATAAAGATATCAAATGGTTGCAGTTCGAAAAGAGCTCCAAAACTTAAAGAAAGTCATTTTAAGGAATAAAGCTCAGAGTGAAATAATTTAATAAATAAATCTCCTGATTGAGAGATGTTCTTAAATGAGAGGGAAATAAGTCCAATATGTTTTGGAAGGACCCACTTGGGAAAAACTCCTTAATATTAAAAGAAAAAGTTTTGAAATCAACAGATATATTCTAGCAGGCAAAAATTTTAAACTCTTGGCAAAATTTTAATAACTAAAACCTGGTTAAATTTTTGGGGAGTTACAATACTACCCCCCTTAACAAAATCTCGTCCTCGAGATTTGCTAAGAGTTGAAAAACAGAAAAAAATACTTTTACTTGGTTAAAAGATCATTTTACAGTAGGTAAAAAAGGCTACTGATGAGAGGGCAATAAGTGGTGAGTAACTACTGATGTGTGCTGTGGCTGCGTGGAAAAATCCATGCTTATGAAAGCAGGCGATTTCTCTTGGGCGCCGTGAATTTAGAATAAATTCTAAATTTAACAATATGTTGAGTCGTGCAGAGGCACAGTGCTCTCTCTGGCTGCGAGGTGGGACCGGGGCCTTGTCGTCTCTCCTTCTTCCTCTGGCTCTCTCTCCTTCCTCTCTCTCGGCGCTTTCCGGCTTTCTCCTTGGCGGCGTCTAGCGCGTGGGGCATCTAGGCCGTCTTGCGGTAGTCTTGGCGTGCTTGCTGCCGGTGCGTGTGCACTCACCTCGCGGGCAGTCTTGGTCGGCCTTTGCTTCATGGATTCGCCTCGAACACCGCGATCGGCTGACAGCTGGCTGGTGGACCCTCGATCCCTCCTTTCCTGACAGCCTCCTTCGCAGAGGCGGTAGCTTCCTTGTTCCCCCCTTCACCTTCTTCCGAAGGCGCAACCTCCAGCATCCTGGTTAACACGGGATCCGGCGTGGCCTCAGGAAGGGGGGCCAGACACTTGATTAACTTTGCTTTCGCTATCCACTCCTGTTCAAGGGACGACTCTTTTGAGGGAAAATTCATGATGAATATGGGATAGCGTGTCCGGTACAGGGCTACTTACTTGAGTATCCGGGCGATTGCAGCTCAGACCCGCGTCCTTGGTCAAGTCCGGACACATCGCTTGTGATCCGAAGAATAGCTTATACATCTCCACGGGCGTTGCGCCCATAAAATGTTGGAGAGCTCGTGGTCCCTTGATACATCCATTTTGCATCATGCTTTTATATCGATATTTATCGCATTATGGGCTGTTATTTCACGATATGTCACAATACTTATGGCTATTCTCTCTTAATTTACAAGGTTTACATGAAGAGGGAGAATGCCGGTAGCTGGAATTCTGGGCTAGAAAAGGAGGAAATATTGAAGGCCTATTCTGCGCAACTCCAAAGGTCCTGAAACTCCACGGAATACCTTATAATAAATAAAGAAAAATCATCGCCAAAGATGAAGGCCAGGGGGCCCACACCCTACTCACGAGGGTGGGGGGCACGCCCTCCCCCCTTGGGCGCGCCCCCTACCTCGTGGGCCCCCTGGTGGCTCTCCGACGCCCATCTTCTCCTATATGAAGTCTTTCGATGAGAAAAAAATAATAAGCAACCTTTCGGGACGAGACTCCGCCGCCACGAGGCGGAACCTTGGCGGAACCAATCTAGGGCTCCGGCAGAGCTATTCTGCCGGGGACACTTCCGTCCGGGAGGGGGAAATCATCACCATTGTCATCACCAACGCTCCTCTCATCGGGAGAGGGCAATCTCCATCAACATCTTCACCAGCACCATCTCATATCCAAACCCTAGTTCATCTCTTGTATCCAATTCTTGTCTCCATGTCCGGGATTGGTGCTAGTAGGTTACTAGTAGTGTTGATTACTCCTTGTAGTTGATGCTAGTTGGTTTATTTGGTGGAAGATCATATGTTCAGATCCTTTATGCACAATATTACCTCTCTGATTATGAACATGAATATGCTTTGTGAGTAGTTACATTTGTTCCTGAGGACAAGGGAGAAGTCTTGCTATTAGTAGTCATGTGAATTTGGTATTCGTTCGATATTTTGATAAGATGTATGTTGTCTAACCTTTAGTGGTGTTATGTGAATGTTGACTACATAACACTTCACCATTATTTGGGCCTAGAGGAAGGCATTGGGAAGTAATAAGTAGATGATGGGTTGCTAGAGTGACAGAAGCTTAAATCCTAGTTTATGCGTTGCTTCGTAAGGGGCTGATTGGGATCCATATGTTTCATGCTATGGTTAGGTTTACCTTAATACTTTTGTTGTAGTTGCGGATGCTTGCAATAGAGGTTAATCGTAAGTGGGATGCTTGTTCAAGTAAGAACAGCACCCAAGCACCGGTCCACCCACATCAAATTATCAAAGTACCGAACGCGAATCATATGAGCGTGATGAAAACTAGCTTGACAATATTCCCATGTGTCCTCGGGAGCGCTTTTCCTATTATAAGAGTTTGTCCAGGCTTGTCCTTTGCTACAAAAAGGATTGGGCCACCTTGCTGCACTTTATTTACTTTTGTTACTTGTTGCTCATTACAATTTATCTTATCACAAAACTATTTGTTACCACTTATTTCAGTACTTGCAGAGAATACCTTGCTGAAAACCGCTTATCATTTCCTTCTGCTCCTCGTTGGGTTCAACACTCTTACTTATCGAAAGGACTACGATAGATCCCCTATACTTGTGGGTCATCAAGACTCTTTTCTGGCGCCGTTGCCGGGGAGTGTAGCCAGCCTTTGGTAAGTGGAATTTGGTAAGGGAACATTTATATAGTGTGCTGAAATTTTCTGTCACTTGTTACTATGGAAAGTGAATCTCGAGGGCTTGTTCGGGTATCTTCACCCGTCCCATGAAACAAAGAGTTGCTCCTCAACCTACTGAACCTATTGAAAATGAAACTCCTTTTGAATTTCCTTCGGGTATTATGGAAAAACTGCCAGCTAACACTTTTCCACGAGATGGAACAAAGCATCCTGACGAGCATCTACGCTATGTGGATGATATTTGTGGACTATTTAAGATTTCAGGTATACCCGATGATGTTATTAAGAAGAAGGCTTTCCCTTTTTCTTTGGAGGGGGACACATTGACATGGTACATGCTATGTGATGATACAAGATCATGGAACTATAAAAGAGTGAAATTGTAATTTCATCAAAAGTATTACCCTATGCATCTTGTTCATCGTGATCGCAATTGTATAAATAATTTTTTGCCTCGCGAAGGAGAAAGCATCGCTCAAGCTTGGGGGAGGCTTAAATCAATGTTATATTCATGCCCCAATCATGAGCTCTCAAGAGAAATAATTATGCAAAGTTTTTATGCTCGGCTTTCTCATAATAATCAAACCATGCTCGATACTTCTTGTGATGGCTCTTTTATGATGAAGACTATTGAATTCAGATGGAATTTATTGGATAGAGTTAAATGCAACTCTGAAGATTGGGACCTCGATGAAGGTAAGGAGTTAGGTATGAAACCTAAGTTTGATTGTGTTAAATCTTTTATGGATACCGATATTTTCCGTAAGTTTAGCACTAAATATGGACTTGACTCTGAGATAGTAGCTTCTTTTTGTGAATCTTTTGCTACTTATGTTGATCTCCCCAAGGAGAAGTGGTTTAAATATCATCCTCCCATAGAAGTAAAAGTAGCTGCACCTATTAAAGTTGAAGAAAATACCATCACTTATAATGATCCTATTGTTCCCACCTCTTATGTTGAGAAACCACCTTTCCCTGCTAGAGTAAAGGATCATGCTAAAGCTTCAACTGTTGTTCGTAAAAGCAATACTAGAACTTATACACCTGCTGAGCAAGTCAAAGTAGAACCTAATATTACTATTGTTAAAGATCTCTTGTCCGATAATATTGATGGGCATGTCATTGAATTCTCTGGTGAAACTGCTAGAATTGCTAAACCCTGTGATAGAGATAAACATAGACCTATGGTAGGTGTGCCTGTTATATCTGTTAAAATAGGAGATCATTGTTATCATGGCTTATGTGATATGGGTGCTAGTGCTAGTGTTATACCCATTGGCTTATATAAAGAAATTATGCATGATATCGCACCTGCTGAGTTAGAAGATATTGATGTTACAATTAAACTTGCCAATAGAGATACTATATCTGCAATGAGAATTGTTAGAGATGTTGAAGTCTTGTGTGGGAAAACCAAATATCCCGCTGATTTTCTTGTTCTTGGTTCTCCACAAGATAGCTTTTGTCCCATTATATTTGGTAGACCCTTCTTGAATACTGTTAATGCTAAGATAGACTGCGAAAAGAATGTTGTTACTATTGGCTTGGATGATATGGTTCATGAGTTTAATTTCTCTAAATTTAGTAAACAACATCGTGAGGAAGAATTGCCTAGTAAGGATGAAATTATTGGTCTTGCTTCCATTGCCATACCTCCTAGTGATCCTTTAGAACACTATTTGCTAGACCATGAAAATGAGATGTTCATGAATGAAAGAAGGGAAATAGATGAAGTATTCTTTAAACAGGAACCTATTCTGCAACACAATTTGCCTGTTGAAATCCTAGGGGATCCTCCTCCACCCAAGGGTGATCCCGTGTTTGAGCTCAGACCGTTGCCTGATAATCTTAAATATGCTTATCTTGATGAAAAGAAAATATATCCTGTTATTATTAGTGCTAACCTTTCAGAGCATGAAGAAGAAAGATTATTGAAAACTCTGAAGAAGCATCGTGCTGCTATTGGATATACTCTTGATGATCTTAAGGGCATTAGTCCCACTCTATGTCAACATAAAATAAATTTGGAAGCGGATGCCAAACCAGTTCGTGATCCTCAACGACATTTGAATCCCAAAATGAAAGAAGTGGTAAGAAAAGAAATACTCAAGCTTCTGGAGGAAGGTATAATTTATCCCGTTGTTGATAGTCAGTGGGTAAGTCATGTCCATTGTGTCCCTAAGAAGGGAGGTATTACTATTGTCCCTAATGATAAAGATGAATTGATCCCACAAAGAATTATCACAGGTTATAGGATGGTAATTGATTTCCGCAAGTTAAATAAAGCTACTAAGAAAGATCATTACCCTTACCTTTTATTGATCAAATGCTAGAAAGATTATGCAAACATACACATTATTGCTTTCTAGATGGTTATTCTGGTTTCTCTCAAATACATGTGTTAGCTAAAGATCAATCAAATACTACTTTTACATGCCCTTTTGGTACTTTTGCTTATATACATATGCCTTTTGGTTTATGTAATGCACATGCTACCTTTCAAAGATGCATGATGGCTATATTCTCTGACTTTTGCGAGAAAATTTGTGAGGTTTTCATGGACGACTTTTCCGTCTATGGTTCCTCTTTTGATGATTGCTTGAGCAATCTCGCTCGAGTTTTGCAGAGATGTGAAGAAACTAATCTTGTCTTGAATTGGGAAAAGTGCCACTTTATGGTTAATGAAGGTATTGTCTTGGGGCACAAAGTTTCTGAAAGAGGTATTGAATTTGATAAAGCCAAGGTTGATGCTATTGAAAAGATGCCATGTCCCAAGGACATCAAAGGTATAAGAAGTTTCCTTGGTCACGCTGGATTTTATAGGAGGTTCATTAAGGACTTCTCAAAATCTCTCACCTCGACTAATTTATTACAAAAAGATGTACCATTTGTCTTTGATGATGATTGTGTAGAAGCATTTGAAATACTTAAGAAAGCATTAGTCTCTGCACCTATTGTTCAGCCACCTGATTGGAATTTACCCTTTGAAATTATGTGTGATGCTAGTGATTATGTTGTAGGTGTTGTTCTAGGGCAAAGAGTTGATAAGAAATTAAATGTTATCCATTATGCTAGTAAGACTCTAGACAATGCTCAAAGAAATTATGCTACTACTGAAAAGGAACTCCTAGCAGTTGTGTTTGCCTGTGATAAATTCAGACCCTATATTGTTGATTCTGAAGTAACTATTCACACCGATCATGCTGCTATTAAATATCTTATGGAAAAGAAAGATGCTAAACCTAGAATTATTAGATGGGTTCTCTTACTGCAAGAATTTGATTTGCATATTGTTGATAGAAAAGGAGCTGAGAACCCAGTTGCAGACAACTTATCTAGGTTATAGAATGTTCTTGATGACCCACTACCTATTGATGATAGCTTTCCTGATGAACAATTAAATGTCATAAGCACTTCTCGTAGCACTCCATGGTAGGCTGATTATGCTAATTATATTGTTGCTAAATTTATACCACCTAGCTTCACATACCAACAAAAGAAAGAGTTCTTTTATGATTTGAGACATTACTTTTGGGATGATCCACATCTTTATAAAGAAGGAGTAGATGGTGTTATTAGACGTTGTGTACCTGAGCATGAATAGGAACAGATCCTACGCAAGTGTCACTCCGAAGCTTATGGAGGACACCACGCTGGAGATAGAACTGCACATAAGGTATTGCAATCTGGTTTTTATTGGCCTACTCTCTTCAAGGATGCCCGTAAGTTTGTTTTGTCTTGTGATGAATGTCAAAAAATTGGTTATTAGTAGACGTCAAGAAATGCCTATGAATTATTCACTTGTTATTGAACCATTTGGTGTTTGGGGCTTTGATTATATGGGACCTTTTCCTGCCTCTAATGGATATACACATATTTTAGTTGCTGTTGATTATGTTACTAAGTGGGTAGAAGCTATTCCAACTAGTAGTGCTAATCATAACACTTCTATTAAAATGCTTAAGGAAGTTATTTTTCCGAGGTTTGGAGTCCCTAGATATTGAATGACTGATGGTGGTTCACACTTTATTCATGGTGCTTTCCGTAAAATGCTTGCTAAATATGATGTTAATCATAGAATTGCATCTCCATATCATCCGCAGTCTAGTGGTCAAGTAGAATTGAGTAATAGAGAGCTCAAACTAATTTTGCAAAAGACTGTTAATAGGTCTAGAAAGAATTGGTCCAAGAAACTTGATGATGCGTTATGGGCCTATAGAACTGCATATAAGAATCCTATGGGTATGTCTCTGTCGGGGGAAATCTGCCCGCCACGAACACCTATGGGGCCGGAGCCCCTTATGCATGCAGGCGATGCGAGGCGGAGGGAGCACTGAGAGCAGATCGAGGCGAGCACGCTGGCGGTTTTACCCAGCCGGAGCTCTCGGAGAGATAAAACTCCTCTGCTGCTTTGTGTTTGTATTGAGCTCGGGAGCTTGAAGAGCTACCGTGGCGGCTACACCGAGCGAGGTTGCAAAGGATTGAACCCCTCCACGTTGCACATGGGCCTCCTTTTATAGTGCAAGGGTCACCGACAGTGTCAGCGTGGGAGAAAGGGGTAAAAATGTAAAAGAGGTGGTAGTTGGAGCAGTGCAAGAACGGTGAAGCTACGATTGCATGAGCGATGGTTGCTACCTACTTTGTGATGGGGACAAGGGCATTTAATGCCCGTCATTGTCGACCCCAAAAGCTCCCGCCCTTGCGTCTCCGTCGCCTGCCACGGCGATGGATCCACCACCGTGAAATGCCACCGTGTCCCCAGGCTGCACAGCCATCCGCCACGCGTCCTCGAAAGGCCCTGGCGGCACGCGTGGGCCGATGAGCTGGGCGCGGGCACACAACAGCAACTCTCCGGCAAGCACCTTGCCGGGTCTTGATCTTGCGGGCCCGGGGCTTGCGGGCTCAGTAACTTGTCGCTCCCGGGCCCTCGCCGGGCGCATATGGCGCCGAGGCGTGTCTTCTATGATGCAATCTTCTAGTCTTCTGGCAAGCTCCTCTTGCGGGGCCTTCGCGTGAGTGATGTAACCTTGAGCTCAGGCGGCCTTCCCGGCAAGCTCCTCTTGCGGGGTCTCGATCTTCATCTTGTATACTTTGTCTTTGAATGGCTTGATATGGAGTAGGAAGGTTTCCGGCAAGCACGTGGTAGACCCTGCCGCGGGAAGCTGCAACCGCCCGTGCACAAGTTGGGGTACTGAGGTACCCCTACCTTAGTACACCGACAGGAGCCCCCGGGCCTGGGCCACACACGGTGCCAAGCGCTGTTGGGCCAGGCCCAAGACAGTGTCTGAGCACACCCGCCCATGGGCCCAGATCCACTTCCGCCTCTGCAGCATCCCCCCGCATAGCAAGCACGCGTCGATTGCGGCGTCGTGGGAGGCGTGGCGGCGCGTCGCGGTCTTTAAGGCATCCACCCCGTGATCGTGGTGCAGGCGAGGTCACTTCACCCGTCGCTCGGCCCGCTTTTTCGCCACGCGGCCCTCATGCACAGGGGTCGTGGGCGGCGAAGGTGGGAGACCGAGCCGTCACGGGCGAAGATGGCGAGTCGGCCCCGCTCCTCTGCCCTCCTCGCTTCCCGATTGGCCGGGCAGGGCGGTTGAGCCCCCACCTCGCCCCTTTAAAAGAGGCGGAAGGGGAGCACAATGGTCTCACACTTCATCTTCTCCCTTCGTCTTCAGCTTCCGTTCTTCTTTCTGCCATGGAAGGAGGAAATCCTAGCTCTTCAACGGTGGCAGCGAGGGTCGCCTCCAGGCAGCGCACTTCTCCTATCCGCACCCGTGGCGGCGGAGCCGCCACGAGGGGAGAGGGAGAGGGCGAGGCATGAGACAAGGCCGAGGGCGTGGTCGAGGCGGTCGGGAGAGGCGGTCGTGGCGTCGCCTCCCGTCTCCTCCGGTGGCTCCTTTCCTCGGGCGGTCCATCTTTGAGACGATCCTGGAGTTCTTCATCAAGCTGCGTCGGCGCCTCGTCGCCGCCTCCGGCTGCCGGCCCGTTCGCGGCGCGATGGAACCGGATCCGCCCGAGGTGATGGAGTTGCGCATGAGGGGCTGTGGGATTAGCGGCACTTTCGAGTGAGTGTCGTGTCCCCAGCCCCGGCGTGATGTACCGACCGAGGGTGGAAGACGTTCGCCCGCATCCACAGCTTGACGGCGGGGTTTACCCTCCATTTCAAGTTAATGGAGGCGACCTTCGCCGTCAAGGTCTTGAGGACTCCGGGATCCGGGCGAGATCTTGTGTGGACAGCTCCTCCGATAGCGAAGGTCCCTCCTCGGCGAGAGTGACAAGGAGGGGAGCGACAGCGGCGACGAGGAGGATGGCGGGTCCGACTAGGCGTCGGACGCTGCTCATGGCCACCGGCGACCCCATCATCCGGTCGCCGCCTTCAACTCCCCGGGCCGTCTCCTTGGGCGGCTGGCGTGGGAGGCTGCGGAAGAGGAAGAGGGTGGCGGCAAGGCCGTCAAGTCGAATCTGAGGCGAGGTGCCCTCGTCGGCGTCGACGTCCCACCACCCGTCTTCAAGCTCTGCCTCCGGCGCCTCCGTCTCCGCCAAGCTCTGGCGGCCCCGGAAGTTCTCTTGGTGTCTTCGGCACCGTAGCTCTCCTAGGCGCCCTTTTGCCTTCCCGCAAGCTTCTCTTGCGGGGCCTCCTGACCTACCTCCTGAACTCTGAGCAGAGAAAGCAGGAGGGGGATTCTGAGCATCTTATCTTTTAATTTGTAAGCCCTCGGGCCCTAGCCGCATTTAAAACTTGTAATCCTCTCTATCATGTTTTTCATCCTCCATGGACTTGTACTAAACTAGGATGTTTTTAATGAAAAGAGGGGAACGCTTGTCGGACCGAGTCCTTTACTTGACTTCGTGCCTTGTATGTTCCCATCCTCGCTCTCGGGGAGCTTGCGGCCTGAACACGCTTCTTGAGTCGGGACATCAGCAGCCAGCTGGCGGTGTTGCTTCCGCAAGCAACCTTGCGGGCGATTCTGCCACTTGTGTTTGTTGGCGTGCTCGAACGTAACAAGGGCGCGACACTTGTCGCAGCTCACTTAAATCGTTGGCGTGCTCGAAAACAAACCAAGGGCGCAATCGGGCCACGACTTGGCTCCTCCGCGCAGGTTTTACAAGACACGCTTCGTTCAAAGACGCAGCCCGCTTTCCCGGTCCATGAGAGGATGCATGACGAGGATGAAAAACTTATCGATACCGCAGCCCCCAAGCAACTCGGCTTGCGGGAAGGAATCTTGGCACTTTCGCAGCCCCAAAGAACGCTGGCTTGCGGAAGGAATCTTGCTTTTCGCAGCCCGGCAACTCTGGCTCCGCCAAAATCCAGTGCTGGTGTGCTCTTACGGTTTCTCCTTGTTGCTGTAATTTCAGCCATGAAAACAGCTGAGATAGGTCTGCAACAGCTTCATTATTTACATGTACATGCATATAAATCCTTTACATGCGACTTTGCAACACGATGCGTGCCTTGCCCTTCAGATGTTTATACTCTCGCTCTCGGGAGCTTGCGGTATGAACACGCTTGCTGAGTGCGGAACATCAGCAGCCCGCTGGCGGTGATGCTTCCGGCAAGCAACCTTGCCGGGCCAGCTGCAGCGCGCTTGTGTTTGTTGAGCGGACTCGGAAACAAACCAAGGGCGCAGCTGGGCCACGACTTGGCTCCTCTCGCGCACAAGTCTCTCATACGAAGGGCATCTTACGGCAGGGCTTGCTACGTTACACCCTTTACTTTACACCCTTTGTGCGCTTTTACCCTACGCTTCTAGGGAACTTGCCGGCGCGAACACGCTTGCTGAGTGCGGGACATCAGCAGCCCGCTGGCGGTGTTGCTTCCGGCAAGCAACCTTGCCGGGCCAGTTGCAGCGCGCTTGTGTTTGTTGAGCGTGCTCGAAACGTAACAAGGGCGCGACACTTGTCGCAGCTCACTTAAATCGTTGAGCGTGCTCGAAAACAAACCAAGGGCGCAACTGGGCCACGACTTGGCTCCTCCGCGCACAGGTTTTGCGTACAAAGGACGAACGCACGAGGGATATAACATAAAAAAGCATGGAACTAAGGAGTGCTCTGCACAAAAGCTCGGATGACTTAGCTTTTCCATCTTCTGCGATCCGGCAAGGCCGCACTTCTCCCTTGATTTCCTCCCTTGTACGTTTTCACCCTCACGCTTCCAGGGAACCTGCCGGCGCAAACACACTTGCTGAGTGCGGAACATCAGCAGCCCGCTGGCGGTGTTGCCTTCGGCAGGAAGAACTTGTCGGGCTAGTTGCAGCGCGCCTTCATCGTCGAGCGGACTCGAAACAGATCAGGGGCGCAACTTAGCCACGATTCGACCCTTGTGCGCACAGGTTTTCCATACAAGGTACGGATTTTCAGGGAATATAACCCAAAAGTTTGAAACTGGCTGCAGCTTTCTTTGCTCTACTGGCCGGTGGAGCTCGATGGCACGTCCTCGACGGCGGCGCAGCACTCCGGAGAGGTGCGCTTGCCGGAGCAGGCGCCAGAGCTGTCCGGTGGAGCTCGATGGCACGTCCTCGACGGCGGCGCAGCACTCCGGAGAGGTGCGCATGCCGGAGTAGGCGCCAGAGCTGTCCGGTGGAGCTCGATGGCACGTCCTCGACGGCGGCGCAGCACTCCGGAGAGGTGCGCTTGCCGGAGTAGGCGCCAGAGCTGTTCTTGCCGGGCTTAGTCTTTGGCAGATCTGCCTTTGCCTTCTTGCATTCGCCGGTGGAGCTCGATGGTGCGTCCTCGACGGCAGCGCAACACTCCGGAGAGGTGCGGTTGCCGGAGTGGGCCCCAGAGCACTTGCCGGACTTGGTCTTCTTCTTCCCCCGGGGAGCTTCAGCGGCAAGTAGCTCGCGCTCTGCCGCAGCAGCTGCTTCCCGGTATATCTTGTCGGCGCAGACAAACGCGTCCTTCTTGTCGCCTTCGGCCTTCGTCCTCTCAGCTTGCCGGGGCCGCGAGGTCGCCGGCTGCTGTGAAGAGTCGTTGTTGGCGAAGGCGATCAGGCTCTGGATGGTAGCCCTCCAGTCATCGGCCTTGTCCGCCGCTGGAGGGAAGTCGAGGAGCATTTGCGCCCTTGCGGGCGCTTCCGCTGGAGTGGAGGGGAGCGGGGGCGAGCAGTGCGAGGAGCGGGATATGCTCGGACTCCTAAAAGCGTTAGGAGGAGCAGGGTCCCGCCCCGGCGCCTTCGCCTTGCTTGTGTCCGGACGGTGGTCCAGAGCATCCCGCGAGCCTCCGGTGTGTCCTTGCCCCAGCAGGCGGATACCACCTCCCGTGGTATGGCGCTGCTGGGTTACCGTGTGCTGAGATGGACGCGGTATGTCCACGGAGACCGAGGCGCGGTCATCCGTCTTGTCCTTGGATCTGGTGGCGCCGCGAGTGTCCTCGCCGGCGACCACCCTTCCGACGGCGTCTCCTCCGCCCACCGTTGGCTCCGGTGGCGGCGGATGGGACGCAGACGGGCCTCCAACCTCCGAAGCCTTCCTCTTCGGGGCCATGGCGCAATTGTTGATGAAGTCGCTGATGAAATTGGAGAGGTCGATGAAGAACGCGCCCGCGTGAACGCCGGATCAGGTCCGCACAACCTCGACGCCCCCTACCTGGCGCGCCAAAGATGTCGGGGGAAATCTGCCCGCCACGAACACCTATGGGGCGGGCCCTTATGCATGCGGATGAGGGCGGAGGGAGCACAGAGAGCAGATCGAGGCGAGCACGCGGGCGGTTTTTACCCAGCTTCGGAGCTCTCCGGAGAGATAAAACTCCTACTGCTGCTTTGTGTTTGTATTGAGCTCGGGAGCTTGAAGAGCTACCGTAGCGGCTACACCGAGCGCGAGGGTTGCAAAGGATCCGAACCCCCTCCACGTTGCACATGGGCCTCCTTTTATAGTGCAAGGGGTCACCGACAGGTGTCAACGTAGGAGAAAGGGGTAAAAATGTAAAAGAGGTGGTAGTTGGAGCAGTCTTGGGAACAAAGAAGCTACGATTGCATGAGCAGTGGTTGCTACCTACTTTGACAGTGGGGGACAAGGGCATATAATGCCCGTCGCCGTCGACCCCAAAAGCTCCCGCCCTTGCGTCTCCGTCTGCCACGGCGATGGATCCACCACCGTGAAATGCCACCGTGTCCCCCAGGCTGCACAGCCATCCGCCACGCGTCCCTGGAAAGGCCCCAGGGCGACGCGTGGGCCGATGAGCTGGAGCGCGGGCACACAGCGCAACTCTCCCGGCAAGCACCTTGCCGGGGTCTTGATCTTGCCGGGCCCGGGAGCTTGCCGGGCTCTGTAACTTGTCGCTCCCCGGGCCCTCGCCGGGACGCATATGGCGCCGAGGCGTGTCTTCTATGATGCAATCTTCTAGTCTTCCTGGCAAGCTCCTCTTGCCAGGGCCTTGCGTGAGTGATGTAACCTTGAGCCTGGAACGGCCTTCCCGGCAAGCTCCTCTTGCCGGGGTCTCGATCTTCTGTCTTGTATACTTTGTCTTTGAATGGCTTGATATGGAGTAGGAAGGTTTCCGGCAAGCACGTGGTAGACCCTGCCGCGGGAAGCTGCAACCGCCCGTGCACAAGTTGGGGTACTGAGGTACCCCTACCTTAGTACACCGACAGTCTCCGTATAAAATGGTTTATGGAAAAGCATGTCACTTACCTCTCGAATTATAACATATGGCATATTGGGCTATTAAAGAGCTCAACTATGATTTCAAACTTGCCGATGAGAAGGGGTTGTTTGATATTAGCTCACTTGATGAATGGAGAACCCAAGCCTATGGAAATGCCAAGTTATTTAAAGAAAAAGTTAAAAGATGGCATGACAAAAGGATACAAAAGCGTGAGTTTAATGTAGGTGATTATGTATTACTATACAACTCTCGTTTAAGATTTTTTGCAGGAAAACTTCTCTCCAAATGGCAAGGTCCTTACGTTATCGAGAAGGTCTATCGTTCCAGTGCCATAAAAATCAACAACTTCGCAGGCACAAATCTGAAGGTGGTAAATAGTCAAAGAATCAAACGTTATATCTCAGGTAATCCCATAAATGTTGAATCCAATATTATTGAAACCGTAACCCCAGAGGAATACATAAGGGACACTTTCCAGAACGTTCCAGACTCCGAAAAGGAATAGGTATGTGGTACGGTAAGTAAACCGACCCCAAAACAATTTTTAAAGCAATATTTCTCCGTTTTGGAATATTTAGAAAAATAGAAAAATAAGTAGCAGTCCGGGGAGGACACGAGGCCTCCACGAGGGTGGAGGGCGCGCCCTACCCTCTGGGCGTGCCCCCCTACTCCGTGAGCACCTCGTGTGCCCTCCGGACTCTGTTTTCTTGCACGATACCAATTTTGGTCGGCAAAATTCATTATATATTCTCCCGAAGGTTTTGATGACTGTATCACGCAAATATCCTCTGTTTTCGTTTCGAACTGTTTCCGTTGCAGATTTGAGGATTCCGGAGACTCGATCATCCTTCTATGAGGGTGAGCCTATGCCATGGAAGATGGACGACAAGCTTCCATCATCAACAACACCTCCACCGCCAACAACAAAGAAGGAGATATAATCACATGGGTATGGGCACTCCCCTTGGCAACTGCCAAGCTTGGGGGAGGTGCCCTGGTATCGTATCACCATCACAACTCCTATCTTTACCGTTTTTCCTAGTTCGATCCTATTAGTAGTATCTTGATTTAGTAGAATAAAGTCATGGCATGATCTAGTTTTGAGTTTTGCTTTACGATCCTTCTTTGTAATCGAGTCCGTGAGCTATATAATAAAGATTAGTGTTGAGTCAAGGGCTTGAGTATTTTGCCATGATCTTGGGTGATTAGAAGAAAAAGAATAAAAAGAATCAAAGAGTTCATATTGATCTTAGTGAAAGTAATGACTTCACATAGAAAAAGTATGATGATTAAAAGTTGTTGGGAGTTGGCAAATATAGCTTTGGTCATTGTTGCAATTAATAGGAAGTAATAAGGAAAGAGAGGTCTCACATATAGATATATTATCATTGACATCTTTTATGATTGGGAGCACTCATTAAAATATGACATGCTAAAGAGTTGAGGTTGGACAAGGAAGACAACATAATGAGTTATGTTTTCCTACATCTGAGATAAATTATGTTGTCATGGTTCCTCTACCGTGTTGAGTTTGCCTTTCCCCCTCATGCTAGCCAATTCTCAGCACTAAGTAGAAATACTACTTGTGTTTCCAAATACCCTTAAACCAGTTTTGCCATGAGAGTCCACCATATCTACCTATGGATTGAGTATGATCCTTCAAGTAAGTTGTCATCGGTGCAAGCAATAAAAATTGCTCTCTAAATATGCATGACTTATTAGTGCAGAGAAATAAGCTTTGTACGAACTTGTCGTGGATGCAATAAAAGCGACGGACTACATAATAAAGGTTCACATGCAAGGGGCAATATAAAGTGATGTTCTTTTGCATTAAGATTTTGTGCATCAACCCTAAACGCGCATGACAACCTCTGCTTCCCTCTGCGAAGGGCCTATCTTTTATTATTATCCTCTACCTTATGCAAGAGTCACGGAGATCTTCACCCTTCCTTTTTCATTTTATCCTTTGGCAAGCTCAGCATGTTGGAAAGAACATGATATATATATCCAATTGGATGTGGGGGAGCGTGAATTATTATTGTTGACATTACCCTTGAGGTAAAAAGTTGTGGGGCAAAACTACAAGCCCCTATCTTTCTCTGTGTCCGGTTGAAACTCCGTAACCACAAGTATTGCGTGAGTGTTAGCAATTATGAAGGACTAAGTGATAGTTGAGTATGTGGACTTGCTTTTAAGCTCTAACATGGACTCTTTCCGATGTTATGATAAATTGCAATTTCTTCAATGACTGAGGGTATAATTTGTTGGTGCTCAATAAGGTTTATGATTCATACTTTGGCTTTGTGAAAAGATCATCACTTGAACATAAGTAATCATATGAAAAATTTATATATATATATGTTGCTATTCTGAAAATAATCATGATGCCTTCATGTCCGTATTTTATTTTTATCGACGCCTCTACTTCTAAACATGAGGACATATTTATTGTTATCTGCTTTTCGCTTGAGGACAAGCGAGGTCTAAGCTTGGGGGAGTTGATACGTCCATTTTGTATCATGCTTTTATATCGATATTTATCGCATTACTGGCTGTTATTTCACGATATGTCACAATACTTATGGCTATTCTCTCTTAATTTACAAGGTTTACATGAAGAGGGAGAATGCCGGCAGCTGGAATTCTGGGCTGGAAAAGGAGCAAATATTGAAGGCCTATTGTCACGACCGGTTTTCCGGGTAATAAATTTCCAGAAAAGACCGTCGTGCTCATCAGCCCCAGGATTACTGTTAACTGATGACGCTCCAACTTGATACAGAAATTCCAAGCAAAAATACAAAATATGCAGTACAACACCATTCTGGCCTGTGAGTACAACAAATGGTTTCTAGTGGTTGATGGCGGAAGCGGTTTGTGGATCATTAGTGTCTATGGGACTCCAATTCCCACAGGAACAGCTGACCAGGTTAACTCCTATCTTCGCGAGGCTACTATCTCCATTGCTTAGGTTCCGGGGCTGTCATCGCGTTGCTTCTCTCCGTGCAAGAAAATCTGGCCAAGACAATAGCCAGGGACAAGCCAGTGAGTACTTTGAATGTACTCACAAACATTATGAACACAGGTATAACATAACAATGGTGTGCTGAAAATATTTTATGCTCATGACGTCAGTCACAAAGGATAAATAGAACTCTGATGTGTGTAAGCATGTAATATATGAATATGCAATGTCATAGAAGTATTAAAATTTATGAAATAAATAACAAGCATGGGCTTTAAAGGAAATGCCACAGTCGGGCGTCTGAGCGACACCACATAAAGGGCCTTAAAATAAATGCCATAGTCGGGCGTCTGAGCGACACCACATAAAGGGCTTTAAAATAAATGCCACAGTCGGGCGTCTAAGCGACACCACTTAAAGGGCTTTAAAAGAAATGCCACAGTCGGGCGTCTGAGCAACACCGCATAATGGGCTTTAAAAGAATTGCCACAGTCGGGCGTCTGAGCGACACCGCATAAAGGGCTTTAAAATAACAATCATAGCGAATATCCCGGAGGTAGAACCATCCCAGAGATACTCGATAATAACAATAATATCACGGGTTAGTCGACGATAATAATAATCATAATCATCATAAGTCACAAGTGACAATCCATGTTGTTCCAGCTTACGTTAACACGACTTCACCTCCAAAGACCGACACTAAGACCGACACTTGACCCATCCTGCATCAGTAGTCCTTAACCATGGACACGGCTATTCGAATAGGTTTAATCTCTGTAGAGGGTGTACTCTTTACCCACGAGTAACGGATTCCTTTAGTCCATCGGGACTAATTCCGCTTACTGTCTTTTAAATGAAAACACACCTGACTTGCACACACCAGCTTAACTCACACGTGTCTGAAATCACCCACGACACCTGTTAAGCAAACTCTAAGTGGGGAGGCTACAACCTCGCGTAGCATGGGATCAAATTTATATCGCGCGCTCTAAGGGGTGGCCTCCCCTCTCGGTCCCAACCGGAAACACCCATGCCCCCTAACCGGATGAGTGGCTTTAATCCATGGTCATGGTACCCTCATCCCTTGCTTTAATCCATGGTCATGGTACCCTCATCCCGGACCCTTTGTACGGTGTGTGCTAGAAAGGGGTTGACAAATTACTGAACTGCACCCTACCCGGCGAGGGACAAGTGGTAGCACTGAAACAAGTGTGGGGTTATCGGAACAAGACTCGATCTACGGTCGACTCAGAGGTTCATAGTTTCTGCATGACATGTATAACAAATACATTTCAACCAATACAATCAACACTCATTATATCTACCATGCCATACCGGACATACCCGTCCCGACGGAGACCGGCGTCAAGCTCACGCCTACCCAAGGCAGAGGCTTTCCCGGATTCCTTTCGGCATGCATGCAAGATACATGAGGCTGATTACCATCACAAGTATACTCATTTCCAACAGCATGGAAATCACTAATATGCATCCATGCAAATGATCATATCACATGAAATAACAAGTCCTTCGAAATGAGGTGGTGTTATAAATGTGTCAACGAACACACCAAAAATATTATGCCGGGGTTCAGAATGCTTGCCTTCAATGAGTGGTAAGGCAGGGTGCACTTCAAAACTTTTGAAAGTTTTCTTCTCTCTCTTCGAGGTCCTATTTTAAATAAATTTGAATTAACACACAAGTTCAAAACAGCACAAAAAGTTGTTTTGAAAAATTATCAAATAAATCTTAAAATAAACTAGATCAAATTTGAGAGAGGTGGGAAAAAGAATCATTTCATTTGTAGTTATATTTAAAAAGATAAGGCCAGTCAAAGATTTGGTCAAAATCTGTTTTTAATAATAAAACAGAAAAGAAAACGTTTCAGACAGAAATACGCTTTCGGTGCAGGGAAAACGTACTGGGGAGTTTTACGCCTTCACTTAAACACGTGGACAGCGTGGAGTGTCACTGACAGTGGGCCCGGGGACCCACTGGTCTGGTTTGACTATTCCTCTCCCTCCTCCTCCTCTGTCCCGAGCGGAGGCGGAACTCCGGCGATCGTCGCCGGCGAAGGGAGGCTCCTCGAGGGCATCTGAGGCCAGGGATGGATCCGCCATTCCTAGGCGGTCCTCCCGGTGGTCGACTGGCCGGCGGGGACGGAGGGGTTCGTCGGCGGCGAGCTCTGCGGCGGAGAGAGCTTCGGTGACGGAGTGGTTTTGTGGCGGCGATGGCTCCCGATCAAAATCAAGTAGGGAAAAAGCTCACGGGAGGATGTAGAATCTCTTGGTGAAGAGAACGGAGAGGGGGAGGTACTGGTGGCGACGGAATCGGCCGGAACTAGGCGGCGGCCGAACCAGCCGGACTCGGGGAAGAAGGCCTTCCCTCTCTCGACTGCTGGCCAAGGCAGCACTAGGGTGATCACATGAGGTTGCTCGAGGTCTCGCTTGAGCTCCGGGGTCCTTATATACGCGGTGGAGGTCGGTTCCGAGGCGGCCGGCGATAAGGACGACGGCGAACCGCCTCCCTGTAGCGTCAGGGCGTCGTGGCGACGACGGTAGCTAGCCGACGGGCGAGGTGATAAGTTTGGGCTGTTCAACGGGGCAGGTGGCGAGCCGGGGTGGCTTGGGCGGCGCTGGCCTGAGCAGGGCTGTCGGGCGGCCGTGGCGGCTAGTTCTCGGCTTGTCGGGGACGCGGCGAGGCTCTGCTTGGCGCGTTGCGGGGAGTGGGGGAGCATGCTGCGCGCAAGGGGACACAGCATGCCGGCTGCGGTCGGTCACGGGCCGGGATGAGTGCGGGGCGAGACGCGGCGGCTCGGGCGCCGCTCGTGCAATACGCGCGCTCTGGGCGCGTCCAGTGCACGCACGGAAGGTGTTCGACACAATGCCGTGGCATGCTACAGGTTACAGGTGAGTCTGGCAAGCAACAGAACTAGGTTATAGGTAGAGGGAAACTTCAGGGACAAGGTGGTTTGGTCAGAAGGCCAAGTTCATAATGTAGACTTGAGATCATGCCAATTCAGTCCATGCACTCTAGGTGTTTGTCAAAATGCCAAAGGCACCTAGGCTATTCTTGGAGTGGTCAAGAATTCCAGATGGTGGTCTCATTAGTTGAATAAAAGGGTGGTGAGGTTAGTTGGCAAACTACAGAAACTTGTTAGTGCAAGTTTTGCAAAAACTCAATTCTGGACAGGAGACAAATGGCATCTCTGCATGGACAAAAATTTTCCCAATGGGTTCATGCTCTTGGACTTAAGGGTTTGGTAAGGTGTACTACAAGTAGGAAAAGGAATCACAGCAAAAGGAGCAAGTTAAAATATAGTTGTAGTACAAAACCTCAAGTTGGACCAGAATGGAAATGAGGTTGATTCACCCAAATTTTTCAAAGAACATAGTTGGGTTTTTGCATAAAGCTGAATAATATGCTCCTACTGACATCCCATAATTTTGGTGGAGGCTAGAAAGAATTATTTAAAAGGGTTGTAGTGCAAAATTGCTCTCTGGACCAGAGAAGAAAATTGGGTGTAGAGCTCAAAATATGCAATGAATTAAATATATTATTGCACAAAAGTGATTTAGAGACATCACATGATATCTCCAAATTTTGGTGGGATTTTTAGATAAATACATCAAATGGTTGTAGTTCAAATATGGCCATATAACCTTGAAAAACCATTTTTCAAGAAAATAAAGATCAAGCAAATTAATTATGTAATTAGTTCTACTAATAAAAGAAAAGTTTTTCTTGAGAGGTTAAACAAGTCCAATAACATATTTGATAAGTTTTCTCTATGGGGAAAACTCCATAATAGCAAGGGAGAAAAAGTTTCAAAAATCAAAAGGGAGCCCAAAAAATAAAAGTTTTAAATTTCCTGGCAAAATTTTAATTAATAAAACAAGGTCAAAATTTTGGGGTGTCACACCTATTCTGCGCAACTCCAAAAGTCCTGAAACTCCACGGAATACCTTAAAATAAATAAAGAAAAATTGTCGCCAAAGATGAAGGCCAGGGAGCCCACACCCTGCTCACGAGGTTGGGGGCGCGCCCTCCCCCTGGGCATGCCCCCTACCTCGTGGGCCCCTTGGTGGCTCTCCGACGCCCATCTTCTCCTATATGAAGTCTTTCGATGAGAAAATAATAATAAGCAACCTTTCGGGACGAGACTCCACCGCCACGAGGCGGAACCTTGGCGGAACCAATCTAGGGCTCCGGCAGAGCTGTTCTGCTGGGGACACTTCCCTCTGGGAGGAGAAATCATCACCATCGTCATCACCAACGCTCCTCTCATTGGGAGAGGGCAATCTCCATCAACATCTTCACCAGCACCATCTCATCTCCAAACCCTAGTTCATCTCTTATATCCAATTCTTGTCTCCAAGTCCGGGATTGGTGCTAGTAGGTTACGAGTAGTGTTGATTACTCCTTGTAGTTGATGCTAGTTAGTTTATTTGGTGGAAGATCATATGTTCAGATCCTTTATGCACAATATTACCCCTCTGATTATGAACATGAATATGCTTTGTGAGTAGTACGTTTGTTCCTGAGGACAAGGGAGAAGTCTTGCTATTAGTAGTCATGTGAATTTGGTATTCGTTCGATATTTTGGTAAGATGTATGTTGTCTAACCTCTAGTGGTGTTATGTGAACGTCGACTACAAAACACTTCACCATTATTTGGGCCTAGAGGAAGGCATTGGGAAGTAATAAGTAGATGATGGGTTGCTAGAGTGACAGAAGCTTAAACCCTAGTTTATGTGTTGCTTCGTAAGGGTCTGATTTGGATCCATATGTTTCATGCTATGGTTAGGTTTACCTTAATACTTTTGTTGTAGTTGTGGATACTTGTAATAGAGGTTAATCGTAAGTGGGATGCTTGTTCAAGTAAGAACAACACCCAAGCAACGGTCCACCCACATTTCAAATTATCAAAGTACCGAACGCGAATCATATGAGTGTGATGAAAACTAGCTTGACGATATTCCCATGTGTCCTTGGGAGCACTTTTCCTATTATAAGAGTTTGTCCAGGCTTGTCCTTTGCTACAAAAAGGATTGAGCCACCTTGCTGCACTTTATTTACTTTTGTTACTTGTTGCTCGTTACCATTTATCTTATCACAAAACTATCTGCTACCACTTATTTCAGTACTTGCAGAGAATACCTTGCTGAAAACCGCTTATCATTTCCTTCTGCTCCTCGTTGGGTTCGACACTCTTACTTATCAAAAGGACTACGATAGATCCCCTATACTTGTGGGTCATCATCCCTCCGGGTTAAATTCCCACAGGCGGAGGGGGCGACGTTTGCAGGGCAGGGTGCGACAAATCAGCATAACCTGCGCTACTATGACTAGAGTGATCTCTCTCTTTAGGAGGTCTTGAATGCGGCCCTGCAACAAGGGCACGTCCTTGGACGGCCCCCATTCAAGTCCTTTATTGACCCATGACGCCAACCGCGGTGGAGGACCCGAGCAAAAGGCAGGCGGCGCCACCAATTTGGTGCCCCTGGGAGCTGTGATATAAAACTATTCTTGTTGCCATAGGCCGAGCTCCTCTTGGAAAGAGCCCTCGGGCCACGGAGCATCAGCATTCCTGCTTATAACAGCCCCTCCGCACTCTGCCTGCTGCCCCCTGATCATCTTCGGCTCCACTTTGAAGGTCTTGAGCCACAATCCGAAGTGAGGGGTAATGCGGAGGAAGGCTTTGCATACGACAATGAACGATGATATGTGGAGGATGGACTCGGATCCAAGTCGTGAAATTCCAACCCATAATAAAACATGAGCCCCCTCATGAAGGGGTCCGTCGGGAAGCTTAGTCCCCGAAGGAAGTGAGACGCGAACACTACGCTTTCGCCAGGCTTGGGAGTGGGAATAACCTGCCCTTGGGCAGGCAGCCTATGCGAAATTTCGCCGGTTAGATACCTGGCATCTCTTAGCTTTAGCACGTCTTCTTCCGTAATAGAGGAAGGCGTCCACCGGCCTTGCAGGTCGGAGCCGGACATCATCGAAGGTCCGAACCGCCTGAATCTGGAGCTTTGGGTGTTGGAACTCGAGGCGAGGGGCGGATTCGATTGAGATTGAAAGAAAGGAGTGGAGTCTTGGTCTCTTTATAAAGAGGTTGAATACCAAGAGCCTTCCCCGTGACCGTTCGGGACTCGCCTTCGATAGAGTAGACGTGCCAACGGGCACGATTGGGTTACCCACGCCCGTATTAATGAGAATCCCGGAACAAGGGGACACGATCTCTGCTTTGACAAGACGTGCCAAGGAAACCGCCTCGCTAAATGCACTGAGGTGGGACAGTAAAAATGATTTGAATAAAGGCTTGGCCGTGGTGTGATATCACGCCACGAAATACGTCAGCAGATTGAATTTGTGTAAATATTATTATCTCTACGGTGGTATGTGGAACTTATTTTGAAGAGCCGGACACTATCCTTGTGTTCAAAATCTTCTATGAAGTATTCGGAGGAGGAACTCGCCTTGCAATGCCGAAGACAATATGCGCGCCGGAATCGTCGTCATTGAAGCCTGGTTCAGGGCCTACTAAGGGAGTCCTGGATTAGGGGGTGTCCGGATGGCCGGACTATAGCCTTTGGCCGGACTCCTGGACTATGAAGATACAAGATTGAAGACTTCGTCCCGTGTCCGGATGGGACTTTCCTTGGCGTGGAAGGCAAGCTTGGCGATACGGATATGTAGATCTCCTACCATTGTAACCGACTCTGTGTAACCCTAACCCTCTTCGGTGCCTATGGAAACCGGAGGGTTTTAGTCCGTAGGACAGAAGAATAACCATACCATAGGCTAGCTTCTAGGGTTTAGCCTCTCTGATCTCGCGGTAGATCTACTCTTGTACTACCCATATCATCAATATTAATCAAGCAGGAGTAGGGTTTTACCTCCATCGAGAGGGCCCGAACCTGGGTAAAAACATCGTGTCCCTTGTCTCTTGTTACCATCCGCCTAGACGCACAGTTCGGGACCCCCTACCCGAGATCCGCCGGTTTTGACACCGACATCGAGCTTTGTAGATAGTAACACTACTATCAGCGTATGTCTTCCTCTTGAAGATCCATTTATACAATATGGCTTGCCGATCATCGGGCAACTCATACATGGATCCCATCTCAGATTACATGGCCTCAAGCCATTTTGCAGAATCTGGGCTCATCGTCGCTTCCTCATAGTTCGTAGGTTCATCATGGTCTAGTAACATGACTTCTAGAACAGGATTACCGTAACACTCTGGTGCGGACTGTACTTTGGAAGACCTACGAGGTTCTATAGTAACTTAATCTGAAGTTTCATGATTATCATCATTGGCTTCCTCACTAATTGGTGTAGGAATCACTGGAACTGATTTCTATGATGAACTACTTTCCAATTCGGGAGAAGGTACAATTACCTTATCAAGCTCTACTTTCCTCCCACTCACTTCTTTCGAGAGAAACTCCTTCTCTAGAAAGGATCCATCTTAGCAACGAATATCTTTCCTTCAGTTATGTGATAGAAGGTGTACCCAACAGTTTCTTTTGGGTATTCTATGAAGACGCACTTCTCCGATATGGGTTCGAGCTTCTCAGGTTGAAACTTTCTCACATAAGCATCGTAGCTCCAAACATTGAGAAATGACAACTTTGGTTTGCCAAACCATAGTTCATAAGGCGTCATCTCAACAGATTTTGATGGTGCCCTATTTAAAGTGAATGCAGCTGTCTCTAATGCATAACCCCAAAACAATAGTGGTAAATCGGTAAGATACATCATAGATCGCACCATATCCAATAAAGTGCGGTTACAACATTCGGACACACCATTACGTTATGCATGTGGCGTGAGCTGTGAAACTATTCCACATTGATTTAAATGAAGGCCAAACTCGTAACTCAAATATTCTCCTCTACGATCAGATTGTAGAAGCTTTATTTTCTTGTTACGATGATTCTCCACTTCACTATGAAATTCTTTGAACTTTTCAAATGTTTCAAACTTCTGCTTCATTAAGTAGACATACTCATATCTGCTCAAATCATCTGTGAAGGTCAGAAAAATAATGATACCCGCCACGAGAATCAACACTCATTGGACTGCATACATCAGTATGTATTATTCCCAACAAGTCAGTAGCTCGTTCCATTGTTCCGGAGAACGGAGTTTTAGTCATCTTGCCTAAGAGGCACGGTTCGCAAGCATCAAATGATTCATAATGAAGTGATTCCAAAAGTCCATCTTTATGGAGTTTCTTCATGCGCTTTACACTCGATATGACCCAAACGGCAGTGCCACAAATATGTTGCACTATCATTATCAACTTTGCATCTTTTGGCATCAATATTATGAATATGTGTATCACCATGATCAAGATTCAATAAACCATCAACATTGGGTGTATGACCATAGAAGGTTTTATTCATGTAAATAGAATAACAATTTATTCTCTGTCTTAGATGAATAATCGTATCGCAATAAACATGATCTAATCATATTTATGCTCAACGCAAACACCAAATAACATTTATTTAGGTTCAACACTAATCTCCAAAATATAGGGAGTGTGCGATGATGATCATATCAATCTTGGAACCACTTCCAACACACATCGTCACTTCACCCTCAACTAGTCTTTGTTTATTCTGTAACTCTTGTTTCAAGTTACTAATCTTAGCAACCGAACAAGTATCAAATACCCAGGGTTTACTATAAACACTAGTAAGGTATACATTAGTAACCTATATATCAAATATACCCTTGTTCACTTTGCCATCCTTCTTATCTCCCAAATATTAAGGGCATTTCCACTTCCAGTGACCATTTCCTTTGTAGTAGAAGCACTCAGTTTCAGGCTTTGGTCCAGCTTTGGGCTTCTTAGCGGGAGTGACAACTTGCTTTCCATTATACTTGAAGTTCCCTTTCTTTCCTTTGCCCTTTTATTGAAACTAGTGGTCTTGTCAATCATCAACACTTGATGCTCTTTCTTGATTTCTACCTTCGTTGATTTCAGAATCACGAAGAGCTCGGGAATCATTTTCTTCATCCCTTGCATACTATAGTTCATCACGAAGTTCCAGTAACTTGGTGATGGTGACTAGAGAACTCTGTCAATCACTATCTTATCTGGAAGATTAACTCCCACTTGATTCAAGCGATTGTAGTACCCAGAAAATCTAAGCACATGCTCACTGCTTGAGCTATTCTCCTCCATATTTTAGCTATAGAACTTGTTAGAGACTTCATATCTCTCAACTCGGGTATTTGCTTGAAATATTAACTTCAACTCCTGGAACATCTCATATGGTCCACGACGTTGAAAATGTCTTTGAAGTCCCGATTCTAAGCCGTTAAGCATGGTGCACTAAACTATCAAGTAGTCATCATATTGAGCTAGCCAAACGTTAACGTCTGCATTCGCTCTTGCAATAGATTTGTCACCTAGCAGTGCATGAAGGACATAATTCTTCTGTGCAGCAATGAGGATAAACCTCAGATCACGGACCCAGTCCGTATCATTGCTACTATCATCATTCAACTTAGTTTTCTCTAGGAACATATATATAACATAGGGAAGCAACAACGCGAGCTATTGATCTACAACATTATTTGCAAAATACTATCAGGACTAAGTTCATGATAAATTAAAGTTCAATTAATCATATTACTTAAGAACTCCCACTTAGATAGACATCCCTCTAATCATCTAAGTGATCACGTGATCCAAATCAACTAAACCATGTCCGATCATCACGTGAGATGGAGTAGTTTTCAATGGTGAACATCACTATGTTGATCATATCTACTATATGATCCACGCTCGACCTTTCGGTATCCAGTGCTCCGAGGCCATATCTGCATATGCTAGCTACCGTCAACCAAAGCAAAATAAGATGCATAAAGGATAAACATCACATGCAATCAATATAAATGATATGAGATGGCCATCATCATCTTGTGCTTGTGACACTAGTAGAAAAACACCTATTAGTCCCGGTTCGTAAGGGCCTTTAGTCCCGGTTCACGAACCGGGACTAATGAGTCGTTACTAATACCTCCACCCATTAGTCCCGGTTCAAACACGAACCGGGACAGATGTGCCTCCACGTGGTCGGTCCGCCGAGCCCAGTCAGGGGGGCCTTTGGTCCCGGTTGGTGGCACCAACCGGGACCAAAAGTCCATGTTTTTTAGAAAAGTGGCTGCTTTAGGGGTTTTGGGGGTTATTTTTAGGTTGTTATTAGCTAGCTAATAGAGAGAAGTGTCCTCTCTTATATCTTCGTCCTTGGTTTACCAACGCTGCTGCTATGTTCATTTCACCTGCTGATATTATAACTCATGCATGCTTGCATCATACATCATCATATATAATAACAAGTCCTACTAATCATGCATCATCATACAACTTCTACTCGTTATTAATAATAAGTCATACGATCATCATCCTCATAGTCATCGAACCCAACCCTACATAATTGTTCTTAGCACATGATCATCGATGTCGTAGGACGTAAACACCCTTAAGGTAAAATAGCATAAAACAATATAGACCCTGACTCTCCATTATGAAGAATGGCGATCATCCTGTCTCCAATTCTTGCCCTTCACTGCCTTTTGCTTCCAAGAAGCTCCTTACGACTATCCATACATTTTTTCCATTCTTTGATATTCATGTCTCCACTTCTTTTAGAAACCCGGTATGCACAATTGAGATTCGTAGGAAGACCTGGTTGTATGTTCAAAACATGAAGGGTACTGTGCGTATACATCAGATGAGGCACACAATCATTCGGGATTATCTGTTGAAAAACATAGTAATAAATTCGTAGTTAGCAATGATGTACTAGTTTTAGAAGTGTGCAAAAAGATGCACGGATGTTGTAATAGTAAAAAATCTTACCAGGGTATCTCCATGGTAGTTACCGTAGTTCAACACGTGCACTAGTGGCACGTATTGACCATAATGTTGAGGAGTTTGATTGTAGATATTGTAATTCTCAAGATCAGTACAAAATGCGACCAGATGATTTTTCTCCTGATAAGTTAATTCGGAGCCTTCAGTGTAGTAGGTTCTGTCTACCATCTTACGCACATGCTTTGAAGAATGAAAATAAGCTGTCAATGGAAATAAGTTGTCAACTATTTTGAAATAAACAATATAAATTACTTAATAACTATGTTAAGCTCACATGGGGGAAGAATTGGAGGTGTATCCACAAGGACCCAATTCGAAGGTCTCTCTTGCTCGATTGTAGGATCACCAAGATCCATGGTGACAAGCATACCCTCATCAAAACCATACATCTTGCAAAGTGCTTCCCAATTTTTGCAACCAAAATGGGTTACACTCTAAGCATTGTACAACTCTACTTGAAAATCCACACCATGATGGGTACTTAGGATAATTTTTTGATTTCCATACTTTCATGGTCTTCAAAACCCATCCTCTCCAAGACATAGCGTCTTGCAAAGCATGGGATAAGCTAGTCGAATTGGAAAAGATGAAAAATACACGTTAAAATAGTTGAAGTCGTGCTTAATTACGAAAAAACTATTGTCGCTGCGTTATGCATCAGTATGAACATCGAAGGTCTCCTCGAGCTTAATGCTGAAGCGCCGATCTTCGCCCAGCTCAATGAACCTGTCGCACATACCTCGGTCATCGTGGCACCAGTCGCACTACCTCGGGCGGTTTTCGTCGTCCGAGTACGACATTTCCGGCCTATGTTCATAATTCAAATATTAAAATAGATCATTATTATTAATCACGGGTTGACTATCGGTGATGGACGTAGCTCCTCCTTTCATTCCCGAGTGCATTATTACACCAAATTGTCTAGTACACGGGAATGAAGGAGAACTTATCCAATATGAGCATTCAATAAGCAAAACCAAATCATAAAATAAGCAAAACCAAATCATAAAATAAAGTAGTATTCAAATTAGCATGCATTCAATAATTATAAGCAAAAGTACATCATCTCTTGGTGTCCATACATCGTCGAATATTATCACTAACATAGCATCACTAATACAACTAGAACCGTAGCGCCCGACGGGTATCGTCGCGGGCGGTGGACACCCAAAGATAAGGAACCATCACAGATCATAACTCGGTGAGATCCTCAAGAACCTGCCGGTATTGTCGAACCTGCCCTCCAATGCAACCATGTAGCGACGGACGTG
The DNA here is from genome assembly GCA_021437245.1 of Aegilops speltoides. Lineage (NCBI taxonomy): Eukaryota > Viridiplantae > Streptophyta > Magnoliopsida > Poales > Poaceae > Aegilops > Aegilops speltoides. The sequence goes on along the minus strand of CM038141.1, from coordinate 424,678,244 downwards.
CTCGTCCTCCTCGCTGACACGGTGACGTACCACCTCCGCGGTGTCCGGAAGCCTCAGCACCATCACTGGCCCACGCGACCGCCACCAAACAAGGATCGAGTCAACAACGGGCTGCCTCCTCACCAACCTACGTCCCCCGGAAGGTAGCACCTCCCAATACCAGCCCGGCGGAGCCCAGTCCCGAACATGGCCCTGATCAAGCAGGCCTCCACCGCCGAGTCGACGACGACGAGGATGCGGGATAGGCATCGCCGACGTCGATCCGGGAACTACTTCTATATATAGTTAAATAAAGTAGTTTTATTAATTAAATCAACTATCTAGTTCAACTACTAAGCACTTACTATAAATAAATAAAGTAGTACTTACTAAAAACAAACTACTTCTATATATAGTAAAATAAATTAGTTTATCAAATCAACTAGCTAGTTCAACTATATATGAAGCACTTACTATAAATAAAATAAAATAGTACTTACTAAAAATAAACTAGTATTTTTCTAACTAATTAATTGAACACTTTCTCTTCTTATTCTTTTCCTTTTTCTAAATACTATGAACAAAAAAATCATTAAAATTCTATGAACAAAATTAATTACACAATCTAAATATCACCAAAAAATCTATTAACAATAATATCACCAAACATGCATATTCAACAATAATATCACCAAAAAAATCTATTAACAGAAAAAAATCTAACACAATATGAACAAATTAATTACACAATCTAAATTAACATACTATGAACTACATATCTAAATTACTACACATCTAATCTAACAAAAAAATCTATGAACTACAAAAAATTTTAAAACAAATCTAACAAGAATAATAAGAAGTTGCTCACGGCGACGGCGATGACGACGGCAAGGTCTTGGGTGGGCAGCAGCAGCGACGGCGGCCGAGGCGACGCTGGCCGGGCGGCGACGCTGGGCGGCAGTAGGCGGGCGGTGACGGCACGGGCGGGGCGGGCTGGAGGCGACGGCGTCGGGGGCGGCGGCGATGGCGAGGTGGCGGCAGGGACGGCGCCGGCGCCGGGAGAGGAGGAGGAGAGATCGAAGTGGGGATGCGGTTCTCAAATTTTGCTAAGTGCTACTTATATAGCAAGGCTTTGGTCCCGTTCGTGCCACAAACCGGGACCAAGCCACCTTTAGTCCCGGTTGGTGCCACCAACCGGGACCAAAGGCCTCTTTTCAGCAGCCAAAAGGGCGGGAAACGAAGACCTTTGGTCCCGGTTGGTGGCTCCAACCGGGACAAAAGAGGGGCATTGGTACCGGTTGGAGCCACCAACCGGTACCAATGCACCCGTCTAATTACTTATTTATTTTCTGCAACTGTTTTTTAGTTGATTCTTTCTGCAGCTGTTTTTAATTAGTCCCACCTCGCCAAGCGAGAGGCACTCACAGCGGTTTATAAGCCCTGAGTGCAGAGACGATGAAGAAGAGGCTCAATGCTCACCTGCATGTTGCTTAGCTTCAAGCCTTGAGGATTAGGGTAGACTGCACGGAGCTATGTGCTGTGCAGTTTACACTATTCGAAAGGCTTGAAGCTAATTAACGAAAGATTGTGCATCTTTTTATTTTTAATGACTTATTACAACTCAGAAATAAAAAGAAAAAAAAATAAATATAGCGAAAAGAAAAAACGATATAAAAACTACTCGAAATAAATAGAAAAAATAGTTGTGATTAACTTTACTAAAAAATGAGCATAGATGCTTATTTTTAATGACTTATTACAACTCGAAATAAATAGAAGAAAAAATAGTTGTGATTAATTTTACTAAAAAATGTGCATAGATCCTTATTTTAATGACTTATTACAACTTAGAAATAAATAGAAGAAAAAATAGTTGTGATTAACTTTACTAAAAAATGAGCATAGATGCTTATTTTTAATGACTTATTATAACTCAGAAATAAATAGAATAAAAAATAGTTGTGATTAACTTTACTAAAAATGAGCATAGATGCTTATTTTTAATGACTTATTACAACTCAGAAATAAATAGAAGAAAAAATAGTTGTGATTAACTTTACTAAAAAATGAGGATAGATGCTTATTTATAATGACTTATTACAACTCAGAAATAAATAGAAGAAAAAATAGTTGTGATTAACTTTACTAAAAAATGAGCATAGATGCTTATTTTTAATGACTTATTACAACTCGAAATAAAAAGAAAAAATAAATATAGCAGAAAAGAAAAAACTATATAAAAACTACTCGTAAACAAATAGAAGAAAAAATAGTTGTGATTAACTTTACTAAAAAAAATGAGCATAGATGAGCTTATAGAGAATTCAACCTAAATTCATAATAAATTTCTACTAACTTGAGAGAAATTCAGTATGAATTTAGGTCAAATTCCCTGTATAAGGGCATCTATTTTCATTTTGAGAGGAGCTCAACAAGGCATAGAGGGAGGGGCTTATAAACCGGTGTGAGCCCCCTTCGGTTGGCGAGGTGGGACTAAACTCTGGCCGCAACAAGGACCAACCCTTTAGTCCTGGTTGGTGGTATGAACCGGGACTAATGGGCAGACTTTGGTCCCGGTTCATGCCTCCAACCGGGACCAATAGTGGTGGGCCAAGAACGAGGATCATTGTTCCCGGTTCGTCCCACCAACCGGGACCAAAAGGTCCAGACGAACCGGTACCAATGGCCCACATGGCCCGCCCGGCCCCCGGGACTGAACCGGGACTAACGGGCTGGCCCTGCCTGGACCATTGCCCCTTTTTCTACTAGTGTGATCTCCATCTCCGAAGCACCGTCATGATCACCATCGTCACCGGTGCGACACCTTGATCTCCATCATAGCATTGTTGCCGTCTCGCCAACTATTGCTTCTACAACTATCGGTGCCGCTTAGGGATAAAGTAAAGCAATTACATGGCGATTGCATTGCATACAGTAAAGCGACAACCATATGGCTCCTGCCAGTTGTCGATAACTCTATTACAAAACATGATCATCTCATACAACAAAATATAGCATCCTGTCTTGGCCATATATCACATCACAACGTGCCCTGCAAAAACAAGTTAGACGTCCTCTACTTTGTTGTTGCAAGTTTTACGTGGCTGCTACAGGCTGAGCAAGAACCGTTCTTACCTACGCATCAAAACCACAATGATATTTCGTCAAGTTAGTGTTGTTTTAACCTTCTCAAGGACCGGCCGTAGCCACACTCGGTTCAACTAAAGTTGGAGAAACTGACACCCACCAGCCACCTATGTGCAAAGCACGTCGGTAGAACCAGTCTCGCGTAAGCGTACGGCATAATGTCGGTCCGGCCGCTTCATCCAACAATACCACCGAACCAAAGTATGACATGCTGGTAAGCAGTATGACTTGTATCGCCCACAACTCACTTGTGTTCTACTCGTGCATATAACATCTACGCATAAACCTGGCTCTAATACCACTGTTGGGGAACGTAGTAATTTCAAAAATTTCCTACGCACACGCAAGATCATGGTGATGCATAGCAACGTGAGGGAAGAGTGTTGTCCACGTACCCTCGTAGACCGAAAGCGGAAGCGTTAGCACAACGCGGTTGATGTATTCGTATGTCTTCACGATCCAACCGATCCAAGTACCGAATGTACGGCACCTCCGAGTTCAGCACACGTTCAGCTCGATGACGTCCCACGAACTCCGGAACTGCAGAGCTTCACAGGAGAGTTTCGTCAGCATGACAGAATGATGATAGTGATGATGTTGCTACCGACGCAGGGCTTTCCCTAAGCACCGCTACGATATGACCGAGGTGGAATATGATGGAGGGGGCACCGCACACGGCTGTGAGAGATCAATAGATCAACTTGTGTGTCTAGAGGTGCCCCCTACCCCCGTATATAAAGGAGTGGAGGATGGGGGAGGGCCGGACCTCCTATGGTGCGCCCTGGAGGAGTCCTACTCCCATCGGGAGTAGGATTCCCCCCTTCCAAGTAGTAGGAGTAGGAGTCAAGGAAAGGGAAAAGAGAAGAGAAGGAAGGAGGGGGTGCAGCCCCTCCCCCTAGTCTAATTCGGACTAGGCCTTGGGGGGCGCGCAGCCTCTCCTCTCTCTTTCCCTAAAGCCCAATAAGGCCCATATACTCCCCAGCGAATTCCCGTAAGTCTCCGCTACTCCGATAAATACCCGAATCAATCGGAACCTTTCCGATGTCCGAATATAGTCGTCCAATATATCGATCTTTATGTCTCGACCATTTCGAGACTCCTTGTCATGTCCCCGATCTCATCCGGGACTCCTAACTACCTTCGGTATATCAAAACACATAACTCATAATACAAAACGTCACAGAACGTTAAGCGTGCGGACCCTACGGGTTCGAGAACTATGTAGACATGACCGAGACACATCTCGGGTCAATAACCAATAACGGAACCTGGATGCTCATATTGGCTCCCACATATTCTATGAAGATCTTTATTGGTCAAACCGCATAACAACATATGTTGTTCCCTTTGTCATCGGTATGTTACTTGCCCGAGATTCGATCGTCGATATCTCAATACCTAGTTCAATCTCGTTACCGGCAAGTCTCTTTACTCGTTATGTAATGCATCATCCCACAACTAACTCATTAGCCACATTGCTTGCAAGGCTTATAGTGATGTGCATTACCGAGAGGGCCCAGAGATACCTCTCCGACAATCGGAGTGACAACTCCTAATCTCGAAATATGCCAACTCAACAAGTACCTTCGGAGACACCTGTAGAGCACCTTTGTAATCACCCAGTTACGTTGTGACATTTTGTAGCACACAAAGTGTTCCGCCGATAAACGGGAGTTGCATAATCTCATAGTCATGGGAACATGTATAAGTCATGAAGAAAGTAATAGCAACATACTAAACGATCAAGAGCTAAGCTAACGGAACGGGTCAAGTCAATTACATCATTCTCCTAATGATGTGATCTTGTTAATCAAATGACAACTCATGTCTATGGTTAGGAAACTTAACCATCTTTGGTTAACGAGCTAGTCAAGTAGAGGCATACTAGTTTCCGATTAATACAATTCTAGCATGGATAATAAACATTTATCATGAAATAAGGAAATAAACAATAACTTTATTATTGCCTCTAGGGCATATTTCCTTCATCATCCTATTATGATCAGACATGTTTGCAATGACAATTAGAGATTATAGTTCCTCTGCCATGTATAAGTAGCTAGGAGTGAATAATGATTTATCTTGGATATCAACATTGCATTAAAACTATTGTTATATAGTATGATGATATGGTATCCTCCTCTGAATGTTCGAGTGGCTTGACTTGGGACATGTTCATGCACGTAGTTGAATCAAAACCAACATAGCCTCTATGATATTTTTGTTCATGGTGTTCCTATCCTACTCATGCTAGTATCCAATGTTACTTATGCATAATGCATGTTCATGACCGTTGTTGGTCTCTAGCTAGCTGCTTCTCAACCTATTTGCTAGCCTTCGCCTGTACTAAGTGGGAACTCTACTTGTACATCCAAAAACATGAAACCTAAGTTATGCCAGATGAATCCACCATACCTACCTATATGCGGTATTACCCTGCCGTCCTAAGTAAATTTGCATGTGACAACTCAAAAAACTTCAAATAAATATCCTTTTTGTGTGCCTGGATCATTCATTGAACGATAGGAGATAGTCGGTATCTTCCATGCTAAGCAAGTTATTCTCAGGTCGAGTGTTTATTCACTTGCCATCGCACGAGAAAAGGGCGGTAATAGGGATGCCCAGTCCCAAACTGCAAAAAGAAAAGAGCTTACAAATAATCAAACAAAAACTCCCAATGAAGTCATAACCTTTACATTTCCGCTTCGGAACCACCACTAGCGTGTTTAGCATGGAAGATATTGATAAGTAATGGTCGTGAAGTAAATGAGGAGGGTGCATATCTCAAATATTCATTTACCTCTGTTTTTTTAAACATGAGCTTTGGCATCTCTGCAAATCATTGTTTCCCTCTGCAAAGTGACTATATATTTACTTTTATGTTGTGTCATCACTTTCTCAAATAAGGGCAAGAACCTGAGAGCACTGCTGTCATGCTGATGCATTGTGTGTAGCTAATGTTGGGTGCATCATGACTGGATCTTTTCTACCATGAATTACAATGTTTAGTCGCTGCTTGAACTTTGGGGGTGCTCTGCATTTATGTTTTGCGGTCTCACAAAGGGCTAGTGAGATACCACTATTGTCATATAGTATCATGGTTGTTTTGATAACATGTTGCTGTTCGAGATATTTTATTATTGCTCCCTAGTTGATTATGCCATTGATATGAGTTAATATAATTTTTAAGAGTTATTGTCGACATGGTTAGTTATAATCTTTCCTGAAAACCTGGGTGTTGTTTAAGCTTATTTATGAAACAAGAGCAAAAGAGTTTGTAAAAGTTTTTCTTTTTCACTTTCAGTTTATCAATTGAATTGCTTGAGGACAAGCAAAGGTTTAAGCTTGGGGGAGTTGATACTTCTCCAACGTATCTACTTTTCCTAACGCTTTTCCTCTTGTTTTGGACTCTAATTTGCATGGTTTGAATGAAACTAACCCCACACTGACGCTGTTTTCAGCAGAACTAACATGGTGTTGTTTTTGTGCAGAAACGAAAGTTCTCGGAATGGAACGAAACTTTGCAAGTATTTTTTATATCAATAAAGAGAATTTCTGGAGCCAAGAGCCACCCGAGGGGGGCTCCTGGGTGGGCACAACCCACCAAGGCGCGCATGCCCCCCCAAGCACGCCCATGTGGGTGCTGCCCACCTGGTGGCCCCGCTGACCCTGAAACCGACGCCATAAAATCACATTATTCCAGAAAAAATCAAGGAGAAAGAATTATCGTGTTTCACGAGACGGAGCCGCCGCCGTCTCCTGTTCTTCGTCGAGAGACCAGACCTGGAGTCTGTTTGGGGCTCCGGAGAGGGGGATCTATGATCTTCGTCATTACCAACACATCTCAATCGCCAATTCCATGATGCACCCCACCGGGAGTGTGTAATTCCTTCGCAGGCTCGCTGGTCGGTGAGGAGTTGGATGAGATTCATCATGTAATCAAGTTAGTTTTGTTAGGGCCTGATCCTTAGTATCTACTATGTTCTTAGACTGATGTTGCTATTGCTTAATGCTTGTCACTTTGGGCCCGGGTGCCATGATTTCAGATCTAAACCGTTTATGTTATCACCATTATATCCATGTTCTAGATCTGATCTTTCAAGTTATAGTCACCTACTACGTGTTATGATCCGGCAACCCCGGGGTGACAAAAGTCAGGACTAGTCCCGGTGATGATCGTAGGTTGAGGAGTTCATGTATTCACCTTGTGCTAATGCTTTGTTCCGGTTCTCTATTAAAAGGAGGCCTTAATATCCCTTAGTTTCCAATAGGACCCCGCTGCCATGGGAGGGTAGGACAAAAGATGTCATGCAAGTTCTTTCCATAAGCATGTATGACTATTTACGAAATACATGCCTACATTATATTTATGAACTGGAGCTACTGTCATATCGCGTTATAATTGTCTCATGACGAATATCATCCAATGAGTCACCGATCCAATGCCTACGAATTTATCTTATATTGTTTTTGCTAAGTTACTACTACTACTGCTATCGTTACTGCTACAATATCACTGTTATCATTGTTACCGTTCTGTTGCTACTATTGCTATCATCAAAACTAACATACTACTGTGCCATGAATCACTTTGCTACAGATAAGTAATCTCTAGGTGTGGTTGAATTAACAACTCGGCTGCTAATACGTTCAAATATTCTGGGAGGTCCGCTAGTGGCTGCGTGGAGCTCTGGTGGTGGTAGAAGAAGGGGAGGGCCTCGGGCTCAGGTTAATTGGAGAGGATGGCTCTGGTGGCCATGGCGGTGATGGTGAGCATGGAAGGGCTCCGGGTCTCGGGGAGGGGCAAGGGAGGGGTAGAGCAGTGAGGCAAGGGTGATGTGATGCTCGGGGCCGCGATGAGGGCTATATATAGCAACGGGCGAGGTGCCGACCCGGTTGCCACCGTTTGGGCTCCGACCAACGCTCTGGCGAGCTCAGCGATCACGATGAGGGCGCGGAACGTGACGAGGTAGTGATGCAGAGGGTCACGGAGCAGAGGAGGCCAAGGGGCATGGGAAGGAAGAAGACGGGCGACAAACAGAGCAAAGGAGCCACTGTTTGCCCGTCGGCAGGCGGCGGCGAGCACCGACAAGGAAGCTGCCAGAGGGGCAGAGGGGTCTAGGGTGAAGACGACGACGAGTGGATCCTCCTAGACATGCACGGGCGCGAAATAAGGACGAGAGGGGAGGGGCGGAGCTAGGCGACGTCCTGGACGTGGCCAAACGTCGTAGAGCGCGTGCACCGTGCGCCAACAACGTGGTCACCATGTCAACCGGGGCATTCTGTGCTCTCTAGCACCCAAAAAGTTGTCTAGGTGATAGTCCTTCCAAGGTATAGATCATTTATGAGATTATGGCTTGATATGGGGTACTTTGGTTAGATAGGAGTGATCACGTAAAGTTTGCTGTAGCAAACTTGGCTGTGCACTGGTGATCAACAGGGAAGAGCTAAGGGCCAAAATTGATGTCTGGGTATTTATCTTAGGAAGGACTATAATCCTGGGGAGTTTGAGAACAATTGGACCAGAAATGAATATAGTTGCTTTGTAAGTGCATATTTGGTCCAGAAAAGGTATTTGGATGATGCACTCACATAGAGAAGTCACTTGAGCTGAAATTTGGCAAGGCAACATGTTTTGGACACATGAAGATGCTATAAAAGTTTCATACCATTTGGACTTGCCAAAATGGTACTTGCTTCACAGACATCCTCACTGTCCAGAAACTTGCAATAATTTTGGTCATAAAATGGCTGAAGGAAATGATCTCAAATTTGGTGTTGAGATGTGATACTAGAAGGAGCATGATGTGGTAATCTCAGAATCATTGAGGCAATATAAATTATACTTGCTTCACAACTTGAAAATATTAATAGAATCAAAGATTTGAAGCTGTGCTCAGATTCATCATTGATTGAGCTGAAAATTGGAGGAGAGTAATGATATGAGCACATGAAAAGGCATGCAAAATTTAAACTCATTTGGATGCCACTAGCTAGTACTTCCTTCACAATTGGTTCTGTTTGAAGAAAACTTTGAAAAATCACTGAGGAAAATTGGCTAGGCAAATGAAGTTGAATTTGGCATGAGGCAATGATTTGGACATAAAAGAATGCCAAAATATTTTGGAAGCCAACAGAATAATATAAATGATACTTCCTTCACAAAGTGCCCTTCTAGATAGAAGTGAGGAAGTAATATTGGAGGATTATTTTTGAACAAGCCAAGGAAGGATTTTGACATATTTGAGCAATATATAACCCAAAGAAATTATGATAATTATTTGGGAATTCTGGGAGGGGCAGAGGTATAGGTTGCTTCGCAACCTAGGGAAAATGAGGTTGTTCCTTTAATAGAAAAGGAATATTCCCCAAGAAAAAGAATTATGGAGTTGGACTAGAATGGAAATGGCATGGTCTTGGGATGAGTTTGAGAATGATGAGCCACTTGGGAGAAGAAGAAATGATGATCTCCCGGGTTTCAAGGCCACAGAACCACTCCAAAAAGAAAAACAGAGCAAAAATAAAATAAAGCAAAAAGAAAAAGAAAAGGCCAAAAACCAGGGTGTTACAACCCCTTAAAGAAATCTCGTCCTCGATATTTGGTTACTCAGGGAACAAATATAAATGTACCTTAAGGGAACCATTTCCAACTCGGCTATCCTTTTCCTTTGTATATAGTTCCCCCAAGAACTGCATAAGATTTGCTTATTCTGCCCTGGGGTGGTTTGCTTCACCTTTCCCATATTCTGAATGGTCTTTCCTCATATCCCAAAGCCTTATGCTGACGGTGATACTTTCATATCTGTCGGTGATATTCTGAGCACGACCTTACTTTGATCGGGAAAACCTTTTACATCAGCCATTGGGTTGCCCAAACATATGTATGCCTTCCGGGTTCAAGTAGTACCAAGAATCATGGCCACTCTTTTGATGGGATCTGACTGCTCGAAATTGGTACAAACTCCTGTTTATTTGCTTCTCTGGCATGAGCAGGAGACATTTACCAAAGATTCCACGGCCTTCCGTCATGAGTAGTATAACAGAGTACGGGCTTCTAGCATACCTCAAACTTTGAGACTGGCCTGACAAAGATGCTGACGGAAAATGCTTTTTTGACAGACTGCCCGTGCACTCCATTTTGCATGTGAGTACACCTAATCTGAGCGATTGTTTGGCTTTTTGGCTTACCCATGTTGTCGGTATACCCATCTGTGGTAATAGACTATGAGATGTTTTGACACAATTTCGACATCAAACTGCGGAGGAAATCTTGGATCTCTGAGGGTATGCCGCTGTGGATCCATATGGAATATTGGCATCCAACTGTCTTGGGTATCCGATCCCTGATAGATGCAAAATCATCATACCCTTGTCTTACAGTCTCTCGCTCTGCCGATGACTTTCTTTGTCAGGGTATCTTCATTACTGAAATAACTTGGCCACATATGTCTTTGATTCTTCGCGCATCCATTAATGTGGCTTGTGCAATATTTTTGGCACCATTACTTGTGCTCGTCTTTCTGACCTGGTTTCGTGCACATATGACTTATACTCGGGGCTTGTAGTTGTACAGAGCTCGTTGTTGATACCAATCATACAAAAATGGTGACAAGGTTTCATGACACTTCCTTGTTAGGTGCGGGGATACTGACCATGGAAATCACTGTCCAGACTATTGATGTTGCATTATTGACCTTGGCACTTGTCGATTCTTGCACCACATGAGAGGTATCCCTGCTTATATTTATTGGGCATGACTCATGAGTTTTGTTGAATCCTTACCTTCCTTATCTAATTCTTTTGATCATAGTTGTATCCTTGAAGGAGTGACTTTGCATGTCTGAGGATACATTCTCACCGTATAGGTGGAAAGATATGTAGTCACAAAATTGATTTCTGAAGCAGACATATGCCTTGACTGATTTGTACTTCTGGCAAAAATATTGCTGATCTGGTTCTTGACATGTCCTGCCATATATTGCCAACTCACCGTATAATCCCTGAGGATGGTTCAACTATGTGATACTGACGTGGACTGAGTAACTTACGAGAGAAGCCATCTATCATGGAATTATCACGTCGGATGCCCTAGCATGAGGACATAGGTGTGGAGCCATTGCAACGTAGTTAGCTTGAAGGGGTTAAATGGGACACGGGACACGGAGAGTTTATACTGGTTCAACCTCTCGCGGTGGAGGTAAAGGCCTACTCCAGTTTAGGGTTGTATTGCTAGGGCTTCGATTACCAGGGAGCGAATACGCTTGCCCTAGTTCTCGATCTCTTCTTTCTTGCCCTAAACCGCCGCCGGGTCACCCCTTTATATACATAGGCTGATGCCCGGCGGCCTACAGAGTCCTGGCCGTCTCATACACAACGTGTCTGGCTCGGTGATAGAATCTACACTTTCCTTAACATACAAGTTAACATATGGCGATTTACACATGTGGGCCTCAAGTCACCTTTGGGTCTTGGGCCTTAAGCTTGCTTCGTGAACCTCCATCTTGAACATCTTCACGGGCCTTGTCATTATGAACCGCCAGTGGTATGACCCAACCCCTCCTGGGCGGGTCATACCCAATAGTTATATCCCCAACATTAGGCCCCAGGTTGATGTGAACTTGTTCATATCAATCTTCAACACTTAGAAAAATTCTTTCTCATTTGTTCTTGAGAGATCTTGTAACCCGCTATGACGTCATCTCCTAGGATTGTGGTAACCTGCCGTGACATTACCTGCCATTAATATCACACAAGGCCCAAATCTTAATATACCGTCTCTTTAATTGAATCTCCAAAAATCAAGGCGTATGTGATGTCATATCCATTTTTTAGCCTCCTTGATTCTCGCGCATGCCACTTATCCTATCAGCCTTATAAATAGGCCAAGGGTCTCTTTCACTTTCCCCCTTGCCTCCTCGTCTCCATCTTCCACCTCATGACGCCTCTGCGCCTGAGCTCCATCGCCGCCGTCGACCTTCACCACTGCCTCGATTACGGCCGATGCATCAACCTGAACTGTCAAGAGTCCATCCGTGCGCCTCCGCTGTTCAGCAGCTCCGGTGAGTTTTCCCCTTTCCTCTCACTGTAGATCCCATTAGGGTTTCCACAAGTTCATCGCAGTTCATCTCCGCCCTTCCTCGTTCTTCACTGTATTTAGAGACTTTAGTCAAAGCTTTACACTCCTCCTACGTGGTGGTAGTTCTAGTACTCATTTTTGATATTAGAGCATCTCCTCTGCATGAGAAATCCAATCTGGACACATGAACTACTTAACAGCCACAATATTTTCTATTATTTGAAGTACCGTAGATCCAAAATCATATCATCAATCTGTGAAACTTGTTTTTTCAACACTTAGCAATTTTTCCACTCTTAGATCTGTAAATCAATAACTGTGTGGGCGGCTTAGCTCATAAACCGTAACCTGCCAGGTACCATTAGTCCCCTCTTAAGAGGGTAATAGCTCACCTTTATAACTTCAATGGCATCCTCCGGTTTAACGCCTTTGTATGCATGCTTCCTCATTATTTGCCTTTAAATTAATAACCGACTTAACCACATAATCTTAAACTAGCATAATCTTCCTTTCAGGTCATCAAAAATGACTAAAACATACACTACCTACAATTGGGTCCCATCCCGGGTCACCGAAGAAGACCTGAACAACTTCGTTGCAACTGTCACCCTAGCCAAGAAAGAGGACGTCCACTGGATGGTCCCTTGCGAAGAAAATCCCACCTAAGCCCAAGGACAGAGAAGTGATTGTTTTCACTGACCACATGATCTGGGGGTTCAACCCGCCCGCTCAAAGTTTTTCTGCGACGTACTTCATTTTTTCCAACTTCACCCTCAAGATATTGGACCCAATTCTATGTCCAATATATGCAACTTCCAAGTATTCTGTGAAGCTTATCTTCAAGAGGTGCCCACAGTTAAATTGTTTAAAGAGTTTTACTACTTAAACTGTCAGACGGAGTTCACTGATGGGCCCAGACTGGAACACGGTCGAGTTACAATTCAGAACGGGAAAGAAGCCAACTTTCCCTACGCTAAGCCACCGAGTCACCCCAAGGATTGGAACCAAACTTGGTTCTATTGTCAAAACACATCTCCAGCAGACGAAAATCCTCTGCCGGGTTACCGCGACCACCAGCTTAGCAACGCACATCCACTCCCCCCACGGATCAGTATGAAGGAGCGGGCCAAGTATGCGCCCACATTTCCTAAGCTCAGAGCCTTCATGGCTAATGGCTTAACCGGCATCGACCTTGTTCGGTGCTAGGTCTCCTCGAGGATCTTGCCTTTAAGCCGTTGCCCTGGCTTAATGTGCAAATATACTCGCGATTTAAAAGATCCCCAGCGCCACTGCAACATTCAATTATCTGACGCAAAAAATCACAGAACCCACCAAGGCGTTGCTGAATGAATCTTGGGCAGAATGTAGTAAAATAGGACTTAGTCCTTTCTACACCTTCAACAAGCTGCCAGCTGTAAGTGTTGCACACCTTCTGTTCAACCACATTTGCATTAATACCACCCACTTATGATCTTTTTGACCTCAACAGGCCAACTCTTCATTTTTGAAGAAGAAGCCGCAAGATAAGCCGACCAAACTGGCTCGTACCAAGACCAAGGCCACCAAGAGGCCTGCAAAGAAAAAGACCACCGAGCCCACCGAATTAAACTTGGATGATGACGGTGATGATGATGAGTCGGAGGTAGAACTTGACTCTCTTGGCTCATTTTTTATACATCTCATTGAGAAAGATTGTTACTAGGAGTTGGTCTCACTAGTAGAGGACCCATCATCTGAGTAGACAACCGTCTCACGACCAAATTCAGATCCTCCATCCAGTTCATCTCCATGAATGAAACCAACAAAGACATGCTTGGGGCGGCCTTAACCTTGGCGGGTTGCGTGCGCCGAGCCGACTCGACAATGTCAGTGCAAATGTCCGGCTCAGCTTCCAACTCACCAATCTTGCCAATGAAAACATGGATTCGGCCAAAGGGGACCCGATACCCGTACTCGATTGAGCCAGCCTCGGGGCCCCAACCCTCATCGTCGATGTAGAGCTAGCCGTGACGACTCTTGGTCATTCGGCCCATAGAGTACCCCTTGAGCCCTGCGAAGCTGCCCTTCAAGAACTCGAAACCACCGTCCGTTGGCCCCATGGTGGGCGCCAACTGTCGTGCAATTGTCACATCAGATGCCCTTGCATCAGGACTTAGGTGTGGAGCCATCACAACGTAGTTAGCTTGAAGGGGTTAAATGGGACAAGGGACACAGAGAGTTTATACAGGTTCAGCCCCTCGTGGTGGAGGTAAAGGCCTACTCCAGTTTAGGGTTGTATTGCTTGGGCTTCGATTGCTAGGGAGCGAATACGCTTGACCTAGTTCTCGATCTCTTCTTTGTTGCCCTAAACCGCCGCCGGGTCACCCCTTTATATACATAGGCTGATGCCCGGTGGCCTACAGAGTCCCGGCTGGCTCATACACAACGTGTCCGGCTCGGTGACATAATCTACACTTTCCTTAACATACAAGTTAACATATGGCGGTTTACACCTGTGGGCCTCAAGTCACCTTTTGGTCATGAACTGCCATCTTCAACATCTTCACGGGCCTTGTCATTATGAGCCGCCAGTGGTATGACCCGGCCCCTCTTGGGCGGGTCATACCCAATAGTTATATCCCCAACACCATCTGAGTATCTTGTTGAGGAAGAATCACTAGATTTTGCTCAAAGCTTTTGCCTGGGTAGCCTGTAGAAGAAGCCGCGATAGCTTACACGCGAAGCTTGGCCTAGGTATCGTGCTGGAGAAGCCTGGGTTCCATACTTGAGAAGCTTCTCCTCGGGTTGATTGTTCAGGAAGATCCAATTCCTTGTGTAAAAAGCTTTTACCGAGTACTTTGCATTGGAGGACTGGGTATCTTGGACCGGACGCGATCCACGTATCGTACTGAAAGTTTTCAGGAGCCTTGCATCATAAGCCTCTTCTAATAGCATGTGGAGGAAGTCTGAGCTTCTTGTACCAAAAATCTCTCATGGTGATAGGTGGACTGGATACCATACATATGTCCATAATATCTGTGTGTCTGGTTACTTGAATGATAAAAGTCATCTGACTATCTTCCTTGGTCATAGCACATTCTGGCTTGCTTTCCAAAGTAGAGCATGTTTCCCAAGTTCATTCATAGCTAAAACAAGATTTGTATATGAATCCTACCTTGTTTCGAAGTACACAATGGGTCTTGTACATGCCTGATCTTCCTGCTGGTTTGATCATTACTACTGAAAAAGGGGCATAACAGATGCAGACTTGCTCTTGATATTCGATTAGTGATACCATTTATATACCGAGCAGATATTCCCAACATAATGCAGTCAACTGAGAGTGCCATATTGTTGAGCTTCCATATCTTTTATATCCTTGCTGCTTCTTCGAGTTCACAGTCGGTTGATGAGCAACTCTTGTAGGAGGGAAATAATGTAACATCGGGGCCCAAAAAGAAGCAAATAAAGCAACTCAACTAAATAGAAGAATACAAAAGGCATATAAATCACACACACAAATAATATCACATATATGCTATCCACACAATATGCACGCCTACTTAAGCACACAGATCTCATGGAGTCTCTGGTACTATGACCTAACATGTTGTGGTGGTGTGCACGAAGACTATACAATTTGTGGAAAAGTTGATATAAACATCGTTACACCAAGGGCTGGCCTAGCAAGGTAACAACCTTTACTAGCTCGAAGGCGAGGACATACTTGGTAACCATGTAGCGGGACATGAATGCCACAACCACATTATTATCAAGCGGACGAAAGGGGTCCGTACTCGTCGATGGAATAGGGTTGCAAGGAAAGTTGAGTAAGCTGACATTGCCCTTTCTTGATGACTAAGATCATTAAGGGTTGCCAACATGACAAAATGGCGTGTTTCAAGGTAGCGACTTGTCTACCATCGGAACGATAGGGATAGCTGGAAGGAGGAGAGCAGTGTGATACCTGAGCACCATTCCTGGAAACAGTGTCTGGATCACTTGGCATCACTCTGCTGAGATGGAGATGACACCAAACACTGAAAGAAAAAGGAAACTGGAGGAGATGCAGAGGCCGAGCTGTAGTGGATTAGGATCCAATGTGTAACACCCCGGATCCGATGCGCCAGGTGTCCGCCAGTTATTCGCCGTCTTTGCCATGTCATTTGCTTGCGTGTTGCATTTGCCATGTCATCATATGCATTTTATCATGTCATCATGTGCATCGCATTGGCATACATGTTCATCTCATGCATCCGAGCTTTTTCCCCGTTGTCCGTTTTGCAATCCGGCACTCCTATGTCCTCCGGCGTCCCCTTCTTCCCTCTTTTCGTGTGCGGGTATTAAACTTTCTCGGAATGGCCCGAGGTTTGCCAAGCGGCCTTGGTATAACACCGGTAGACCGCCTGTCAAGTTTCGTGCCATTTGGAGGTCGTTTGGTACTCCAACGGTTAACCGGGTAACCGTAATGTCCTTTTTTGTTGCAGCCCAACACCCCTTCCAAAGTGGCCCAAAACCCACCAAACTCCCCTCCATTCTCTCGGTCGTTCGATCACGATCGTGTGGGCGAAAACCGCACCTCATTTGGACTCTCCTAGCTCCCTCTACCTATTTATATGTGTGCCTCCCCGATTTTTCGCAGTCCAAACCCTAGCCCCGCTCCCCTCGCGCGCCGGACATGTCCAACCCCGCCGGACATGTCCAGCGGCCACGTCTCTCGAGCCAATCATAGGCCGCCACGTCGCCCCACCGCGCGACCCCGCCAACCGCACGGCGCCACGTGGCGGCGCCGCGCCCCACCGCCGCCGGCCCATGCCGCCCGTCCCGGCCAGCGGCGCCGCGCCGCCCATGCCCCGCCGTTCGCCCGCCGCCACCACGCCGTCGCCGGAGTGCGCCCAAGCCGGCGTCCTGCCGCCGATCGCCGCCCTCGCCGATGGCCGCCGCGCCACCGCCAATGCGCTGCCACACCGCCGCTTACCCGCCGCCGCCGCCACGCCCAGCGCCCAGCCGCCCCGCCGCCAGCGCCGTCGCCGCCATGCCCGGCCAACCACGGCAAGCGCCGCGCCCGCCCATGATTACTCGGCGCCCGACCCGCCCGCCGCCGCGCCTCCATCCCACAGCGCCCGGCCTCCCTCCGGCCGCCCCGCGCCTCCCCGGCTTCTTCCTCCTCGTCTCCGGCGAGATCCGGACGAACTCCGGCGAGCTCGCGCCCCGCCTCGTTATCCGTGCAAATCCCGAAGGTGACCCCGAAATCCACTAAGTCCCCAGATTTCCGTTAATTTCATGCCATTTTCATCGCATCACATCTCCGCAACCGTAGCTCCGTTTTGCACGTATAATATGTCAAATTGTTCGTCTCAAAGAGTACATCATTTCATTCCATTGCATCATTTGCATTTGAGCTTATCTTGATGCCCGAAATGCTGTTGGAAGATAGCTTCAGATCGTTAGTTCCAGAATTTTATCAGCTCGAGCTCTTTTGTCATTTTTGCCATGATTTATGTGTGCATCCTATGAGTATGAGCTCTACATGAATGTTGGACTTTGTCATGCCATATTTCCAGAGGTGTTGACCTTGTATTTTTGTGACTTGTGTGCTGAGTGCATCGAGCTTGTAAAGTAGGGTAGTTGCTGTTGTCGTTTTCTGGCAGATTCTGTTATATTTTGATGCCATGTTAACATGCTTCTAGTAATCATTCTATGCATAATCTGGAGATGCTCTATAAACATGTTTTGATATACATGTCTTGCTCTATCCATTCATGCCCTTGTTTGCATTTATAGCCTGCTGGAACATGTTCATTTCTTGCTCCAAAGTTGCTTGAAAATGTTTCCTGACAGATTGTTTGCATGAGATTCAATTTTCACGAGGTCGTTGTAGTTGATCCGTGTATGCTATGACCTTGCTCTTGCCATGCTTAGCTTCATAATCATGCCTTCTTACTGTTGGTTGCCTTGCCATGCCATGTAATGCTCTGTAGTGTTTGGTTCGAGCTCACGAACATGCCTTCTAATCGTTGTTCCTGCCATGTTTAAATCTGTAATAAAACTTGCCATGTCTACATGGGTGCCATCATTTCTTAAGGTCCTTTTTGGCTTATGGTCAGTAAGGGACTATTGAAATATGCTTTGAGTAGAATCATGTCATGCCTTGCTTTGCTATTATAAGTTCCTGTAGCATGTTGTTTGCTTGCTCTAAACATGCCTTCCTGATGTTAATTCCTGGTATGTTAGTATTTTCACTAAGTCTGTGAACCTGATATTTTGAGCACTTTCTCCATGCTTGTTTGAACATGTTATGATGTGATTTAGCCGTAGCTCAGTGTTCCTCTTTTGTTAAGCATCTCCTGTAGTTCGTTGTCATATGCTTTGTTTTTATGTTCGGGTGCTGTAGCGTAGTTTCGTGTTGCGTGCTAAGTAGCATCGGGCTGTTAAACGCAGATTTGCGTCATTCTTGTTTTGCTTGTCATTTGCAAACCGTGCATCCGATTCCGGTGATCTTTATATCGATTTCAACCGAAATCACTCCATCTTTCCAGCGGCATACTTGGTTTGCCAAGTTGATGCCCGGTTCATCATTTTCCTTCCGGAGCATACATATGCATTGCATATCACATCTCGCATCGCATGTCATGTATTGCATCATATTGCTTGTGCATTGTTCCTTGTTTGATTGCGGTTCCGTTGCTTGTGTTCTTGCTCTGGGTAGAGCCGGGAGACGAGTACGTGAACGAGGAACCTGTTGAGAACGCCTACGAGGATCAAGTCTTCGCCAACTCTGAGAACCTTGCAGGCAAGATGACCATACCCTCGAAATCACTACTATCTTTGCTATGCTAGTTTGCTCGCTCTTTTGCTATGCCAATGCTACGATGCCTACCATTTGCTTGTCAGCCTCCCAAATTGCCATGTCAAACCCCTAACCTTTGACACCTTTCCTATGCAAACCGTTGTTTGGCTATGTTACCGCTTTGCTCAAATTTCTTATAGCGTTGCTAGTTGCAGGTGAAGTTGAAGATTTCTCCATGGTGGACAGGGTTTATGTTGGGATATCACAATATCTCTTATATTATTAATGCATCTATATACTTGGTAAAGGGTGGAAGGCTCGGCCTTATGCCTGGTGTTTTGTTCCACTCTTGCCGCCCTAGTTTCCGTCATACCGGTGTTATGTTCCCGGATTTTGCGTCCCTTACGCGGTCGGGTGATTTATGGGACCCCCCTGACAGTTCGCTTTGAATAAAACTTGTCCAGCAAGGCCCAACATTGCCTTTTACCATTTGCCTCACCACCACCTACTTTTCCCTTGGGAGTCGCTCTCTCGAGGGTCATCTTTTTATAGCCCCGGCCAGTGCTTGTCTAAGCGTTGGTCCAAACTAGAGCACCGTCTGGGACCATCCCTTGGCAACTTGGGTTACGTCGGTTCCTGTACGCTTCGCTTATCCGGTGTTGCCCTGAGAACGAGATATGTGCAGCTCCTATCGGGATTGTCGGCGCATCGGGCGGCTTTGCTGGTCTTGTTTTACCATTGTCGAAATGTCTTGATGTACCGGATACCGAGTCCGATCGGAGTGTCTGGGTGAAGGTCTATTCTTCGATGATCGCGAGAGCTTGTCATGGGCTAAGTTGGGACACCCTGCAGGTATAAACTTTCGAGAGCCGTGCCCGCGGTTATGTGGCAGATGGGAATTTGTTAATGTCCGGTTGTAGAAAACCTGAAGTTGACCTTAATTAAAATACATCAACCGTGTGTGTCACCGTGATGGTCTCTTTCCGTGAGTCCGGAAGTGAACACTGTGTTGGAGTTATGCTTGACGAGTTGCTATAGGATCACTTATTGATCATACTTTTATCGACCGTGCTTTGCCTTCTCTTCTCGCTCTCATTTGCGTATGTTAGCCTCCGTATGCTAGTCGCTTGCTGCAGCTCCACCTCATGCCTTTACCTTACCCATAAGCTTAAATAGTCTTGATCTCGCTGGTGTGAGATTGCTGAGTCCTCGTGACTCACCGGATACTTCAAAACCAGTTTGCGGTGCCTTTGTTACGAAAGCGGTGATGCATTCAAGCTCAAGGAGGAGCTCGATGAAGATCTTGCCCTTTGTGTTGTTTCGTTCTAGTAGATCAAGAGTGGAGCCCAGCTTAGGGTCGATCGTGGTCCTTTGTCGCATTTGGGGTTCTTCTTTTATTTTGGTTCCGTGAGTCGGACCTTGATTGTATCTGGATGATGTAATGCTTTATTCATGTAATTGTGTGAAGTGGCGATTGTAAGCCAACTATGTATCTTTCCCCTTATGTATTACATGGATTGTGCGAAGATTACCTCACTTGCGACATTGCTTTCAATGCGGCTATGCCTCTAAGTCGTGCTTCGACACGTGGGAGATATAGCCGCATCGAGGCGCGCTAAGTTGGTAATCGAGCCATCCCGACCTTAGGAGCCCCATTGCTTGATCGTTTTTAGTGGCGAGTTGTGTCTAGAAAAATGTTTTGAGTCATTTAGGAATTATATATCGGAGAGTTAGGAATTCTTTTACTCCCAGTCCTTCGACCTTCGGTGAGGTATCCCGACGTAGAGTTTTGACTCTTCTCTTCTTAAATTTCACTAAAAATTTTTTTTTAGGATCACGCTGGTATCTTGGAATCGTTCGATGGTTTTATGATGACAACATTGTCTTGGTGCCTCCTGTCATTTAGGGGTTGTGGCGGTGTCCGGGAGTTGAGCTCCGAGGTGTTGTCGTCATAATTTTATCGTTGCAGTTCTGAATACCTGAGTTTAGTACGCCGACATCGAAAATCTCTTTTATGCGGTTGTTGGTGAGATAACCCGCTAACCCAATCTCGAGGTGAGTACGGAGTATTGCCATGACTTGTATAACGGATGCTTTTCAAGGTTGAGGTAGACGATTTCGAAGGTTTCTTGGTTATGTGTTGACGGATGGATACAATGGATGTAGGGATTGTTAGTTTGTGTGAGATATTATTGCTCCCTGTATCCCCAACACCAGATTGCATAACCGAAAAGTTTCGGGAGTTTTATAGGTGGGAATTCAAGTAGCTCTTAGGATATCTTTCCGACGGATGTATGATATGAAATTGGGGTTCGACGTCTAGTGGTCCGCCTATTCACGGTTGGTTTTACATGGTCTCGTTGTGTCTTAAAGAGTCCTTGGCTATGCCGACTGGGACGCTTCGTATGTCATGTGCACTGCCTTGTACATGATGGTGCTGTACGATTGAGCCCGTGTAGGCCCCACCACGAAAACTTCGGACGAAATCTCTATCATATGTTTGTTCCGGCTTATTATGCAAGCCAGTCCTTTGTTTTTGTTTTGAGTTGTGGTATTCGAGTTGCTTCGAAGTCAAATGTTGAATCCATACCTTTCCTAAATGGTGTTCTCATACTCCGATGTGAATACCAATCCTTTTTGATCATTGTGGTTGTCATGTTAATTCTTTTCCAACCGGTGCGCTTCTCTTCGAGATGATCCCATCATTCTCCCCATCAGCAAGACCAATTATCATTTCTTCTCAACGGTGTTTGTTCCATCTTCCCCAAATTGCCTTTGTTTTCCCGCCCTCCCACCCTTTTTCTTCAAGGACACATATTTTCTTAATCAAGTATCCATTTATTCATGTGAAGTCTCTTCATTCTTTTCTGTCAATGTTCTTATCCGGTGATTTCCCATGAAGATGCTCAACAGTTTCAAGTTCATCATTCTTCATTGTTGTTTCTTCTCCGGTGGATCCAATTCAAGTTTTCAGTGTTGGCCATATTCCTTTCCTCGTGTCAAATGCTTTCCCATGCCGGTGCACTTCATTATCGTTCTACTTCTCGCTATTTGTTATACCAGAGTGCTCAAGATATCTCGAAGATTCGTGTTTCCACTCTGCATTCGTTCAAGATATTTCGAGATTGGTATCTCATTCAAGTCATTTAATTCAACCGGTGCAACATCTCTTTTAAATCATTTTCAACGGTGTTCTTTTGAGTGGGCCCTAACCCACAGGTCTTTTCCCAGGATCTTACCTGACTCTTCTATTTTTCCGGAGCTATCCTAAATTCTTCTCCAAGTTTGACGTAAGAATGAGTTATCATCAGTCAAATGTTTTTCTCCAAGATCTTTCAAATTCTTTCATAGTTGGCTCAACCTCTTCGCTTTTGATTCTTCCGGTGTGCCTCAATAATTCTTGGTGGTGCTTCTCGTGTCATTCTCATCATTTGAAGACCGAAGTAGAGTTGCTCTTTAATCTTGCTCTATTCTCTTCAAGATTCATGGTGCTAGCTTGTTGCCATCCTCTCATAATTGTTTTCGATTGTGAGAATCTTTTTCACCCATCCGGAGCATTTTAGGAGGCTTTTCAGTTTCATTCTTTGAAGCCCATCAATTCAGTATTTTTCATTCAAGCTTTCAGCTCTCGTTCTCCAAATCATACCGGTGCATCATTCAAGTATTCTCTATTCAGCTCGTGATCTATTCGTTCACTTGTATTTAAATACCCTCAAGTATCTTCATTCATTTTTCAATTCTTCCCGCTGAATTGTGCCTACTTCGTTCATTCTCAATTCTTTCCGGTGGTTCGTTGAAGACCTTCTCAAGTTTACGCCATATCTCTTTAATCCTTTCTACGAGAATAAGTAGTATGCCAAATCCATTGCTTGTCGTCTATTTAATTTGATGAAGGATAAGCATACAATAAATCTTATTCTGGTTTCATCCAAGTGATTAATTCCTTCTTTCGGAGTTTGTTCATGATGAACAAATTCTCGGTTTCATTTGTTTCATCTTCTCTTTTTCCAGGTGTTCCAAGCTCTATTTATCACGGAGATCCATCTAAATCATTGCAAGGATTCACCTTGTGTTTTCAACTTCTCTTTCTTTTCATCATCCTTTTATTACCGGATTTCTTCATGGAGGCTCTACATGGTGGTTCGTCAAGGATTCTTTTCATTCTTCAATTGTTCATCAAGTTTTCTCTCGAAGTTATGATCCGCCAAGCTATACTCTAGAATAAACATGGTGCTCAACACATGTTTTGTTTTGAGGAGCTAAAGTATTCTTCTTCTTGCATTCCAAAGTGCAATTCCTTCTATCTTACCTTTTGAGATGGTGTTATGTCACTCTTGACAATTTCCTTCATGTTACATGATTCTTATTGTTGTCAAGAATGAGGTATTTTAAATCCATCAGTCTCTCCATTGGACTTATCTTGGGTTATATTTCACCTAAAGCTTTCCCTAAGGATTGTTGCTATTTATGGTGCTTATAAATGACCCAAGTTCTTCATTTGTCCTTCCGGTGAAATAAGTTTCTCGTCTCCTTGTTGATAGCAATCCAATCATTTGTTTCCGTTGGTGACAGATGTTGGCATTTTCTTCTCCATTCTTCTATTCCAATGATCTATCTTCTATTCTTTTGTTTCGGAGGCATTGTGATGTTGTGCTCTTCAATCATCATCTTGAATTGTGAGGTCGTGTTCTTTTCGTGCTTATCCATTTAACCGGAGTGTCGTGTCTTTTTCTTTCAAGTTCTTTTTCATCTTATCAAGTCTTGCATCTCTTTTCAACCGGAGTGCTGTCCGATTTTGATCTTCCTTGTTCCTTGTTTATCTCGTTTCAACCAGAGTGATTTCAATTCCTTCTTGGCCATTGTACTCATCATTCATAGCTTTGCAACCTACAAGGTTCACATGGTGTTCCTTGTTTCTATTTTCTACCGTAGTGCTCTCAATTGTGTTCAACTCCGTTGTGTTCTTCCTTTCAACTTTTCAACCTCTCAAGGTTTGTGGTTTCACTCATTCCTCAAAGAAGCAACTTAGTTTAACGTTTTCTCTTCCTCTTCCGTTTTCCCTCCGGTGCCATTCTAGATCTCGGGACGAGATCCTCTCGTAGTGGTGGAGTGTTGTAACACCCCGGATCCGATGCGCCAGGTGTCCGCCAGTTATTCGCCGTCTTTGCCATGTCATTTGCTTGCATGTTGCATTTGCCATGTCATCATATGCATTTTATCATGTCATCATGTGCATCGCATTGGCATACATGTTCATCTCATGCATCCGAGCTTTTTCCCCGTTGTCCGTTTTGCAATCCGGCACTCCTATGTCCTCCGGCGTCCCCTTCTTCCCTCTTTTCGTGTGCGGGTATTAAACTTTCTCGGAATGGCCGAGGTTTGCCAAGCGCCTTGGTATAACACCGTAGACCGCTGTCAAGTTTCGTGCCATTTGGAGGTCGTTTGGTACTCCAACAGTTAACAAGGTAACCGTAATGTCCTTTTTGTTGCAGCCCAACACCCTTCCAAAGTGGCCCAAAACCCACCAAACTCCCTCCATTCTCTCGGTCGTTCGATCACGATCGTGTGGTAAAACCGCACCTCATTTGGACTCTCCTAGCTCCTCTACCTATTTATATGTGTGCCTCCCGATTTTTCGCAGGTCAAACCCTAGCCCGCTCACCTCGCCGGGACATGTCCAACCCGCGGACATGTCCAGCGGCCACGCCTCTCGAGCCAATCATAGGCCATACGTCCATCACCACTGCGACCCGCCCGCCGACGGCGCCACGTGGCGAAGCCGCCGCCTCCGCTGCCGCCCGGCCAGCGCCCGTCCCGCCAGCGCGCCCACGCGCATCGCCACATTGCCGCCGCCGCCGTTCGCCGCCGCCGCCATAGCCGTCGCCGGTCTGCGCCCGCCCGGCGTCCCTGCCGCCGATCGCCGCCCTCCGCCCGGTGCCGCCGCCGCGCCAGCCACCAACGCCGCCATCACACATTGCCGCCCGCGCCACTTCTACCTTGCCAGCAGCGCCTGCGCCAGCGCCGGCTGGGCCGCCCGGCCAGCCAGCAGCCGCCCGCCCATGATTACTCGGCGCCCGGCCACGCCGGGCTCTCCTCGCCGCGCCCGGCCTCCCTCCGGCCGCCCGCCCTCCCGGCTTCTTCCTCCTCGTCTCCGGCGAGATCCGGACGAACTCCGGCGAGCTCGCGCCCCGCCTCGTTATCCGTGCAAATCCCGAAGGTGACCCCGAAATCCACTAAGTCCCCAGATTTCCGTTAATTTCATGCCATTTTCATCGCATCACATCTCCGCAACCGTAGCTCCGTTTTGCACGTATAATATGTCAAATTGTTCGTCTCAAAGAGTACATCATTTCATTCCATTGCATCATTTGCATTTGAGCTTATCTTGATGCCCGAAATGCTGTTGGAAGATAGCTTCAGATCGTTAGTTCCAGAATTTTATCAGCTCGAGCTCTTTTGTCATTTTTGCCATGATTTATGTGTGCATCCTATGAGTATGAGCTCTACATGAATGTTGGACTTTGTCATGCCATATTTCCAGAGGTGTTGACCTTGTATTTTTGTGACTTGTGTGCTGAGTGCATCGAGCTTGTAAAGTAGGGTAGTTGCTGTTGTCGTTTTCCTGGCAGATTCTGTTATATTTTGATGCCATGTTAACATGCTTCTAGTAATCATTCTATGCATAATCTGGAGATGCTCTATAAACATGTTTTGATATACATGTCTTGCTCTATCCATTCATGCCCTTGTTTGCATTTATAGCCTGCTGGAACATGTTCATTTCTTGCTCCAAAGTTGCTTGAAAATGTTTCCTGACAGATTGTTTGCATGAGATTCAATTTTCACGAGGTCGTTGTAGTTGATCCGTGTATGCTATGACCTTGCTCTTGCCATGCTTAGCTTCATAATCATGCCTTCTTACTGTTGGTTGCCTTGCCATGCCATGTAATGCTCTGTAGTGTTTGGTTCGAGCTCACGAACATGCCTTCTAATCGTTGTTCCTGCCATGTTTAAATCTGTAATAAAACTTGCCATGTCTACATGGGTGCCATCATTTCTTAAGGTCCTTTTTGGCTTATGGTCAGTAAGGGACTATTGAAATATGCTTTGAGTAGAATCATGTCATGCCTTGCTTTGCTATTATAAGTTCCTGTAGCATGTTGTTTGCTTGCTCTAAACATGCCTTCCTGATGTTAATTCCTGGTATGTTAGTATTTTCACTAAGTCTGTGAACCTGATATTTTGAGCACTTTCTCCATGCTTGTTTGAACATGTTATGATGTGATTTAGCCGTAGCTCAGTGTTCCTCTTTGTTAAGCATCTCCTGTAGTTCGTTGTCATATGCTTTGTTTTTATGTTGGTGCTGTAGCGTAGTTTCGTGTTGCGTGCTAAGTAGCATCGGGCTGTTAAACGCAGATTTGCGTCATTCTTGTTTTGCTTGTCATTTGCAAACCGTGCATCCGATTCCGTGATCTTTATATCGATTTCAACCAAATCACTCCATCTTTCCAGCGGCATACTTGGTTTGCCAAGTTGATGCCCGGTTCATCATTTTCCTTCCGAGCATACATATGCATTGCATATCACATCTCGCATCGCATGTCATGTATTGCATCATATTGCTTGTGCATTGTTCCTTGTTTGATTGCGGTTCCGTTGCTTGTGTTCTTGCTCGGTAGAGCCGGAGACGCAGTACGTGAACGAGGAACCTGTTGAGAACGCCTCGAGGATCAAGTCTTCGCTAACTCGAGAACCTTGCGAGCAAGATGACCATACCCTCGAAATCACTACTATCTTTGCTATGCTAGTTTGCTCGCTCTTTTGCTATGCCAATGCTACGATGCCTACCATTTGCTTGTCAGCCTCCCAAATTGCCATGTCAAACCCCTAACCTTTGACACCTTTCCTATGCAAACCGTTGTTTGGCTATGTTACCGCTTTTGCTCAGCCCTCTTATAGCGTTGCTAGTTGCGGTGAAGTTGAAGATTTCTCCATGGTGGGCAGGGGTTTATGTTGGGATATCACAATATCTCTTATATTATTAATGCATCTATATACTTGGTAAAGGGTGGAAGGCTCGGCCTTATGCCCGTGTTTTGTTCCACTCTTGCCGCCTAGTTTCCATCATACCGTGTTATGTTCCCGGATTTTGCGCCCCTTACGCGGTCGGGTGATTTATGGGACCCCCGACGAGTTCGCTTTGAATAAAACTTGTCCAGAAGGCCCAACATTGCCTTTTACCATTTGCCTCACCACCACCTACTTTTCCCTTGGGAGTCGCTCTCTCGAGGGTCATCTTTTATAGCCCCCGGCCGTGCTTGTCTAGCGTTGGTCCAAACTAGAGCACCGTCGGGACCATCCCTTGGCAACTTGGGTTACGTCGGTTCTCAGACGCTTCGCTTATCCGGTGTTGCCACGAGAACGAGATATGTGCAGCTCCTATCGGGATTGTCGGCGATCGGGCGGCTTTGCTGGTCTTGTTTTACCATTGTCGAAATGTCTTGATGTACCGGATACCGAGTCCGATCGGAGTGTCTGGGTGAAGGTCTATTCCTTCGATGATCGCGAGAGCTTGTCATGGGCTGTTGGGACACCCTGCAGGTATAAACTTTCGAGAGCCGTGCCTGCGTTATGTGGCAGATGGGAATTTGTTAATGTCCGGTTGTAGAAAACCTGAAGTTGACCTTAATTAAAATACATCAACCGTGTGTGTCACCGTGATGGTCTCTTTCCGGCGGAGTCCGGGAAGTGAACACGGTGTTGGAGTTATGCTTGACGCAGGTTGCTATAGGATCACTTATTGATCATACTTTTATCGACCGTGCTTTGCCTTCTCTTCTCGCTCTCATTTGCGTATGTTAGCCTCCGTATGCTAGTCGCTTGGTGCAGCTCCACCTCATGCCTTTACCTTACCCATAAGCTTAAATAGTCTTGATCTCGCGGGTGTGAGATTGCTAAGTCCTCGTGACTCACCAGATACTTCCAAAACCAGTTTGCAGGTGCCTTTGTTACCGAGCAGGTGATGCATTCAAGCTCAAGGAGGAGCTCGATGAAGATCTTGCCCTTTGTGTTGTTTCGTTCTAGTAGATCAGTAGTGGAGCCCAGTTGGGGTCGATCAGGGTCCTTTGTCGCATTTGGGGTTCTTCTTTTATTTTGGTTCCGTAGCCGGACCTTGATTGTATCTGGATGATGTAATGCTTTATTCATGTAATTGTGTGAAGTGGCGATTGTAAGCCAACTATGTATCTTTCCCCTTATGTATTACATGGATTGTGCGAAGATTACCTCACTTGCGACATTGCTTTCAATGCGGCTATGCCTCTAAGTCGTGCTTCGACACGTGGGAGATATAGCCGCATCGAGGGCGTTACACAATGCCAGCTACACTCACCAAATAAACCGTTAGCATCAAAATAAGAAGTCTATATGCATGTTATGCAACAACCAAATGCGGCAACCAAATGCAACAAACAAGACGGGCTCTATACTACCAGTTACTACCGCTCGCGCTAACTAAGGCGTCCTACAGCCAGACCTACTTTGATACCAACCATTGTGGCACCTTGGCTCATAGAGACCGGAACGCCCCGTATTCTAGCCCAAAGATCGAGGTGGAGACTTCTGGAATATGGCACAGCTTGTCATAGAACAAATCAGCTCTTATTACAAGGATAAATACAAGGGTCTGATGTTACAAAGGATCACATCAGCATGGCGACACTATGTGTAAGATACTACGCTTGCTCTATGCTAGCAGCAGAACAACTCGTAGCAGCGGAAATCTTCTAGCAGCAGAACAACGGCGAAGGTGGTGAAC
This sequence comes from Aegilops speltoides, assembly GCA_021437245.1. Taxonomy (NCBI): domain Eukaryota; kingdom Viridiplantae; phylum Streptophyta; class Magnoliopsida; order Poales; family Poaceae; genus Aegilops; species Aegilops speltoides. Next base: position 424,649,453 of record CM038141.1, on the reverse strand, counting down.
TCCACTCTGCAAGAACTCTGGTTGGGACACGATCTAGCTCACATGGGCGGACTCCTAGACAAGCAAAGCAATCACAGCATCACCCGCAATTTGGCATGACATGCCAGGTCAGTACATTGAATGTACTGGCAAGCTCACAACAGCCAAAAGCATCAAGGCAAAACAACAACATAGCATTAAATAGGTTACTTCAATTAACAGTTACCATGATGTGAAAGCAACTACTACGCATGATATGAAACTACTACAATGCTGATAAACCAACATCTCAATCTCAATAACCATCTCACTCTTGGCTATCCAGCCAAGCAATATAGCATCTCGATCACCTCGTGATCAGATACCTCCTCATGATAACTGCGTGACCACATCACAAACAGAATAATCCTCCTCAAGATCATCTCAACATCATCATTAGCATCCTGCCAAACTATTACTGATCACATTATAAACATATTAATCATCTATAAGTCAGTCCGTCATGTGAGTGTTGATCGAACGGTGTGACCTACTAGGAACTTGTGCCCATGATCGAGGACGCAGCTATCGATAGTCTAAACACACACACTCTGCAGAGATTAGCACAATGTATCCACATCACAGAACCCATGTCCTCGCGCTTGTCGGTGTCAAAACCGGCGGATCTCGGTAGGGGGTCCCGATCTGTGCGTCTAAGGCTAATGGTAACAAGAGGCAAGGGACACGATGTTTTACCCAGGTTCGGGCCCTCTCGATGGAGGTAAAACCCTACTTCCTTCTTGATTGATATTTATGATATGGGTATTACAAGAGTTGATCTACCACGAGATCGTAGAGGCTAAACCCTAGAAGCTAGCCTATGATGATTATGATTGTGCCTCTAAGGACTAAACCCTCCGGTTTATATAGATACCGGAGAGGGCTAGGGTTTACATGGAGTCAGTTACAAAGAAGGAAATATAATATCCGGATCGCCAAGCTTGTCTTCCACGCAAAGGAGAGTCCCATCCTGACACGGGACGAAGTCTTGAGTCTTGTATCTTCACAGTCCAACAGTCCAGCCAAAGTATATAGTCCGGCTGTCCGGATACCCCCTAATCCAGGACTCCCTCAATAGCCCCTGAACTAGGCTTCAATGACGATGAGTCCGGCGCGCAGTTTGTCTTCGGCATTGTAAGGCAGGTTCCATGTCCGAATACTCCAAAGTACCTGTTGCAACAAACAGTGTCCGGCTTCCCATCAATGTTGTACTCCTCGGCTTTTGTGCTTCAATAATGACCATCTCCACGTGTCGAGCGAATACGAGGAGCCGAGACATTTTTGCATTTGCCACCCCCGGTCCGGCAGGCAAACCAACTATTTGAAGAGACGGGGATTCTCAGATCCAAGCCTCACCTCTTCCCTCGAGCAAGCATCCAACAGAGTGCTCCAAAAAACCATTCCAACATGGCCGGTCGCCGCAGCTCTTCTTCTCGTTCCCCTCGCTCCAAGCCAGGGGATTGGGAAGAATGTTCTGTTCCTCAAAACCGCTTAATAGAGCTGCAAACCCAACAGTTTCTTCCACCGGCGTTCATGGTCGCCGTCTGAGCCGGAATAGCCACCTATAATCGCGGGGAGCAAGCGGAGAGATCTCCTAATCCATCCCCCGGGGAATGAATATGCCTCATCCCGCATCTGCTAAGAGGCGTCGGGTTTCCAATCCACCCATTCCTTCGCGGGCTCCTGGAGTTCTATGGTCTCCAGTTGCACAACTTCACCCCTGCCTCCATACTGCATATAGCAGGATACGTTGCCCTTTGTGAACTATTTCTGGGTTGCGAGGCTCACTTCGGATTATGGAAGAAGTTGTTCTACCTCGTTCCTCGCAACCAGGGGGAATCCATATGTCAGGTGGGCGAAGCTGAAGTATGGCGCGCCGCCGAGACCAGGTACCTATCCGGTACTCCCAAGAAGGCACAGGAGAACTGGCCCTCGGAGTGGTTTTATGTTGATGACGTTCCCCTTCCAGATCCAGTCCGGACAGGTCTCCCTGAGTTCAGTAATGCTCCACAGAAGGCACGCCGAAGTTGGCGCCCTCGGGGCCCCCAGGAGGAGGATACCAGAGCAATACACTTCTTGATGAGCAGGATAAAGTTACTGGCCAAATCAGGACTGACAATAGTCGAAGTTATGGCAATATGCGTAATGCGGGGAGTGCAGCCGCTTCAATATCGGGGGAAGCCCATGTGGCACTACAACGGGGAAGATGATGCCACCCACTGTGGTCGTAAGGGTCCGGACTCCGCCATTGCTCTGGCGAGGATATTGTCCGATTTGTATAAAGGAGATGAAGAAGAATTCCTTCACATTAAACCGCGGGATGGGTTTTCTATGTACAACCCCCCCCAAGCTGGGTAAGTCGCCATTCTTTCCCCAGCCTCATTCATTCTGGCGTCCTTCGCCAAGATTATTTACCTCAATATTTCCAAGCAGGAACTGAGGAGGGCCGTAGAAGGGTTCAACAGCCCCTCCCCGCAGCCAGAGGACCCCGGAAGGGTCTTTGATGCCGGACTTGAAGAAGATCCGGATATCACTATGGAGCTTGTCAACGAGACATTTTATCAGGCCAGCTGTGATGGTGCCTTGGTATCTATCGTTGTTGACTATCCCGGACTGTTGCCTTTATTGCGTGTAAGCAAAGCGAAAACCCTATCCTCCGAAGAGGACTCCTTTATGATCCTATGCCTAAAATATCGTACTTTTGTAGAGACGACCCTCGGAATGCGGCGCCGAGCCCCTGGGGGCTCGTCGGCAAAGGGCGTCTGGATCAGGCAGGCTTAAGACGAAGGCAGTTAGGGCCGAAACACCGCTACAGAGGTATGGTAAAAACCTGCTCCGTCATTATTGTGCTTGAAATATAACAGCGTCCTTCGTGTCCTGGCAGAAAGAGGAGTAGCCGGACTATATCCGGAGATCCTGCCAATCACACCACCACCAGCCGGATTCCAGAACCGGATTCGAGAGAGGTGGACGCGGGGCCGATGCCGAACTGTTCTCCGAAGAGGATGCGGATATGCTCTCCGCCACGAATTCCGAAGTAGAGAGCGCCATGAATCACCGGTGCCGACGAGCCGTACTTCGCAACAACATCTTTTCCGAAGAGGCATTTAATGCTTTCAATTCAGGAGACTCATACATCTGAGCTGCTCAAGGCGGGCTTGCCTGAGCGATGGACCAGTATGCCAAAGATATACGGGTAAGAAAATTTAATAAGAATGTATAGCAGTAGCCCCTGAGACTTGAAACGGTTGGAACAACTGTTTTAAGGATCAATTTATGCACAGGTCCTTGTAGATAAGAATGCCCAATTGTCTCGAGAGCTGGAGGAGTGCAAGACCCAGCTGAGGGCCATGGTTGCCAAGTTAGAGGAATTCCAGAAGGCCTCATCTGGTAACATTTGTCTCAATTGTACGGAAATGTACCAGTTAGCAAGTCGCTTGTATGATAAGTCTAACAGAAAATTCAAGACAATCTCGGGGTGAATCCGGAGGTCGTAAGAGACAACGAGTCACATCTCCAAAGGCAGCTAAACGCTGGCGAGCGTGTTCTTACGCAAGTTAGGCAGGAGAAGAACAATCATCAAGATGCCAATGTCCGGCTGGGCATTGAATTAAAAGATGTTCGCGCTCAGCTGGCGTACTCCGTAAAGGAGAACAGAAGGCTTCGTCACGGTATTTATGGTGAGTGCCTAGATGTACTGTAGTACAGCTCGGCGAGGAAGCATATTTTATGTCTGTAGGTATGTTGCGGGCCGCCCTGAAGAGGAGATGCCCACGTCCGCAGGTGATATGCTGCAAGACCTCTCATAGCTGCACGAGCGAGCTCGGCAAGTGATGCAGGGTATTGCCCAAGCCTTGTGGCCATCCACCTCCCTGCCAAAAGGCATGGGGGTGCTCATGGATGTGCTTCAAGGAGCACGACGGCGCTTCCGATTGTGGAAGATTTCAGCCTGTCGGCAAGGTGCGAGAAAAGCCTGGGCCATGGTGAAGACGCGCGCTACACCAAGCTTGACCCGAACCATATGACCGAGGTCGGACCGGCGGGGCCAGATGGGCAAGAAATTCCCGTTAGTCTAGTGTATGACCAGGTAGCGTTAGCCGCAAAGTATTCCCAACAGGATTGTAAGCTAGATAGCCTGTTGGACGGTATAGAGGAAGAGTATAGTCAGTCCAAGTGACTATGTAATTCAATGGACATATGTAGTCCCTAGCCAGAATAAAATCATTTGTCATGGCGGACCTTTTCGCTTCAGCCCCGGATCCGATAGTCGGGGTGTATCCAAATACCCGCTCAGTTATGCAGAACCGGGGTATGCGTGGAAACCAAGCGTAGGGGTCATAAGTGCTTGAACAGACAAGTACCCAACTAGTTATGTTATATTACATGGATAGTAAGAAACATCTTCCAGGGAGAATAGTTCCGTTAGGGGTTCCTTTCCCTGGGTACGCATGCAGCAATGTACATGTCCGGAATGCGAACAGAGACGCAGGATAGAAAACTTCTGGGAATTCACGTTGTAATAAACGAAAGGAACATCTTTTGTTCACCGACCGAATATTCCCTTAAGAACGCTAGCTTTCGGCTTCACCCAGTCTGAGGTACACATCTGGCTGAACCGGCAGTAACAATCGCAGAGGTGCTCCCCTTATGCCCTAGCCAAATTAACGGGAACGTAGCGCATAAACACAAGAGCCAGGCAACCCAGCATGGCCACATCTAAAGTCATATCGATGCATATAATGGTGAAGAAAAGGCACATATGGAAAAAGAATGCATATGTGATAGGCAAAACACCGTTGAAGTAATTATAGTTAGCTTCCGTATAGGAAGCCCCCAGGTATGTCTTACACACATAGTGCGGCCGGAGTGATCCGAGAATCCGCACTGTATTAAGTACTTTGTGTGAAGAAGGAAAAAGGTCGAGAAAGGAAAAAGGAGGGAAAATAATTAAAAAGGAATGGGTAAGGAGACGAACACTGAGTTCGGCGCTAGGCGTAGAATCTCCGGAGTCTGGCCGCGTTCAATGGGTTTGGCTCAAGTCTGTTATCGGATGCATTACGTAGGCGGTATGCTCCTCCGGTGAGAACTATATCAATAACGAAGGGACCCTCCCATTTAGGTTTGAGCTTGTCCTTCTTCTCTGGTAGGCGTAGAACAAGTTCGCCAATATTATAAGTTTTGGCCCGCACTTCTCTGCTTTGGTACCGTCTAGCCTACTGCTGATAGAATGCAGAACGGGCTTTTGCGACATCGCGCTCCTCCTCCAGGGCATCTAAGTTGTCCTGCCGATCTAACTCGGCTTCCTTCTCTTCGTACATGCACACGCGAGGCGAATCATGTATTATGTCGCATGGTAGTACTGCTTCTGCACCGTACACCCTAAAAAATGGTGTATATCCGGTGGTGCGATTTGGCATGGTCCGCAGCCCCCAGAGTACGGAGTCGAGCTCCTCGAATCAGTGCGTGTCTGATTCTTTTAAGGATCACACTAGTCTGGGTTTGATGCCGCTCATGATGAGACTGTTTGCATGTTCGACCTGGCCGTTTCTTTGGGGATGATAGACAGAGGCATAATCGAGCTTAATGCCCATGTTGCCGCACCAAGTTTTCACTTCATCGGCTATGAAGTTTGAGCCATTGTCAGTGATGATGCTGTGGGGGATGCCGTATCGGTGTACAACCCCGGATATGAAGTCTATCCCTGGTCTGGATTCGGCCGTTTTGACTGGTTTGGCTTCTATCCATTTGGTGAATGTCGGTGTACTAAAGTAGGGGTACCTTAGTACCCCGAACTTGTCTGCAGACGGCAGTTTAGCACCAGCGGCAAGGCTTGCTTGGCGCCCGCCAAGACCCTCCACCATTCCCTACTACTGCCATTCAAGAACAAAGTATCAACTGAGAAAAACAAGGCCCCGGCAAGATGAGCTTGCCGGGAAGGCCATTCAAAGCGCTCGAAGACTTGGCGCGGCGCTGTAGCGTCCGGCAAGATTCGCGACCGCAAGCTTGCCGGCACAACAAGAGAAGGGCCGCGGCAAGACACTTGCCGCGGCAAGGCTGCCACCCAAACTCCAGCGCATCCAGCGACGTGTCACCCCAAAGCCACTCCAGGGGCACGTGGCGAGGCACCACACAGCCATGCGGAGCAAGGTGGCGAGCGGAGCTGACAGAGACGCCGTCGTGGCAACCGGTGGCTCACCTAACGGTCGTTTCTTTGCACTGTTGGGGCGACCGGACGGGCATTAAATGCCCTTGTCCCCTGCCGTCAGAGTTAGGTAGGGGACACTGTTGGTCACTGTTGTACCAACCTGCGCTTTTACCTTTCTACCCCCTCTTCCTACGCTGCCACCTGTTGGCGCCCCCTTCAGACTATAAAAGGGAGGCCCATGCGCACGTAGAAGGGGTTGATCCATCGACACCCACAACACCACCATAAGCTCGGCTCTCGGCGAGATCAAATACAAGCACAAAAGCAGCGAGGGGTTTTATCTCTCGGAGAGCCCCGGCTGGGTAAAATCGCCTGTCTCCCCCAGCGCCTGACCTCGATCTGCTCGCAGACGCCCCGCCTCTCCTTGCCGGACTAGAAGGGGCCCCCGTGCCCCATAGGTGCTCGGGGCCGCACAGAGACCGCCCCAACATCTTTGGCGCGCCAGGTAGGGGACCGCGTCGAGATCGTGAGCATCTGATCCGGCCTCCGCGCGCACTACAACAACGTCTTCATCAACATGCCACCGAAGAAGAAGCCTTCGGAGGTGGCCGCTCCGTCTACATCGATCCTGCCTCCACCGCCGGAGCAAGCGGGCGGTGGAGTGGGCGCCGTCGAAGGAGCGGGCGCCGACGGTGGGACTCACGTCGTCACCAGGTCCAAAAACAAGGCCCCGCAAGCGTTGGCGACCGTGCAGACCCCACACCCCTCCCAGGAGGTGCAGGGTCGACAACGCCCCGGTGCCCCTAGCACCGTGCTCGCATTGGAGCAAGGCCAAGCTGGTGGGTCGCGGGACGTTCAAGGTCAGCATGCACGCCAGCATGCTGGCGCGAGCGAGGTACGGTCGCCCGGACGGGGTGTGGCACCTCCCAATCCAGTTGGGAGTCCGAGCACATCCCGCTCCTCGCGCCGCTCGTCGCCACCGCCACCCAAGACAGCAGAGGAAGCGCTGGCCCGAGCCCAGCTGCTTCTAGCTTACCCTCCGGCACCACACAAGATTGACGACTGGAGGATGACCATATACAGCCTCATCGGCTTCGCCAACGGCGACGAGCCCCGGCAGCCGAGCGCGTCGAAGCCCCGGCAAGGCGCCCAGGCGCGAGCCGACGCCGACAAGACCGCTGGGGGTGCCACCTCCGTGCACTCCCAGCCCCGAAGGCCAAGATTGCCAGCTCGCCGGACCAACCCCGACGCCGACTCCACCGCGTCGTCGGACCCGCGAACTCGCCGTGACCAACGCCACGTTCTCCAAGAACGACAACACGAAGACGCCGACTTTTGATCGAAGCGCCGGAGAGAAGCGCGACGTCAATCTGACCAGCGCACTGGGCCCACTGTCGATGTGCACGCACCAGGGGAACTAGGCGACTTGCCGTACGCGGCAGGTTGCCCTGCGTTCACCCGCGAGCTGCGGCAAGTCCAGTGGCCCAAAACGAAGAATTTCAAGCCAGACGTGCCCGAGAAGTACGATGGCAGGATACATCCGTCGGAGTTCCTCAGCATTTACACCATCGCGGTGCAAGCTGCCGGAGGGCGCGACGAGAAGATCCTCGTCAATTACTTCCCGTTGGTGCTCAAACCCAATGTCAGATCTTGTCTCATGCACTTGCCGGACGGCTCCATCTCTTCATGGGCGGGCCTGTGTCATCAGTTTGTCGGCGCCTTCACAGGCGGCCACAAACCCCATGGCCAGGAGAGCGATCTGCATCTGCTTGTCCAGAGGGAGGGAGAGCCCCTGCGCAAGTACATACAGAGATTCAGCCAGTGCAGGCGCAACATCCCGAGCGTCCACCTGCCGCGGTTATCAGCGCGTTTCATCGAACGTCGTAACCACGGGATGAGGGAGGAGATGGCGATGTGCAAGATCGAGATGCCAACAGCTCTATGCTCGCCGACAAGTGTGCACGGGCTGAGGAGGGAGGAAAATCCCGGAGATTGCGGGAGCGTATGATCTCGACAAGGAGGATGCCGCCCCGGCAAGGAAGAACCGGAGGCGGAACAACAGGAAGAGAAAGGCTAAGGATGTGCTAGCTGTTGAGCATTCCGGCAACGGAGGCGGCTCCGACAAGGCCAAAGCCGATGACTCCGGCGAGGCTGTGGTAGCCGCCGACAAGCAGGATGGCTCCGGCAAGCGATATTGCAAGATTCGCCGCACCAAGGGCCATGACCTCCAAACCTGCAAGAAAGTGGAGCAGATGGCGGAGCTACAGAAAGCTAAGTACGAGCGCCGCGACAAGGAGAGGGCCCAGGGAGGTGGCGGAGGATCCGGCAAGAAGCTTCCCGCCCGGGGAGGGCACCGCGGCAAGGAGACATGCCTCCTCGTGGCCGCGACAAGGACGAAGATGAAGATGAGGATGATGAGATGGAGGAAGATGTGGCTGATGACCAAGAGTTTCAGAAGGCAACAGAGGTGTTGTGCATCGACGGCGGCGCCTCTCTGCACACCTCGCACCGCCAACTCAAACAATGGGTGCGAGAAGTGAACGCAGCGGAGCCGTCCGTCGAGTCACGCAAGCCTCTGAAGTGGTCCAGCACGCCCATCATCTTCGACGTTGAGGACCATCCTGATCGCATCACTGCGGTCGGGTGCTTGCCGATGTTGGTTTCGCCAACAATCCGCAACCTCAAGATCACGAAGATGTTGGTTGACGGCGGGGCCGGCCTGAACCTGATTTCCTCCGCAGTACTCAACAAGCTCCAGATCCCCGACAGCGAGCTCGAGGAAACTGGTACCTTTCAAGGGATAAGTCCGGGAAGGAGCCAGACTAAGGGGAAGATCACATTGCCAGTGACGTTTGGCAGCGAGCTAAATTTTAGGACAGAGAGGGTCACATTCGATGTTGCTGATATCCCATTACCCTACAATGGGATACTCAGCTGACCAGCGCTTGCCAAGTTCATGGCAGCCTCTCACTACGCATACAATGTGCTCAAGATGCCTGGTCCGATAAGTGTCATTTCTGTCCAAGGTGACAAAAAGGATGCACTTATCTGCACCGACAAGATCTACCGGGAAGCAGCGGCCGCGGCGGAGTGCAAGCCACTTGCCGCTAAAGCTCCCCTGGGGAAGAAGAAAGCCAAGTCCGGCAAGAGTAGCTCTGATGCCCACTCCGGCAAGCGCACCTCCCCGGAGTGCTGCGCTGCCGTCGAGGACGCACCATCGAGCTTCACTGGCAAGTGCAAGAAGGCAAAGGCAGCTTCACGAGAGACCAAGAAAGTGGCGCCAAGGAGGGCGGCACGGTGGTACCTTCACCATCGGTTGCACGCTTGATCCTAAATAGGAAAGTCGCTCGTTGCTTTCCTGCGGGCGAATGTCGATGTGTTTGCATGGCAGCCATCTGACATCCCCGGTGTTCCCAGGGAAGTAATCGAGCACCACCTTGCCGTCTGCCCTCATGCACGGCCCGTCAAGCAAAGGGTCAGGAAGCAAGCAGTACAGCGTCAAGAAATCATAGCAGAGGAGATCAGAAAATTGGAAGCAGCGGGCCTGGTCCGAGGAGTACTCCATCCGACGTGGCTAGCCAACCCAGTAGTCGTGCGCAAGGCAAACGGGAAGTGGAGACTTTGCATCGACTTCACTGATGTCAATAAAGCCTGTCCCAAGGATCCATTCCCCCTGCCACGCATTGACCAGATTGTTGACTCCACAGCAGGATGTGATCTGCTCTCATTCCTTGATGCTTACTCAGGATACCATCAGATCTTCATGGCAGAAGAGGATGAGGAGAAAACCGCATTCATTACTCCATGTGGCACGTACTGCTTCGTACGGATGCCTTTCGGGTTGAAGAATTCTGGTTTGACATTTGCAAGAGTAGTCAGCCATGCTTTTGAGCCACAGTTGCACAGAAATGTAGAAGCTTACATGGATGACATAGTGGTCAAGAGCAAGGACAAAGAGACTTTGATCCAAGATTTGGACGAAACCTTCACAAATCTGCACAAGATAAACCTCAAGTTGAATCCCGAGAAGTGCGTGTTCGGAGTTCCTTCCGACAAGCTTCTCAGATTCTTTGTGTCACAGAGGGGATTGAAGCCAATCCCGACAAGATCAAGGCCATCGAGCAAATCGAAGCACCCAAGCGAGTCAAGGACGTACGAAGGCTCACCGGCTGCGTTGCTGCCCTCAGCATGTTCATTTCCAAGTCTGCTGAATGCGCCCTGCCGTTTTTCAAAATCTTGAAAAAGGCGGGTCCGATGAAGTGGACTCCGGAAGCGGAGGCTGCGCTGCAGGACTTGAAGAAATATTTGTCCTCCACTCCAACACTTGTCGCGCCTAGGCCACAAGAGAAGTTGCTGCTATATCTGGCAGCAACCAATCAAGTGGTTAGTGCTGCGTTAGTGGCGGAGAGGGAGGCAGATGATGAGCCAGCGGCCGCGGAAAGCGAGTCCAGCGACAAGCAGGGGGCTTCCCCGACAAGCTCTGGCCCGACAAGCTCTGATTTGGCAAGTTCTGGTTCCGGCAAGGATGGATCCGCGCAGCCACAAGAAGAGAAACAGAAGAAGGTGGTGCAGCAGTTTACTTTGTCAGTTCCCTTCTACAGGGGGCTAGATCAAGGTACTCTGGTGTGCAGAAGTTGCTTTTCGGCCTCCTTATGGCCTCGAGGAAGCTGCGCCATTACTTTCAAGCACATGAGATCACAGTGGTCACTTGCTTTCCGTTAAAGAGGATATTGCAAAATCCAGAAGCAACAGGCAGGATTGTCGAGTGGGCACTGGAATTGTCAAGCTTTGGCCTCAAGTTTGAAAGTACTTCAACCATTCGGAGCCGAGCATTGGCAGAATTTATAGCAGAATGGACGCCAACACCCGATGAAGAAATTCCGGAGAAGAGTATCCCCGTCAAGGAAGCTAGCAAGGAATGGGTCATGTACTTTGATGGTGCCTTTTCGCTGCAAGGCGCCGGTGCGGGCGTACTACTTGTCGCACCCACCGGAGAGCACCTCAAGTACGTGGTCCAGATGCACTTTCCCAAGGAACAAGCAACAAACAATACTGCAGAGTATGAGGGCTTGCTTGCCGGACTCAGGATCGCAGCAGAACTTGGGATCAGGAAGCTTATTGTCAGGGGTGACTCACAGCTTGTCGTCCGCCAAGTTAACAAAGATTATCAGAGTCCGTTGATGGAGACATACATTGATGAAGTGAGAAAGCTAGAAGAGCATTTTGACGGCCTGCAGATGGAACACGTTCCAAGAGCTCAGAATGACATTGCAGATGGCCTGTCAAAGTGCGCCGCACTCAAGTTACCTGTGGAACCAGGGATTTTTGTGCTCAAGCTGACTCAGCCATCTGTGACACCATAAGCTGGACAGAGCAAGAAAAGAAAGTTGGTTACTGGCGACTACTTTTCGGCAGAGCTCCCCGAAGCCGCCGCCAAGAAGGTCCCCAGGATCAACACAAAAAGTGCTGGGGAGCAATCTGCTCCGGCGAGCCCCAGGGCCCGTTTCGTTGAAGCAGACGCTCCCGACAAGCTGTGTCCCGACACGCTTGCCGGGGAACATCACGCTCCGGCAAGACCCCAGATCCTTGTCGTGGAAGCAGATGTCCCGCAGCAGCATTTGCGCCTTTAGTCCTTGTCGTCGAGCCTCAGGTTCCGGCATGGGCACAACAAATCGTCCACCTCCTTCAAACAGGGGAACTTCCCAAGGAACAAGAAGAAGCGGAGAGAGTAGCCCGGCAATCAAGTATGTATCAGTTTGTCGATGACATACTGTACAGAAGAAGATTAAACGGAGTGAAATTGAAGTGCATTTTCCGGGAAGATGGACGGCGGCTGTTGGAGGAGATACATGGAGGCATATGTGGCCACCACATTGGCGCAAGAGCACTTGCCGGCAAAGCTTTCCGGCAAGGTTTCTTCTGGCCGACAACCCTCCAGGATGCAACTGCACAAGTAACCAAGTGTGAAGCGTGCCAGTTCCATTCCAAACAGATTCATCAACCAGCTCAAGCTCTCCAAACAATCCCTTTATCCTGGCCATTTTCGGTCTGGGGGCTCGACATCCTCGGCCCCTTCCCCCGAGCAGTCGGGGGCTTTGAGTACTTGTACGTTGCAATCGACAAGTTCACAAAGTGGCCTGAAGTGGAACCAGTGAGGAAGGTGACAGCACAATCAGCAGTCAAGTTCTTTAGGTCGATTGTCTGCCGTTTCGGGATCCCTAACAGGATCATCACCGACAATGGCACACAATTTACGAGCCACACCTTCATGCAGTACGTCCAAGATCTTGGCACCAAGATCTGCTTCGCTTCTGTTGCTCACCCAAGAAGCAACGGTCAAGCAGAGAGGGCGAACGCTGAAGTGTTGCATGGACTCAAGACCAGAACTTTCGACAGGCTGCGTAAGTGCGGAAAGAATTGGATCGAGCAGTTGCCGGTGGTTCTCTGGTCGATCAGGATGACACCAAATCGAGCCACTGGCCAGACACCTTTTGCTCTCGTCTATGGAGCAGAGGCAGTTCACCCCGCGGAACTCGTATATGGATCGCCACGAGTGCTCGCTTATGATGAGCTTGAGCAAGAGCAGCTGCGGCAAGATGACGCGCTGCTCCTCGAGGAGGATCGTCTTCAGGCTGCTGTGCGAGCTGCTCGCTATCAGCAAGCTTTGCGCCGCTATCATAGCCGCAAAGTTAACGCCAGAAGCTTCGAGGAAGGCGACCTTGTTCTTCGGCGCATTCAATCCGCCAAGAATTCAAACAAGTTGACGCCAAAGTGGGAGGGCCCTTATCGGGTGAAACGAGTCACTAGGCTCGGCCCTGTCCGCCTTGAGACCGAAGATAGTATTCCGGTGAGCAATTCCTGGAACATAGAGCATCTTCGCAAGTTTTACCCATAAGGCGCGGTTGCCGGACCTGTTCCGGCAACCACCTTTTGTACAAGCCTTGCCGCTGTCGCATGTAACACTTTGTACAAAGCCGGGCGCAGC